>WOVY01002816.1:0-405033 GCA_013436015.1 Rhipicephalus annulatus
AGGATGGAGCGAAGGCCACTGTGGTAGCTCAGTGCTTAGAGCATGGAACGCCTTATTCGAAGGTTGTTGGTTTGATTCCTGCTCACGGATGGTTATTTTTCATCAACATTTCTTTCTTCTTATGTACATTTCATTGGTTCTAATAACTTCCCCTGTACATTCTTTGGCATTACTGTCTGTGAGATCTCATTAATATATTGTCAAAACACGGAAAAACGAGCCCTTAGGTACACTTCTTTCGTTGGTTTCATTTGACGAGGGTCTCGTACTGGCAGACTCTGTGTCATTAGGTTGTATACGAGGGGCTATTAATCAGCTGCCTGCTCGTGATAAGTTCACGTGCTACGTGACGCCAAACATGCGCATAAAAGAGTGGTTCACACTCGTCGCTTTGCTTATAGATGGCGCTGACTGTCACTCCTACTTTTAAATTCACATCGAAACCCAAAAACGTGGATGGAGGGAAGGCCGCTGTGGTTGCTCAGTGGTTAGAGCATCGAACGCGGTATTCGAAGATCGCAGGTTCGATTCCTGCTCACGGCTGTTTAATTTTTCATCCACTTTTCTTCTTATTTACATTCCATTGGTTCTAATAACTTCCCCTGTACATTCCTTGGCATTGCATTCTGTTAGATCTCATTATTATTGTGCCAAAACACAAAAAACGAGCCCTTTGGTACACACTTCTTTCCCTTATTTCATTTAACGATGGTCTCGTACTGGCAGACTTGGTGTCATTAGGTTGTATACGAGGGACCATTAATCAGCTGCCCGCTCGCGATAAATTCACGTGCTACGTGACGCCAAACATGCGCATAAAAGAGTGGTTCACACTCGTTGCTTGGCTTATAGATGGCGCTGACTGTAACTCCTACTTCTAAATTCACATATAAACCCAAAAACGTGGATGGAGGGAAGGCGGCTGTGGTAGCTCAGTGTTTAGAGCATAGAACGCGTTATTCGAAGGTTGTAGGTTTGATTTCTGCTCATGGCTGGTTATTTTTTATCCACTTTTCTTTCTTCTTATTTTCATTCCATTGATTCTAATAATTTCCCCTCTACGTTCCTTGGCATTACTGTCTGTTAGATCTCATTAATATTGTGTAAAAACACGGAAAAAACGACTCTCAGGTTTATACTTCTTTCCCTTATTTCATTTAACGAGGGTCTCGTTTTGGCAGACTTCGTGTCATTACGTTGTATACGAGGGACTATTAATCAGCTGCCCGCTTGTAATAAGTTCACGTGCTACGTGACGCCAAACATGCGCATAAAAGAGTGGTTAACACTCGTTCCTTGGCTTATAGTAGGCGCTGACTGTCACTCCTACTTCTAAATTCACATATAAACCCAAAAACGTGGATGGAGGGAAGGCCGCTGAGATAGCTCAGTGGTTAGAGAATCGAACACGTTATTCGACGGTCGTAGGTTCAATTCCTGCTCACGTCTGGTTATTTTTTCAATCACTTTTCTTTCTTCCTATTTACATTCCATTGGTTTTAATACCTTCTCCTGTACATTCCTTGGCATTACTGTCTGTTGGATCTCATTAATATTGTGTCAGAACACGGAAAAACGAGCCCTTAGGTATACACTTCTTTCCCTCATTTCATTTAACGGGGGTCTCGTACTGGCAGACTTGGTGTCATTAGGTTGTATACGAGGGTCTATTATTCAGCTGCCCGCACGTAATAAGTTCACGTGCTACGTGACGCCAAACATGCGCATAAAAGAGTGGTTCACCCTCTTCGCTTGGCTTATAGATGGCGCTGACTGTCACTCCTACTTCTAAATTCACATATAAACCCAAAAAAGTGGATGAAAGGAAGGCCGCTGTGGTAGCTCAGTGCTTAGAGCATGGAACGCGTTATTCGAAGGTTGTAGGTTTGATTCCTGCTCACAGATGGTTATTTTTTCATCAACATTTCTTTGTTCTTATGTACATTTCATTGGTTTTAATAACTTCCCCTGTACATTCCTTGGCATTACTGTCTGTGAGATCTCATTAATATATTGTCAAAACACGGAAAAACGAGCCCTTAGGTATACACTTCTTTCCCTTGTTTCATTTAACGAGGGTCTCGTACTGGCAGACTCTGTGTCATTAAGTTGTATACGAGGGGCTATTAATCAGCTGCCCGCTCGTGATAAGTTCACGTGCTACGTGACGCCAAACATGCGCATAAAAGAGAGGTTCACACTCGTCGCTTGGGTTATAGATGGCGCTAACTGGCTCTCCTACTTCTAAATTCACATATAAACCCAAAAACGTGGATGGACAAAAGGCGGCTGTGGTAGTTCAGTACTTACAGCATCGAACACGTTATTCGAAGGTCGTAGGTTTGATTCCTGCTCACGGCTGGTTATTTTTTCATTCACTTTTCTGTCTTCTTATTTACATTCCGTTGGTTCGAATAACTTCCCCTGTACAATCCTTGGCGTTACTGTCTGTTAGATCTCATTCATATGAAGTCAAATCACGGAAAAACGAGCCCTTAGGTATACACTTCTTTCTCTTA
This sequence comes from Rhipicephalus annulatus, assembly GCA_013436015.1. NCBI lineage: Eukaryota > Metazoa > Arthropoda > Arachnida > Ixodida > Ixodidae > Rhipicephalus > Rhipicephalus annulatus. Next base: position 2,520 of record WOVY01002816.1, read on the forward strand.
TTTCATTTACCAAGGGTTTCCTACTGCAGACTTGGTGTCATTAGGTTGTATACGAGGGGCTATTATTCAGCTGCCCGCTCACGATAACTTCACGCGCTATGTGACGCCAAACATGCGCATAAAAGAGTGGTTCACACTCGTCGCTTGGCTTGTAGATGGCGCTGACTGTCAATCCTACGTTTAAATTCACATAGAAACCCAAAAAAGTGGATGAAGAGAACGCCGCTGTAGTAGCTCAGTGGTTAGAGCATCGAACGCGTTATTCGAAGTTAGTAGGTTCGATTCCTGCTCACGGCTGTTTAATTTTTCATCCATTTTTCTTCTTATTTGCATTCCATTGGTTCTAATATCTTCCCCTCTACGTTCCTTGGCATTACTGTCTGTTAGATCTCATTAATATTGTGTCAAAACATGGAAAAACGAGCCCTTTAGTACACACTTCTTTCCCTTATTTCATTTAACGAGGGTCTCGTATCGGCAGACCTAGTGTCATTAGGTTGTATACGAGGGACTATTATACAGCTGCTCGCTCGCGATAAGTGCACGTGCTACGTGATGCCAAACATGCTCATAAAAGAGTGATTCACACTCGTTGCTTATCTTATAGATGGCGCTGACTGTCACTCCTTCTTCTAAATTCACATATAAACCTAAAAAAGTGGATGAAGGGAAGGCCGCTGTGGTAGCTCAGTGCTTAGAGCATGGAACGCGTTATTCGAAGGTTGTAGGTTTGATTCCTGCTCATGGCTGGTGTCACACATGTCCCGTTTATTAGGGAGGCGACCGCCGGGCTAATTCCAAGAGCCGAAGGATCGGCCCCCCGAACTGCACCACGAAAGCGTGGACAATTTAGAAGTGGTCCTTATTGGCGCGCCAGCAGACGCCGGTTGTGGCCCAAAGAACAAGTCAGAGCCGAGAGTTGATAAACAAACAAAATTATATTATCAATAATGGCAGATCGAAAACAATACACGAGTATGCACACTCCACAATAGTTTAGTACAATGTGTCACCAATCAACCAACGTACTACACATATAATGAAGGAATGATGATAACAAAAGGAAACAGCGAGCATCATCGCAGAGTAAGGCACCACGAGATCGGCGCTCGAGCTCCTCCATCTTCCTCGTCTTGTCGCTATCTCCAATCTCCCACCTGCCCGTTTGGTTCGCCCAATAAACCTCTTTACATTTGGTGGATCGTGCTGGGTAACCACATCACCTACAACCTGGAACTCCGATCTCGCACCCTGCCGTCGACCATGCAAGTTGACGCTGCTCAACAAACAATACCTCTCGCGGCCACTACTTGCCCCGGCCCGGTTCATCAGCGAGACCCCCCGATCTTTGCCGGCACCGAAGACCAGGACGTCGAGGACTGGCTGTCGTCATACGAGAAAGTCAGTGGACCCAACAGGTGGGATGACGCTGCTAAGCTAGGCACTGTCAATTTTTATCTCACCGACGTGGCCAAGCTGTGGTATACGAACCACGAAACCGAGTTCGCGAATTGGTCCGCCTTCAAGGAGGCAATACGTGCCGTTTTTGGTCGTCCTGCCTTACGGAAGCTACGCGCCGAACAACGTCTGCGCACACGGGCACAGGAGCGAGGTGAAACTTTCACATCATATATAGAATATGTGATTGATCTCTGCCGGCGCGTAGATGCTTCCATGAGCGAGAGTGCGAAGATACAGCACATTATGAAGGGCGTCGACGATGACGTTTTCCAGATGCTTCTCGCGAAGTCTCCAAGCACTGTGGCAGAAGTAGTGACTTTGTGCCAAAGCTATGATGAATTGCGGAGGCAACGAGCTCAGACGCGACGCTCATTCAAGACAATCCAACCAGTGACCGCACTGGACGCTATGGCTGACCAGGCAAACCTTCTCGCACAAATGAAAGACTTCGTGCGAGAGGAAGTGGCTCGGCAGCTTTCTCTGCTGCCTTTTGCTCAACGCCAGGAGCTCTCGCACCGACAGCCACTGCGACACCCACCACCATTGGCTCCCATGCTCCGACATGTGGTCCAGGAGCAGATTTCCGAGGCTATGCCGGTGCCCTTGCAGCAGCCCACCGTCACCGCGCCTCTTACTTACGCTGAGGCACTAAAGCGGTAGCAGCGACACCACCCCCCGTCGTTCCAGGGACTGCCGTATACCTCAGCCCCGACTCAGCCGTCCACCGCCTGGGTTCCTCCCATTGCCACCACAGCCTCGACACACCCGTCTGCCGCATGGACTGGTCCCCTCGTCGCCAATACTTGGAGAACGCGCGACAACCGGCCCAGCTGTTTTGCGTGCGGCGGCCCTGGCCATATCGCCCGTTACTGCCGTCGTCGCGTGCCGGGATACACAGATGCCCGGACACAGAACAGCTTCATGGACCTTTCTCCATCCCGTCTGGAAAATTCTGACCCTCAGTCAAGCTCGTCTTCACGGGAATGTCCGCGTACTATGTCTGGTCGCTCACCTTCACCCCGTCGTCGCTCCCTGTCACCCATGCGTCGTCGGCCAGCTCCTGAACACGAGGGAAACTAACCGCCGCAGTTCAGGAGGCAGGAACTGCGCTGTCGAAATGCTCAAGTCCTCGTACATTGCCGTCGAATATTGTCGAAGTTTTTGTAGAAGGTACTCGAGCATATGCTCTAGTGGATACTGGTGCTGTCGTTTCCGTGATAGACGCTAAACTTTGCCGCAAGCTCCGTAAAGTGACGACGCCTCTTAATATGATGTCCTTACAAACAGCGAATGGGGACCCGGTTCAGCCTGTAGCCGCCTGTACTGTCCGACTGATGATCGCGAATGACCACTACACTGTTGAGTTTATTGTCCTGTCGTCATGCTCACACGACATCATACTTGGATGGGATTTTTTATCGCGTAACCATGCCGTTATTGATTGTGCAAGAACGGAGCTTGAACTTTTCCCGTTTTACGACCAACCAACCAGCAGCATTCAGCCCGCCGTACACAAACTCGTCGTCAAAGAAGGCACTGAAATTCCTCCGACAGCAGCTGTGTTGCTCCCCGTGTTCTGTGACGGCATTAGGAACGAAGCTGCATTCTTTGAGCCATCAAGCCTCTTCCTTAGTCGAAGATCACTTCTTCTGCCTTATTCAACCCTCTCTATTTCTGAAGGAAACAGTGCTCTTTGCCTCATCAATCCCCTTCCGTATTCCGTTGAACTGTTTCAAGGTGAATCTCTTGGACACGTGCATGCCATTGATAAAGAACAAATTTTTACCATGCCGCTAGATTGTTCCGGTGACTACGACGCTATAAGTGCCCTCAACCCTTCCAATATACCACCTTGCGAGCTTTTCGATTCATCGATTGCCGATGGACTATCGCCATCTGAACGCTCTGAGCTCCTTCAGCTGCTCTACCAGTTTCGTGAATCCTTTGACGTTGCTCAACCTACCCTTGGCCGAACTCCCAGTTTTTTCCCCCGCATCGACACAGGTTCCAACGTGCCAGTACGACAGCGACCATACCGTGTTTCCGCCACCGAACGTCAGGTTATCACCGAACACGTTGACGATATGCTCAAGCGCGACGTTATCCGACCTTCCCAAAGTCCATGGGCATCACCTGTCGTTCTTGTTAAGAAGAAGGATGGTACAATTCGCTTCTGCGTTGATTACAGGCGCTTAAATAAGATCACTCGCAAAGACGTATACCCTTTGCCCAGGATTGATGACGCCCTTGATTGCTTACAAAGTGCCGAGTTTTTTTCGTCGTTAGATTTGCGTTCGGGGTATTGGCAGGTGCCCTTAGCAGATGGTGATCGTCCAAAAACAGCATTCGTGACACCGGACGGGCTATATGAGTTCAATGTCATGCCCTTCGGCCTCTGCAATGCGCCGGCCACATTCGAGCGCATGATGGACTCGGTTCTGCGGGGTTTGAAATGGAACATATGCCTCTGCTACCTCGACGATATCGTCGTCTTTGCACCCGATTTCGCAACACACCTTGTACGCCTGAAACATGTCCTCACGTGTCTGAAGAATGCGCAGCTTCAACTGAATCTAAAGAAATGCCACTTCGCTGCTCGGACGCTCACCATTCTCGGTCACGTCATATCAAAGGATGGTGTTCTTCCCGACCCGGCTAAACTACGCGCTGTTGCTGAATTCCCCAAACCAACAACTGTAAAACAGTTACGCAGCTTCGTAGGATTGTGCTCCTACTTTCGTCGGTTTGTGCGAACTTTGCCTCCATAATTGTCCCTTTGACCCAACTTTTAAGCTGTGCCAATGACATCTCATCATGGTCTTCCGAATGTGATCACGCATTTACCACTCTTCGCCGTCTCCTGACATCACCGCCTATATTGCGCCACTATGATCCCACGGCTGCAACTGAAATCCATACAGACACCAGCGGTGTCGGTCTTGGTGCAGTTCTCGCTCAACGCAAGCCTGGATCCCCTGAGTATGTCGTCGCCTACGCCAGCAGAACGCTCAACAAGGCTGAGGTAAACTACAGTGTTACCGAAAAAGAGTGCTTAGCCATACTTTGGGCAATTGTGAAATTTCGCCCATACTTATATGGCCGCACCATTGCTGCAGTTACAGACCATCATGCCCTATGTTGGTTGTCGTCGCTGAAGAATCCATCAGGTCGCCTTGCTCGTTGGGCTCTGCGACTTCAAGAGTATGACATCCACGTCGTGTACCGTTCCGGCCGCCAACATGCTGATGCTGATGCGCTCTCGCGATCACCACTGTCGACTGAGGCTGCCTCTATATTTTCTATGGAACACGCGCTGTCCGCTCTTGACATCGACACAATGACCTCTGCACAGCGCGACGATCCATGGATAACTTCGCTTCTGGACATCTTATCTGGGGTACCGACACTTCCCATCACTCGAGCAATGCGACGCCAGGCTTCACACTTCACCATTCGAGGTGGCCTCTTGTACCGGCGCAATTACTCACCAGACGGCAGGAAGTGGCTGCTCGTTATTCCCCGAAAGCTGCGCTCTACAATCTGTGCATCATTTCACTCTGACCCGCAATGCGCTCACGCCGGTGTCTTCAAGACCTACGAGCGTTTAAGGAAGCGGTACTACTGGCGTGGGATGTTTACTTTTGTTCGACAGTTTATTCGCGGCTGCCACGAGTGTCAGCGACGAAAACAGCCACCGAATGCAGGAGCAGCTCCACTACAGCCGCTTGCGTGCCCTGACCACCCCTTCGATCGCGTCGGAATCGACCTTTATGGACCACTGCCATTGACCACAGCAGGTAACCGGTGGGCTATCGTTGCTGTAGATCACCTGACACGGTACGCCGAAACCGCTGCTCTTCCTACGGCGACCGCTCAGGACGTCGCATCTTTCATCCTCCATCGGTTTGTGTTGCGTCACGGCCCTCCTCGCGAGCTCCTCAGTGACCGGGGCCGTGTATTTCTATCCGACGTAATCCAAGCACTTCTCCGTCAGTGCCATATTGTACACCGGATGAGTACTGCTTACCACCCTCAGACGAATGGCCTGACTGAGCGGTTTAATCGGACCCTGGGTGACATGCTCACGACGCATGTGGCATCTGACCAAACGAACTGGGACCTGGTTCTTCCGTTTGCGACCTACGCGTACAACACCGCTACCCAAGTCACCACCGGCTTTTCTCCATTCTACCTTCTATACGGACGTCAACCATCGCACACAATTGACACTTTGCTGCCATACGCACCAGCTGTATCTGAGTGCACGACCGTGTCTGAAGCCGCCCGTCACGCCGAAGAATGCCGCCAACTAGCGAAGCAGTTTACTACGGCTGACCAGCAACGCCAGAAAAAGGCCCGCGATGAAGACCACCCTCCTGCCGCCAAGTTCGCCCATGGAACCCTTGTATGGCTGTATGTACCACCCTGTGCACCTGCTTTGTCTACCAAGCTAAGCTACTTTCAAATTACCATGGCCCATACCACGTAGTAGAGCGCACATCGCCCGTCAATTACGCCATCGAACCGCTTACGCCACCCGGTGACCATCGTCGGCGTGGACACGATATTGTTCACGTGGACCGCTTGAAGCCGTACTTCGACCCGCTCGTTCCTACTTGTAAGATCGCCAGGATGGCTTGATCTTTCTCAACTGGGGCAATTATAATGAAGGAATGATGATAAAAAAAGGAAACAGCAAGCATCATCGCAGAGTAAGGCACCACGAGATCGGCGCTCGAGCTCCTCCATCTTCCTCGTCCTGTCGCTATCTCCAATCTCCCACCTGCCCGTTTGGTTCGCCCAATAAACCTCTTTACACACAGTACAATCAGCCACACTCAAAACAACGGACACAGACAACAATTCACACTACAATGCAGTCGCATGCATTTAACAACCAAGACACTTAAAGACTAAAGAGATAGAAAACCTATTCAGTCCAAAGTCCTTGGAACAAAAGTGTGAATGATACTCTTCCGAGAATCACTCACTCAAAGTCCAGCGTGTTTGTCGTTCCGCTGCCCCCTGAAGTTTCTCTTCCAGGAAACCTCGCGTCTTCAATTGGCCACTCTTCAAGCTTCAACTTCTTCGCCGGAAACACGTCGGCCTCACACACACAGCTGTTGCCACGCGTCTTCGCTCGATAGCGGTAAACACACGCTCTTGCCTGTAGCTCGAGCCTTCACCCCTCAGGTGGAAATCCTCTTCTTCTCCTGCTTTGTCGCTACGGACAAAACCTTCGCCGACTACGCGGCGGAATCCCTACGCGCTCTGGCGCTAACTTCCGTCTTCTCCTGCTCTCTCGTCTCGGCCGCTCGATTAAATACCTTCCACGCGAGATTCCAGAAGGTTCTCGTCATTTCGTCGGCGTGATACGCAGCGAAGGCTGGGGAGAGGGCGAGACGGTTCGACTGCCGTCCGCGTCGGATGATTCTACTCGGCGTGACCACGCCTCTTTCGATCTCGAAATTTCGCGGGCTTGCTGGGCTGCCGATGTGGGGTGAGGAGGTTCGTCGGCGAAGCCACGCTTCCGAGGGGAGAGAGCGCGCCCGGGGAGCCTTGGATGTTTGTTTTCTTTTTTTTTCTTTTGACCTCGCGGCGTTTCTCCCGCCCGTTATCGCAAGAATTTGGCGGCGCGCCCAGTTTTAGCGCTCGTTCTGTGACAGCTGGTTATGTTTTATCCACTTTTCTTTCTTCTTATTTGCATTTCATTGGTTCTAATAACATCCCCTCTACGTTCCTTGGCATTACTGTCTGTTAGATCTCATTAACATTGTGTCAAAACACGGAAAAACGAGCCCTTAGGTTTATACTTCTTTCCCTTATTTCATTTAGCGGGGGTCTTGTTTTGGCAGACTTGGTGTCATTAGGTTGTATTCGATAGACTAATAATCAGCTGCCCGCTCGTAATAAGTTCACGTGCTACGTGACGCCAAACATGCGCATAAAAGAGTGGTTAACATTCGTTCCTTGGCTTATAGATGGCGCTGACTGTCACTCCTACTTCTAAATTCACATATAAACTCAAAAAAGTGGATGGAGGGAAGGCCGCTGTGATAGCTCAGTGGTTAGAGAATCGAACACGTTATTTGACGGTCGTAGGTTCAATTCCTGCTCACGGCTGTTTATTTTTTCATCAACATTTCTTTCTTCTCATTTACATTTGATTGGTTCTAATAACTTCTTCTCTACATTCTTTGGCATTACTGTTTGTTAGATCTCATTAAAATGGTGTCGAAACACGGAAAAACGAGCCCTTAGGTATACACTTCTTTCCCTTATTTCATTTAACGAGGGTCTCGTACTGGCAGACTCTGTGTCATTAGGTTGTATACAAGGGACTATTAATCAGCTGCCCGCTCGAAATAAGTTCACGTGCTACGTTTCACCAAATATGCGCATAAAATTGTGGTTCCAACTCGTCGCTTGGCTTACAGATGACGCTGACTGTCACTCCTACTTCTAAATTCACATATAAACCCAAAAAAGTGGATGGAGCGGAGGCCGCTGTGGCAGCTCAGTGGTTAGAGAATCGAACGCGTTATTCGAAGGTCGTAGGTTCGATTCCTGCTCACGGCTGGTTATTTTTTCATCAACTTTTCTTTCTTCTTATTTACATTGCATTGGCTCTAATACCTTCCCCTGTACAATCTTCTGCATTGCTGTCTGTAAGATCTCATTATTTATTGGGTCAAAACACGGAAAAACGAGCCCTTAGGTATATACTTCTTTCCCTTATTTCATTTAACGAGGGTCTCGTTTTGGCAGACTTGGTGTCATTAGGTTGTATACGAGGGACTATTAATCAGCTGCCCGCTCGTAATAAGTTCTCGTGCTACGTGACGCCAAACATGCTCATAAAAGTGTGGTTCACACTCGTCGCTTGGCTTATAGATGGCGCTGACTGTCACTCCTACTTCTAAATTCACACATAAACCCAAAAAAGTGGATGTAGCGAAGGCCGCTGTGGTAGCTCAGTGGTTAGAGAATTGAACGCGTTATTCGAAGGTCGTAGGTTCGATTCCTGCTCACGGCTGGTTATTTTTTCATCAACTTTTCTTTCTTCTTATTTACATTGCATTGGCTCTAATAACTTCCCCTGTACATTCTTCTGCACTACTGTCTGTAAGATATCATAATTTATTGGGTCAAAACACGGAAGAACGAGCCCTTATGTATACACTTTTTCTCTAATTTCATTTCACGAGGGTCTCGTACTGGTGTCACAAAACGAGTGCTCAAAAAAGGGCGTGCCGCCAAATTTTCGTGACGAAGCGCCGAGAGGTGAACGATAAAAAAAGAAGAGAAAACAAGCATCCGAAGACTCCCCAAGCACGCGTCCCTCTCCCCTCGGAAGCGTAGGTTCGCCGACGAACCTCCTCACCCCACATCGGCAGCCGAGCAAGCACTCGCAATTTCTCGATGGAAAGGGGCGTGGTGATGCCGGGTTGAGTCATCCGTCGTGAATGACCCTCGTACCGTCTCGCGCATCCCCCCGGCCTTCGCATCGCATCGCACTGACAAAATGATGAAAATTTTCTGGAATGGTGCGCGGAAAGTATTTAACCGAGCAGCGGGGATGGGAGATCAGGAGAAGACGGAAGTTAGCGCCAGAGCGCGTGGGGATTCCGTCGTGTAGACGGCGAAGGTTTTGTCCGTAGAGACAAAGCAGGAGAAGAAGATGATTTCCACCTGAGGGTGACGACTCGAGCTACAGGCAAGAGTGTGTGTTTACCGCTATCGAGCGAAGACGCGTGGGAACAGCTGCGTGATGGAAGCCGACGTGTTTCCGGCGAAAAAGTTTGGAGCCTGGAGAACGGTCAAGTGAAGAAGTGAGGTTTCCTGGAATAGAAACTTCGGAGGCAGCAGAACGCGGTTTCCCGGAAGAGAAACTTCGGGGGCAGCAGAACGACCGAGGTTTCCTGGAAGTGAAACTTCGGGAGCAGCAGAACGACAAACACGCTGGACTTTTAGTGAGTGATTCTCGGAAGAGTATCATTCAGACTTTTGTTCCGAAGACTTTGGACTGAATAAGTTTCCCAACTTATTAGTCTTTAGGTGTCTTGGTTGTTAGATGCATGCGACTGCATTGTAGTGTGTATTGTTGTCTGTGTCTGTTGTTTCGAGTGTAGCTGATTGTACGGTGTAGTACGTTGTTTGATTGGTGACATATTGTCCTGAACTATCGTGGAGTGTCCATACTTGTGTATTGTTTTTGATCTGCCAATATTGAGAATATAATTTTGTTTGTTTATCATCTCTCGGCTCTGACTTGTTCTTTGGGCCACAGCCGGCGTCCGCTGGCGCTCCATAAGGTTCCACTTTTAAATTGTCCACGCTTTCGTGGTGCGGTTCGGGGGGCCGGTACTTCGGCCCTTGGAATCAGCCCGGCGATTGCCTCCCTGATTAACGGGACCTGTGACAATTAATCTGGCGTCCGCGACAGGACCTTTTGGTGCACCGTGTGTCCAAAGTAGTGAGAAAGAGCCTAAAGTTGTGTATACTGCTATTGGAACGATTTTGTGTGTTGTTCAGTGTTCTCGTTAACGAGTGCAGGGGAGTGTTCCGATAGAATGATTTAGGCAGATACTTTTAACACGCGCAACGTTGTATATGCGAGACACAATGGATCTCGAAAAGTTAGTCGCTCTTGGTGAGAAGGTGGGTCTTTCTGGCACCGAACTACGGAAGTGGGTCACCCAGAAGGAAAAAGAAGAAAAAGAGAGGGCCAAAGAAGAAAAGGCAGCTGAGTTTGAGAGAGAAAGGCTGGCTGCTGAAAGGGCGAAGGAAAAAAGAGAGCAACAATTGAAGTTGGAGTTGGAGAGAGAGAAGTTGGCAGCCGAAAGGGCGAGAGAAGAAAGAGAAGTGACGGAGCGACAGCTGAAAGAAGAAATAGAAGCAGAGATGGCTGAAAGGGAACGGCTGCGGCAGCACGAGATGGAACTCGAGCGGCTCCGTTTGCAACAGCGAAGTGAATCTCCCGTCCAAGCTAGAGTTGAAAGCAGCGAACGGGAAAACATGGCTTATGCTTGAACCCAAGAAAGCTGCTCGTAGCGTTTGATGAAAGGAAGGACGACCTTGACGCGTACCTTCACAGATTTGAGACGATTGCAAGGAGCCAGAATTGACCGGAACATCAATGGGCAACTGCTTTGAGTACTTGCTTGAGTGGTGAAGCGCTCAGTGTGTACAGTAGGCTGACGCCGACCGATGCAGCCAACTATGCAAAGGTGAAAGCTGCTTTGCTGAAACGATTTAGATTTACTGTGGAAGGATTCTGGGACAGATTTTGGACAGAAAAGCCAGCTGATGGTGAGACGGCTACGCAGTACGCCGCCCGACTTAGCCATTATTTCGACAGATGGATTGAACTTTTAGGAATAGCGCAGGAGTACGATGAGATTAGAGAGCTCCTAATTAGAGAACAATTTCTTACTAGTTGCCACCCAAGCCTGTCGCTGTACATGAAAGAGTGGAAAGCTGAGTCACTTGAAAGAATGCTTGAATTGGCTGATCAATTCTTGGAAGCGCAAGGTGGAACTTATTTGGCCAAGGTCACGAAGGATTGTCCCGAAGACTCGAAAAATTCGGCAAACAAACAAAAGAAGCGTGCACCGGAGAGTTTTCCGCGATGTTTTCTGTCTAACCGAGTGGGTCATCGCGCGAGCAACTGTCGTACTAACTTTACGAGCCCTACGGTAGTGAAATGTTTTAAGTGTGGTCAGACTGGGCACAAAGCAGACGCATGTCGAAACGGAGCGAGTCCAACTCACCAGGTATCCTGTGTGCAAGCGGCACCGCAATCCGGTAATAATGCAGTCACTGATGGATTCGTAGAGTTAAAAATGGGGAGAAAATACCTATTGTGGGTGCTGTAATGACAAAACAGCCAACCGGTGTTACGAAGGGAATACCAACGCTGCCTGGAAAAGTTGCGGGCAAGAAGATTACGGTGTTAAGAGACACCGGTAGCTCCACTGTTATCGTGTGGAGAAATTCGGTACTGGAAAGTGAATTAACAGGCAAAACTAAACCAGTTTGCTTAATTGACAGTACGGTTCGGATGCTTCCCGAAGCAGAGATTGAGGTTGAAACCCCGTACTTCAGTGAGGAGGTTACTGCTCTTTGCATGACGACCCCCATGTACGACCTCATCATCGGAAACATCGACGGGGCGCGAGGGCCGAATGATCCAGAATATTTGAGAGAACACCCTAAGATAGAGCCCTCGCCAACCGAGTGACCGCGAGATACAGTGGAGGAGCATCCCGTTACAGATCGCACTCGAGCCCAAGGTGAAGCCGCGGTGCAAGAGACAGTGAATGAGAACATGATCGTATTGAAAACGTTTACGTGCTGGGCAGCTGGACTTATGTCGGCTCGACCTCAACCGACCGACAATGTAAAGGTGACGGAGTCGGCCAGCCAAGCCCAATGTCGTGACATGAACAAGCGGGTGACCGGATCGGTTGAACGTTATGACCCGTTAACGGTGTCGGAAGTGACAACGATGGCTGAGACGCTGCCTCAGATACCGTCGTAGGAAGGGGCTCGCCGGAACAAAATGACCAAAAACAATAAGAAGAGACCGAAAGAGCACCGCAAGAAAGGGCGCAAGCGCCATTTGAAATGCACAGGATAAGTGTTGAGGACGAATCGAAATGTGTGTGACAGTGCTATATGTTAAGTTAATGTGGTTGTTGTCCTGTGTCACAACTGTATGTCGAGTGAATCAAAATTTCTGTTACGGTGATGTGATGTATAGTATGGTACAATTGTTGTAAAGACAGACCTATGTACATTTGTATTGCTTGAAGTATGTGATGGAGTATTGTATTCACGTACCTGTGTCTATATTCAATGTGTTGTGAGATTGAATTGTAATGTAGAATTGTATTGAGTGATCTATTGTGAATGTGACGTGTCATGGGCGACGGACTATGTTACAGTCTCTGAGAGTGTGGGGACTGTTCACGCTCGTGTGTGTGGGTTTGAATATTATGAGATAATATTCTTAAAGTGGGGGGCAGTGTCACAAAACGAGCGCTCAAAAAAGGGCGCGACGCCAAATTCTCGCGACGAAGCGCTGACAGGTCAACGATAAAAAAGAAGAGAAAACAAGAATCCAAAGACTCCCGGGCACGCGTCCCTCTCCCCTCGGAAGCATAGGTTCGCCGACGAACCTCCTCACCCCACATCAGGGGCCGAGCAAGCACTCGAAATTTATCGATGGAAAGGGGCGTGGTGATGCCGGGTTGAGTCATCCGTCGTGGACGGCCCTCGTACCGTCTCGCACTTTCCCTCGGCTTTCGCTGCGCATCGCACTGAAGAAATGATGAGAATTTTCTGGAATGGCGCGCGGAAGGTATTTAACCGAGCAGCGGGGATGGGAGATCAGGAGAAGACGGAAGTTAGCGCCAGAGCGTGTGGGGATTCCGCCGTGTAGACAGCGAAGGTTTTGTCCGTAGAGACAAAGCAGGAGAAGAAGATGATTTCCACCTGAGGGTGACGACTCGAGCTACAGGCAAAAGTGTGTGTTTACCGCTATCGAGCGAAGACGCGTGGGAACAGCTGCGTGATGGAAGCCGACGTGTTTCCAGCGAAGAAGTTTGGAGCCTGGAGAACGGTCAAGTGAAGAAGTGAGGTTTCCTGGAAGAGAAACTTCGGAGGCAGCAGAGCGAGGTTTCCTGGAAGAGAAACTTCGGGGGCAGAAGAACGACAGAGGATTCCTGGAAGAGAAACTTCGGGGGCAGCGGAACGACAACAACGCCTGACTTTGAGTGAGTGATTCTCGGATGAGTATCATTCAGACTTTTGTTCCAAGGACTTTCGACTGAATAAGTTTCCCAACTCTTTAGTCTTTAAGTGTCTTGGTTGTTCGATGCATACGACTGCATTGTAGTGCGTATTGTTGTCTGTGTCCGTTGTTTCGAGTGTGGCTAATTGTACGGTGTAGTACGTTGTTTGATTGGTGACATATTGTACTCAACTATTGTGGAGTGTGCATACTTGTGTATTGTTTTTGATCTGCCAATATTGAGAATACAATTTTGTTTGTTTATCAACTCTCGGCTCTGAATTGTTCTTTGAGCCACAGCCGGCGTCCGCTGGCGTGCCAACAGGGACCACTTTTAAATTGTCCACGCTTTCGTGGTGCGGTTCGGGGGCCGGTACTTCGGCCCTTGGAATCAGCACAGCGATTGCCTCCCTAATTAACGGGACCTGTGACAACTGGCAGACTCTGTGGCATTAGGTTGTATACGAGGGACTATTATTCAGCTGCCCGCTCGTAATAAGTTCACGGGCTACGTGACGCCAAACATGCGCATAAAAGAGTGGTTCACACTCGTCGCTTGGCTTATATATGACGCTAACTGTCACTCCTACTTCTAAATTCACATATAAACCCAAAAAAAGTAGATGAAGGGAAGGCCGCTGTGGTAGCTCAATGCTTAGAGCATGGAACGCGTTATTCTAAGGTTGTAGGTTTGATTCCTGCTCACGGCTGGTTATTTTTTAATCCACTTTTCTTTCTTCTTATTTACATTCCATTGGTTTTAATAACTTTCCCTGTACATTCCTTGGCATTACTGTCAGATCTCATTATTATCGTGTCAAAACACGGAAAAACGAGCCCTTAGATATACAATTCTTTCCCTCATTTCATTTAACAAGTGTCTCGTTCTGGCTGACTTGGTCTCATTAGGTTGTATACGAGGGACTATTAATCAGCTGCCCACTCGTAATAAGTTCACGTGCTACGTGACGCCAAACATGCGCATAAAATAGTAGTTCACACTCGTCGCTTGGCTAATAGATGGCGCTGACTGTCACTCCTACTTCTCAATTCACATATCAACCCAAAAAGTGGAAGAGGGAAAGCCGCTGTGGTAGCTTAGTGGTTAGAGCATCGAACGCCCTTTTCGAAGGTTGTAGGTTTGATTCCTGCTCACGGCTGGTTATTTTTTAATCCACTTTTCTTTCTTTCTATTTACATTCCATTGGTTCTAATAACTTCCCCTGTACATTCTTTGGCATTACTGTCTGTTAGATCTCATTAATATTGTGTCAAAACACGGAAAAACGAGCCCTTAAGTATACACTTCTTTCCCTTATTTCATTTAACGAGGGTCTCGTACTGGTAGACTTGGTTTCATTGGGTTGTAAACAAGGGACTATTAATCAGCTGCCCGCTCGTAATAAGTTCACGTGCTACGTGACGCCAAACATGCACACAAAAGAGTGGTTCACACTCGTCACTTATAGACGGCGCTGACTGTCACTCCTACTTCTAAATTCACATATAAACCCAAAAAAGTGAATGGATGGAGGGCCGCTGTGGTATCTCAGTGGTTAGAGCGCAGAACGCGTTATTCGAAGGTCGAAGGTTCGATTCCTGCTCACGGCTGGTTATTTTTTCATCCACTTTTCTTTCTTCTTATTTACATTCTATTGGTTCTAATAACTTTCCCTGTACGCTCCTTGGCATTACTGTCTGTTAGATCTCATTATTATTGTGTCAGAACACGGAAAAATGAGCCCTTAGGTATACACTTCTTTCCCTTATTTCATTTAACGGGGGTCTCGTACTGGCAGACTTGGTGTCATTAGGTTGTATACGAGGGACTATTATTCAGCGGCCCGCTCGTAATACGTTCACGTGCTACGTGACGCCAAACAAGCGCATAGAAGAGTGGTTCACACTCGTCGCTTGGCTCATAGATGGCGCTGACTGTCACTCCTACTTCTAAATTCACATATAAACCCAAAAAAGTCTATGTAGGGAAGGCCGCTGTGGTAGCTCAGTGGTTAGAGCATAGAACGCGTTATTCGAAGGTCGTAGGTTCGATTTCATCTCACGGCTGGTTATTTTTTCATCCACTTTTCTTTGTTCTTATGTACATTCTATTGGTTCTATTAACTTCCCCTGTACATTCTTTGGCAGTACTGTCTTTTAAATCTCATTCATATTGTGTCAAAACACGGAAAAACGAGCCCTTTGGTACACACTTCTTTCCCTTATTTCATTTAACGAGGGTCTCGTACTGGCAGGCTTGGTGTCATTAGGTTGTATACGAGGGAATATTATTCAGCTGCTCGCTCGCGATAAGTTCACGTGCTATGTGACGCCAAACATGCGCATAAAAGAGTGGTTCACACTCGTTGCTTGGCTTATAGATGGCGCTGACTGTCACTCCTACTTCTAAATTCACATATAAACCCAAAAAAGTGAATGAAGGGAAGGCCGCTGTGGTAGCTCAGTGGTTAGAGAATCGAACGCGTTATTCGAAGGTCGTAGGTTCGATTCCTGCTCACGGATGGTTATTTTTTCATCAACATTTCTTTCTTCTCATTTACATTCCATTGGTTCTAATAACTTCTTCTCTACATTCTTTGGCATTACTGTTTGTTAGATCTCATTAAAATTGTGTCGAAACACGGAAAAACGAGCCCTTAGGTATACACTTCTTACCCTCATTTCATTTAACGAGGGTCTCGTACTGGCAGACTCTGTGTCATTAGGTTGTATACAAGGGACTATTAATCAGCTGCCCGCTCGTAATAAGTTCACGTGCTACGTTTCGCCAAATATGCGCATAAAAGTGTGGTTCACACTCGTCGCTTGGCTTACAGATGACGCTGACTGCCACTCCTACTTCTAAATTCATATATAAACCCAAAAAGTGGATGGAGCGAAGGCCGCTGTGGCAGCTCAGTGGTTAGAGAATCGAACGCGTTATTCGAAGGTCGTAGGTTCGATTCCTGCTCACGGCTGGTTATTTTTTCATCAACTTTTCTTTCTTCTTCTTTACATTGCATTGGCTCTAATAACTTCCCCTGTACAATCTTCTGCATTACTTTCTGTAAGATCTCATTATTTATTGGGTCAAAACACGGAAAAACGAGCCCTTAGGTATATACTTCTTTCCCTTATTTCATTTAACAAGGGTCTCGTTTTGGCAGACTTGGTGTCATTAGGTTGTATATGAGGGACTATTAATCAGCTGCCCGCTCGTAATAAGTTCACGTGCTACGTGACGCCAAACATGCTCATAAAACTGTAGTTCACACTCGTCGCTTGGCTTATAGATGGCGCTGACTGTCACTCCTACTTCTAAAATCACATATAAACCCAAAAAAGTGGATGGAGCGTAGGCCGCTGTAGTAGCTCAGTGGTTAGAGAATTGAACGCGTTATTCGAAGGTCGTAGGTTCGATTCCTGCTCACGGCTGGGTAGTTTTTCATCAACTTTTCTTTCTTCTTATTTACATTGCATTGGCTCTAATAACTTCCCCTGTACATTCTTCTTCACTACTGTCTGTAAGATATCATAATTTATAGGGTCAAAACACGGAAGAACGAGCCCTTATGTATACGCTTTTTTCCTTATTTCATTTAACGAGGGTCTCGTACTGGTGTCACAAAACGAGTGCTCAAAAAAGGGCGTGCCGCCAAATTTTCGTGACGAAGCGCCGAGAGGTGAACGATAAAAAAAAAGAGAAAACAAGCATCCAAAGACTCCCCGGGCACGCGTCCCTCTCCCCTCGGAAGCGTAGGTTCACCGACGAACCTCCTCACCCCACATCGGCAGCCGAGCAAGCACTCGCAATTTCTCGATGGAAAGGGGCGTGGTGATGCCATGTTGAGTCATCCGTCGTGGACGGCCCTCATACCGTCCCGCGCTTCCCCCCGGCCTTCGCATCGCATCGCACTGACAAAATGATGACAATTTTCTGGAATGGCGCGCGGAAAGTATTTAACCGAGCAGCGGGGATGGGAGATCAGGAGAAGACGGAAGTTAGCGCCAGAGCGCGTGGGGATTCCGTCGTGTAGACGGCGAAGGTTTTGTCCGTAGAGACAAAGCAGGAGAAGAAGATGATTTCCACCTGAGGGTGACGACTCGAGCTACAGGCAAGAGTGTGTGTTTACCGCTATCGAGCGAAGACGCGTGGGAACAGCTGCGTGATGGAGGCCGACGTGTTTCCGGCGAAGAAGTTTGGAGCCTGGAGAACAGTCAAGTGAAGAAGTGAGGTTTCCTGGAAGAGAAACTTCGGAGGCAGCAGAGCTCGGTTTCCCGGAAGAGAAACTTCGGGGGCAGCAGAACGACCGAGGTTTCCTGGAAGTGAAACTTCGGGAGCAGCAGAACGACAACAATGCTGGACTTTTAGTGAGTAATTCTCGGAAGAGTATCATTCAGACTTTTGTTCCGAAGACTTTGGACTGAATAAGTTTCCCAACTTATTAGTCTTTAACTGTCTTGTTTGTTCGATGCATGCGACTGCATTGTAGTGTATATTGTTGTCTGTGTCTGTTGTTTCGAGTGTAGCTGATTGTACGTGTAGTACGTTGTTTCATTGGTGACATATTGTCCTGAACTATCGTGGAGTGTGCATACTTGTGTATTGTTTTTGATCTGCCAATATTGAGATTATAATTTTGTTTGTTTATCATCTCTCGGCTCTGACTTGTTCTTTGGGCCACAGCCGGCGTCCGCTGGCGCTCCATAAGGTTCCACTTTTAAATTGTTCACGCTTTCGTGGTACGGTTCGGGGGGCCGGTACTTCGGCCCTTGGAATCAGCCCGGCGATTGCCTCCCTGATTAACAGGACCTGTGACAATTAATCTGGCGTCCGCGACAGGACTTTTTGGTGCACCGTGTGTCCAAAGTAGTGAGAAAGAGCCTAGGGTTGTGTATACTGCTATTGGAACGATTTTGTGTGTTGTTCAGTGTTCTCGTTAACGAGTGCAGGGGAGTGTTCCGATAGAATGATTTAGGCAGATACTTTTAACACGCGGCAACGTTTTATATGCGAGACACAATGGATCTCGAAAAGTTAGTCACTCTTGGTGAGAAGGTGGGTCTTTCTGGCACCGAACTACGGAAGTGGGTCACCCAGAAGGAAAAAGAAGAAAAAGAGAGGGCCAAAGAAGAAAAGGCAGCTGAGCTGGAAAAAGAAAGTTTGGCGGTCGAAAGAGCCAAAGCGGAAAAGATGCTGAGTTGGAGAGAGAGAGGTTGGCAACTGAGAGAACCAAGGAAGAAAAAGCAGCCGAGTTGTAACGAGAGAGGTTGGCAGCTGAGAGGGCCAAGGAAGAAAAAGCAACTGAGTTTGAGAGAGAAAGGCTGGCTGCTGAAAGGGCGAAGGAAAAAAGAGAGCAACAATTGAAGTTGGAGTTGGAGAGAGAGAAGTTGGCAGCCGAAAGGGCGAGAGAAGAAAGAGAAGCGACGGAGCGACAGCTGAAAGAAAAAATGGAAGCAGAGATGGCTGAAAGGGAACGGCTGCGGCAGCACGAAATGGAACTCGAGCGGCTCTGTTTGCAACAGCGAAGTGAAACTCCCGTCCAAGCTAGAGTTGAAAGCAGCGAATGGGAAAACATGGCTTATGCTTGAACCCAAGAAAGCTGCTCGTAGCGTTTGATGAAAGGAAGGACGACCTTGACGCGTACCTTCACAGATTTGAGACGATTGCAAGGAGCCAGAATTGGCAGGAACATCAATGGGCAACTGCTTTGAGTACTTGCTTGAGTGGTGAAGCGCTCAGTGTGTACAGTAGGCTGACGCCGACCGATGCAGCCAACTATGCAAAGGTGAAAGCTGCTTTGCTGAAACGATTTAGATTTACTGTGGAAGGATTCTGGGACAGATTTTGGACAGGAACGCCAGCTGATGGTGAGACGGCTACGCAGTACGCCGCCCGACTTAGCCATTATTTCGACAGATGGATTGAACATTTAGGGATAGCGCAGAAGTACGATGAGATTAGAGAGCTCCTAATTAGAGAACAATTTCTTACTAGTTGCCACCCAAGCCTGTCGCTGTACTTGAAAGAGAGGAAAGCTGAGTCACTTGAAAGAATGCTTGAATTGGCTGATCAATTCTTGGAAGCGCAAGGTGGAACTTATTTGACCAAGGTCACGAAGGATTGTCCCGAAGACTCGAAAAATTCGACAAACGAACAAAAGAAGCGTGCACCGGAGAGTGTTCCGCGATGTTTTCTGTCTAACCGAGTGGGTCATCGCGCGAGCAACTGTCGTACTAACTTTACGAGCCCTACGGTAGTGAAATGTTTTAAGTGTGGTCAGACTGGGCACAAAGCAGACGCATGTCGAAACGGAGCGAGTCCCCAACTCACCAGGTATCCTGTGTGCAAGCGGCACCGCAATCCGGTAATAATGCAGTCACCGATGGATTCGTAGAGTTGAAAATGGGGAGAAAATACCTATTGTGGGTGCTGTAATGACAAAACAGCCAACTGGTGTTACGAAGGGAATACCAACGCTGCCTGGAAAAGCTGCGGGCAAGAAGATTACGGTGTTAAGAGACACCGGTAGCTCCACTGTTATCGTGTGGAGAAATTCGGTACTGGAAAGTGAATTAACAGGCAAAACTAAACCAGTTTGCTTAATTGACAGTACGGTTCGGATGCTTCCCGAAGCAGAGATTGAGGTTGAAACCCCGTACTTCAGTGAGGAGGTTACTGCTCTTTGCATGACGACCCCCATGTACGACGTCATCATCGGAAACATCGACGGGGCGCGAGGGCCGAATGATCCAGAATATTTGAGAGAACACCCTAAGATAGAGCCCTCGCCAACCCAGTGACCGCGAGATACAGTGGAGGAGCATCCCGTTACAGATCGCACTCGAGCCCAAGGTGAAGCCGCAGTGCAAGAGACAGTGAATGAGAACAGGATCGTATTGAAAACGTTTACGTGCTGGGCAGCTGGACTTATGTCGGCTCGACCTCAACCGACCGACAATGTAAAGGTGACGGAGTCGGCCAGCCAAGCCCAATGTCGTGACATGAACAAGCGGGTGACCGGATCGGTTGAACGGTATGACCCGTTAACGGTGTCGGAAGTGACAACGATGGCTGAGACGCTGCCTCAGATACCGTCGTAGGAAGGGGCTTCGCCGGAACAAAACGACCAAAAACAATAAGAAGAGACCGAGAGAGCACCGCAAGAAAGGGCGCAAACGCCATTTGAAATGCACAGGATAAGTGTTGAGGACGAATCGAAATGTGTTTGACAGTGCTATATGTTAAGTTAATGTGGTTGTTGTCCTGTGTCACAACTGTATGTCGAGTGAATCAAAATTTCTGTTACGGTGATGTGATGTATAGTATGGTACAATTGTTGTAAAGACAGACCTATGTACATTTGTATTGCTTGAAGTATGTGATGGAGTATTGTATTCACGTACCTGTGTCTATATTCAATGTGTTGTGAGATTGAATTGTAATGTAGAATTGTATTGAGTGATCTATTGTGAATGTGACGTGTCATGGGCGACGGACTATGTTACAGTTTCTGAGAGTGTGGGGGCTGTTCGCGCTCATTTGTGTGGGTTTGAATATTATGAGATAATTTTCTTAAAGTGGGGGGCAGTGTCACAAAACGAGCGCTCAAAAAAGGGCGCGACGCCAAATTCTCGCGACGGAGTGCTGACAGGTCAACGATAAAAAAAAGTAGAGAAATCAAGCATCCAAAGACTCCCGGGCACGCGTCCCTCTCCCCTCGGAAGCGTAGGTTCGCCGACGAACCTCCTCACTCCACATCGGCGGCCGAGCAAGCACTCGAAATTTATCGATGGAAAGGGGCGTGGTCATGCCGGGTTGAGTCATCCATCGCGGACGGCCCTCGTACCGTCTCGCACATTCCCCCGGCTTTGGCTGCGCATCGCACTGACGAAATGATGAGAATTTTCTGGAATGGCACGTGGAAGGTATTTAGCCGAGCAGCGAGGATGGGAGATCAGGAGAAGACGGAAGTTAGCGCCAGAGCGCGTGGGGATTCCGCCGTGTAGACAGCGAAGGTTTTGTCCGTAGAGACAAAGCAGGAGAAGAAGATAATTTCCACCTGAGGGTTGACAACTCGAGCTACAGGCAAGAGTGTGTATTTACCGCTATCGAACGAAGACGCGTGGCAACACCTGCATGTAGGAAGCCGACGTGTTTCCGGCGAAGAAGTTTAAAGCCTGGAGAACGGTCAAGAGAAGAAGCGAGGTTTCCTGGCAGAGAAACCTCGGACGCAGCAGAGCGAGGTTCCCTGGAAGAGAAACTTCGGGGGCAGAAGAACGACAGAGGTTTCCTGGAAGAGAAACTTCGGGGGCAGCGGAACGACAACAACGCTGGACTTTGAGTGAGTGATTCTCGGAACAGTATCATTCGGACTTTTGTTCCAAGGACTTTCGACTGAATAAGTTTCCCAACTCTTTAGTCTTTAAGTGTCTTGGTTGTTCGATGCATACGACTGCATTGTAGTGCGTATTGTTGTCTGTGTCCGTTGTTTCGAGTGTGGCTGATTGTACGGTGTAGTACGTTGTTTGATTGGTGACATATTGTACTCAACTATTGTGGAGTGTGCATACTTGTGTATTGTTTTTGATCTGCCAATATTGAGAATATAATTTTGTTTGTTTATCAACTCTCGGCTCTGACTTGTTCTTTGGGCCACAGCCGGCGTCTGCTGGCGCGCCAAAAGGGACCACTTCTAAATTGTCCACGCTTTCGTGGTGCGGTTCGGGGGGCCGGTACTTCGGCCCTTGGAATCAGCCCAGCGATTGCCTCCCTAATTAACGGGACCTGTGATAACTGGCAGACTCTGTGTCATTAGGTTGTATACGAGGGACTATTAATCAGCTGCCCGCTCGTAATAAGTTCACGTGCTACGTGACGCCGAACATGCGCATAAAATAGTGGTTCACACTCGTTGCTTGGCTAATAGATGACGCTAACTGTCACTCCTACTTCTAAATTCTCATATAAACCCAAAAAAGTGGATGAAGGGAAGGCCGCTGTGGTAGCTCAGTGCTTAGAGCATGGAACGCGTAATTCGAAGGTTGTAGGTTTGATTCCTGCTCACGGCTGGTTATTTTTTCATCCACTTTTCTTTCTTCTTATTTACATTCCATTGGTTCTAATAACTTTCCCTGTACATTCCTTGGCATTACTGTGAGATCTCATTATTATCGTGTCAAAACACGAAAAAACGAGCCCTTAGATGTACAATTCTTTCCCTTATTTTATTTAACGAGTGTCTCGTTCTGGCAGACTTGGTCTCTTTAGGTTGTATACGAGGGACTATTAATCAGCTGCCCGCTCGTAATAAGTTCACGTGCTACGTGACGCCAAACATGCGCATAAAAGAGTGGTTCACGCTCGTCGCTTGGCTAATAGATGGCACTGACTGTCACTCCTACTTCTCAATTCACATATCAACCCAAAAAAGTGGAAGAGGGAAAGCAGCTGTGGTAGCTTAGTGGTTAGAGCATCGAACGCCCTTTTCGAAGGTCGTAGGTTCGATTCCTGCTCGCGGCTGGTTATTTCTTCCTCCACTTTTTTTCTTATTTACATTCCATTCGTTCTAATAACTTCCCCTGTACATTCTTTGGCATTACTGTCTGTTAGATCTCATTAATATTGTGTCAAAACACGGAAAAACGAGCCCTTAGGTATACACTTCTTTCCTTTATTTCATTTAACGATGGTCTCGTACTGGAAGAATTGGTTTCATTGGGTTGTAAACAAGGGACTATTAATCAGCTGCCCGCTCGTAATAAGTTCACGTGCTGCGGGACGCCAAACATGCGCATAAAAGAGTGGTTCACACTCGTCACTTGGCTTATAGATGGCGCTGACTGTCACTCCTACTTCTCAAATCACATATAAACCCAAAAAAGTGGATGGAGGGAAGGCCGCTGTGGTAGCTCAGTTGTTATAGCATCGAACGCGTTATTCGAAGGTCGTAGGTTCGATTCCTGCTCACGGCTGGTTATTTTTTCATCACTTTTTTTTCTTCTTATTTACATTCCATTGGTTCTAATAACTTTCCCTGTACATTCCTTTGCATTGCTGTCTGTTAGATCTCATTCATATTGTGTCAAAACACGGAAAAACGAGCCCTTAGGTATACACTTCTTTCCCTTATTTCATTTAACGAGTGTGTCGTACTGGCAGACTTGGCGTCATGAGGTTGTATACGAGGGGCTATTAATCAGCTGCCCGTTCGTAATTTATTTATTTATTTATTTATTTATTTATTGTACCCTCAGCGCTTTACAGCATTTCAGAGGGGAGCGGGCACTGACGAACAATGTTAAAGAAAAGAATACATGGGCAAGACACTAGAACATTATTAAACACTGGAAAGCAACTATTATCAACTGCAACTATGTCATACAGCCAGTAGATTATACAAGACAACTAACAACAGAATCAAACGTTTGCATTTCCAACACCAAGTATGTTATCGAGCGATGTTTTAAAACTGCAAGGCGAGATGATAGATGCCACTGATTGTGGGAGGTAGTTTCAATCCTTGCAAGTTTTAGGCAGGAATGAGTGGGAATATGTTGATGTCTTGAAGCGAGGAACAGCAACTTTCTGCGCATGGTCAGTACGAGTTAAAATCCATGACGGTGGGGTTATTAAAAGTGAACGCAGAAGGGAGTTGTTGTAAATTTTGTGGAAGAGTACGAGACGGGATATCTTACGGCGTGTAGCGAGTAAAGGAATGTTAATAATTGATTTCATGTTAGTTACGCTAGCGGTACGGCGATAATCTGATAATATAAATATAACAGCGCGATTCTGAATGCTCTCAAGTTCATTAACTGAAGTGATATTACCACGGTCCCATATCTACGACGCGTATTTCAATTGCGGAGGAACGTACGTAATGTAAAGAAGCTTTCTTTAATTCAACAGGGGTCATGTAAAAGTTTCTTCGCATGAATCCTAGAACCCGGTTTGCCTTACATGTGACAGAGTTGATATGATGTTTCCAAGATAAGTTGTTAGTAATATGGACACCAAGGTATTTATAAGAGGGGACGAGATCGAGTACGGTGCTGTTAAGGAAATAATTATTATTTAGTAATTAGTATTACGTGATATGCGCATAAACTTGCACTTCGAAACATTTAATTCCATTTGCCATAATTTACACCAGTTAAGCACGTTAGTCATATCTGTTTGAAGGGTAGTAATGTCATTATTATTAGCTATTTGGCAATAAATTACACAATCATCCGCCAATAGGCGCATTGTTGAAGAAATATTGTTAGGGAAGTCGTTAATGTATATTAGGAACAGCAATGGCCCAAGAAATGGCCCTGTGGCACTCCGGAGCGAACTGGTGTAGTAGACGAGTCGAAATTATTAGCTGATACGTATTGGGACCAGTTAGTAAGAAAGCTACGGATCCAAGCAAGTCAATGTTTCATAGGCTTCGTTTATGTAGTAATAGGGAGTGTGTTACTTTATCAAAGGCTTTGCTGAAATCTAGAAAGATGCAGTCAGTTATTGTTCCAGAGTCAAGAGATGTGTGTAAGTCATCAGTAAAAAGTAGAAGCTGTGTTTCACACGAATACTGTTTTCGGAAGCCATGCTGAGCGGGTGTAAAGAAATCATTGTCTTGAAAAAACTTGATAAGGTGAGAGCAAATGACATGTTCTAAACTTTTACATGGTACTGATGTGAGAGAGATGGGACGAAAGTTACCTAGATCGTAGGTTGTTCCGGACTTATGTAAAAGTACTACCCTATTAATTTACCAGTCGTTAGGAAGCACTGCCGTAAGAAGAGACTGTGTGAATATTCATTCAAGGATTAGAGAAGAATACTCTGCCGTATTTTTCAAGAATTTTGTGGTGATACCATCGCAGCCGCATGAAGATGAAATCTTTAGTTTATTGATGATGGACAGTATTCCTTCCGAGCTAATGACAATGATGTCCATTGAGGGAAAATTAAACGGCTTTGCAGGAATTATGTCATTACTACTGGATGGTTCAGAGAAAGTTTCAGCAAAAGTACGGTTAAGTAAACATGCACACTGATGATCCGGAATTACATTACCTTGGGATATTAAAGACAGGTTGCTATGCTTGTTACCTCGTACAATGTTTCAAAATTGTTTGGGATTTTGTTGCAGCACTGATGGTAAGGTTCTGTTAAAAAAGGTAAATTTAGCTACTTTTAGTTCACTCAAGTAGGTAGCAGCTGCAGATTTGTTAGCTATCCATCGAGCCAAAGACTGGGATGTCCTCGCTGCTCTAAACAGTCTTTTCTTGCGGTTAGAGAGTCTATTTAAGTGTCGGTTGTACCAGGGAGAATTAGTATTGCAGTGCACCTTTCTTACCGGAATATATTTATTTGTTAGTTCCAAAATTCTAAATAGGTTCTAATTATCTTCTGCAGTGGGTTCAAAACTTGCGGGGAAAAAAGTATCTAAGAAAGAGCATAATTTAGTGTTTATTGTGTTAAAGTCAGCTCTGTTATAATCTCTGATCATTTTAAAACGGTTGGATGAGCGTAAGCGTGGAAACGATAGAGAAAAATGAATTATGTCGTGATCACTTAACCCAGGCAGCAGTGTTATCGGGGGCACAAGATCTCGAGATGACGTCAACACGAGATCTAGAAGTGATGATGTAGCCGAGGTGACACGTGTGGAATGCTGAACTAATTGTGATAGCCCAAAGTCGTTACAAATCAAAAGAAATTAGGTAGATTCAGATGATGTTGCCATAGAGCACTGGTAAGTGTCTGACCACTGAATGTCCGGGAAGTTAAAATCGCCTAAAAGAATAATAGTCGCACCTGGGAAACGAACAGTAATCTGGTTTAAGAAGTCATGAAAAGAATCGCAAAAGTTCGATGGGCTGGACGGATGTCGGTAAGAAACAGCAATTATTAGGTTTTTAAAGCCAGTACGAATACAACACCATACCGATTCTAAGTCGATGAGAACAGGAACAAGAAAACATTCAATGTCATCTTTAATCGCAAGTAGAACACCACCACCTCGTCGCTCATATCTGTCACAGCGAAAGACCTTGTAACGTTGTTCACGTTTTAATAATTCGGCATCAGAGACTGTGTTCGACAACCACGTTTCAGTTAGAGCGACAATACCAGCGTCACAATCATTCATCAGGGCACACAAATCATCTTTTTTGACAAAAGGCTACGTATGTTAGTACTTAGTACAGAGAGAGCACCGCCCCCTGCATGACCCTTACTTAGATCACTTTGCGGCATACGGTCAGACCGGAGTCGACGCGGGGAGGCAGCATGACTATTTGCGGTTCTGTATGTGGAATTACTGATGCTTTCGTCGTTACTTACAGCGTCGCTAACACTTGCGCTATCTCCTACGTTATTACTAGCCAGGGAACTTTTTTCTTGTGGATGGGCCGATGACGTACACTGCTTTAGTGGCTTTATCATAGCCGTAGCATTTTCTGTTGGCGAAGAGTTTCGTGTGTTGAAGATTGAACGGAACATGCAGTCCTTTGCCATACTCGAACAGAGCCTTTCTCGTATCACGCGTAGTTGCACAAAAGCCCTCACTCAGAAACATTGCAGCCTTTTAGTGAGAAGCGTTTATCAAAACGGTTTTTTTTTGTTTTGTAGGCCGAAAATTTTACGATAAGAGGGCGGTTCCGGCCACTAGAGATTTTGCCAATTCTATGCGCACGGGCTATACTATCGGACGATATCGTCAGCTGAAGCTTACTAGCGAAAAGTTTAAGAACTTTCATTTCAGATCGTTCGGCAGTCTCTGAAGCGACATCTTCAATCCCAAAGAACACAACGTTGTCCCTTCGGGAGCGGTTCTCGAGATCATCAAGACGGGTTCGAAGCGAGTTCGTTTCAATTTCCACGCGCTCCACTGCAGAACGTGTCGTATTAAGGTCTTCCCTCACGCTGTCGAAACAAGCTAACTGGCTTTCCACAGAACCCAGACGCTTGCCAATGTCGGCGATTTGGCTCGTAGCTGCTTTATGTTGCTCCTTTAACTCGGATATGTCATTGGACATGGCTGTTCAGGATGCCTCTATTCTAATAGACCGCGCGGACAAGTCCTTCAGCATTTTGGCAATATCTGCCAGAGAATTATCACCAGGACCAGGATTTTGCTCCACATCCCCACACATAAGCAAGAAAAGGGCACTGAATGGTTCAAGCAGTGCTTCTGGGCATGGAAGCACCACAAGAAAGTGATCATCAGATTGGAAACAGGAATGAGGAAGTTGACTAAGGTAACTAACCTGCAGAAAAAGAAGAACCACGGTGTGAGCATTGTTTTCTCGGCGCCTCCATGTCCACTGGCGAAGACTAGCGCGCGTCCTGGGTTTGTAGGCCGTGGTGGAGCCACTGTTGCAACTGTCGATGTCGATACGGGATAGCTCGCAACGAAGCTTGCTTGGGCAGAAAGCGTAGCAGGAAGATGTGGTTCGAGAGGCGTCGGTGAGTGCGTGGATATATGCGATAGTCACATGCCGGTATCGTTGGCGGCGAAACGCATGGCACGGGGGCTGTCAAGGGAGACACTCATGCTGCTATCACCCATCAATCCACCGGGCTGGAAGCCGTCAGCGCAGGCGCCAATAATCTGCGGAAAAACGAAGAACCACGGTATGAGCATTGTTCTCTCGGCGCCTCCATGCCAACTGGCGAAGACTAGCGCGCGTCCTGGGTTTGTAGGCCGCGGTGGAGCCACTGTTGCAACTGTCCATGTTGATCCGGGAAAGCTCGCAACGAAGCTTGCTTGGGCAGAAAGCGTAGCAGGAAGATGTGCTTCGAGCGGCGTCTGTGAGTGCGTGGATATATGCGATAGGCACATGCCGGTATTGTTGGCGGCGAAACGCATGGCACGGGGGCTGTCAAGGGAGACACTCATGCTGCTATCACCCATCAATCCACCGGGCTGGAAGCCGTCAGCGCAGGCGCCAATAATCTGCGGAAAAACGAAGAACCACGGTATGAGCATTGTTCTCTTGGCGCCTCCATGCCCACTGGCGAAGACTAGCGCGCGTCCTGGGTTTGTACGCCGTGGTGGAGCCACTGTTGCAACTGTCGATGTCGATCCGGGATAGCTCGCAACAAAGCTTGCTTGGGCAGAAAGCGTAGCAGGAAGATGTGGTTTGAGCGGCGTCGGTGAGTGCGTGGATATATGCGATAGGCGCAAGCCGGTATCGTTGGCGGCGAAACGCATAACACGGGGGCTGTCAAGGGAGACACTCATGTTGCTATCACCCATCAATCCACCGGGCTGGAAGCCGTCAGCGCAGGCGCCAATAATCTGCGGGAAAACGAAGAACCACGGTATGAGCATTGTGCTCTCGGCGCCTCCATGCCTGGTTAATAAGTTCACGTGCTGCGGGACGCCAAACATGCGCATAAAAGAGTGGTTCACACTCGTCACTTGGCTTATAGATGGCGCTGACTGTCACTCCTACTTCTCAAATCACATATAAACCCAAAAAAGTGGATGGAGGGAAGGCCGCTGTGGTAGCTCAGTTGTTATAGCATCGAACGCGTTATTCGAAGGTCGTAGGTTCGATTCCTGCTCACGGCTGGTTATTTTTTAATCCACTTCTCTTTCTTTTTATTTACATTCCATTGGTTCTAATAACTTCCCCTGTACATTCCTTGGCATTACTGTCTGTTGGATCTCATTAATGTTGTGTCAAAACACGGAAAAACGAGCCCTTAGGTATACACTCCTTTCCCTTATTCCCGTTAACGAGGCTCTCGTACTGGCAGACTTGGTGTCATTAGCTTGTATACGAGGGACTATTAATCAGCTGCCCGCTCGTAATAAGTTCACGTGCTACGTGACGCCAAACTTGCGCATAAAAGAGTGGTTCACATTCATCGCTTGGCTTATAGATGGCGCTGATTGTCACTACTACTTCTAAATTCACATATAAACCCAAAAAAGTGTATGGAGGGAAGGCCACTGTGGTAGCTCAGGGATTCCACTTCCGGACGCCGAAGCAAACGGACGTGTGATGGAAAGCTTCAGTGGAGCGGCATCAGCGGCCCGTTTGAGCCGCGGGAACAGGTCTTTTGATGACGTCAAGGATTATGAAGTTGTGTTGCCAACCCTTCCTACAAGACGTATTGTTTTAAATACAGTTTTTCTGCATGCTGACGTACGAGCCCGACCTTATCGAGTGGAAGATTTCCGTGACACTTTGGCCAGCCTGCGACTGCTCCCCGAAGTGGTTGCTTTGGGGCGTATAGAATGAGCCACGTGTGGGCGGTAACGTTCAAGAACATAGACGCTGTCAAGACTATTCTATTGCAAGGCGATATCAAGGTAAAAAATTGCCCGCAGCTTCCCTCGGGGGAACACTGAGGAGGATGCGGAGCATATAATTGGTTAACGGGGTGTTAAAGTGCGACTTACTAGGGTCGATGGCTAAATTGGTTAACGTGGTTGTGAAATGGGGTGTTAAATTGCGACTTACTTGGGTCGATGGCTAAATTGGTTAACGTGGTTGTAGGAGGGGGTGTTAAATGAGTGAACACGTACACACGTATGCGAAAGCACGGCGCTGGTCGAAGGGACGTTGATCATTGTGTTTGTGGATTCGTTGGAATTCATTTCACCGCGACCTTGGACGTCGACGCGCCGTACAAACCAACCGACGAGCGGCAACTGAGCGAGCGAGCGCCGACCTTGAGTATATATACAGCGCGACGGCGCATGCACTGTCAGCTGTTGAATGTTCTCGAAGGAGAAGCGCGCGCGCGGCACAGATGGCGACGGCGCGACGGTGCATGCGCTGTCAGCTGTCGAATGTTCTCGAAGGAGAAGCGCGCGCGGCACAGATGGTGGGCGACGGCGCGACGGCGCATGCGCGCACGTCAGCTGTCGAATGTCCGAGAAGCGGTGCGGACGGCGCGGACGGCGCACTACAAGGCGCGAGTATAAGATGCTTCCGCATCTAAAAATTGTCGCTGTCTTGTCATTGATCCGGCAAACCAGGATGTGCGTATGAAAGTGCACTAGCTGCTGCACAATGTTCTCGGTGAGGATGTGCGACGCGCTTTCGAGCCGTACGGCCAAGTGGTTGACGTCAGCAGAGAGTGGTGGCGTGTAAACGGCATCAGTGAGAAAGGCTCCACTACCCGTATTGTGACACTTCGGTTGAAGGTGGGCGTCAAAATGGAAGACCTGCCTCGCCAAGTGAACGTAAGCGGTGAGCAAGCTTTGGTGGTTCTTCCGGGCAGAGCGCCAGTGTGCTTACGCTGTCAAGCAAAGGGGCGCATACGGCGAGATTGCCGTGTGCCATGCTGTGGTGCCTGCCGAAGGTTTGGCCACGAGGAGAACGACTGCACGCTGTCTTATGCCAGCGTCACCGGATCTCCGAGTGGCAACGACCACGCAGAGCTGTTAATGGACGAGCATGAAGCTGAAAAGGCAGTGAGCGCGACTGCGAGGAAGGAACAGGTGACCCCAGAATTGGTGAAACTGAGCAGGCCTAGCAGGATGGACAATGAAAAGGTCGAGAATAAGGCATCCGAACCAGAGCCAGAGAAACCGATAACGAAAGACAAGCCAGAACAGCATCTGCCGACTGTGAAGGCTCCCAGCGACTTAGACGTACTGCAAGACGACATGGAAATCAGCGTCAGCGCAGGCAGTGGACTAGCTGGAAAGCGACCAATAGACATTGTTGGTGAAGAATTCCCTACCTCCGGAGACGTCGGTTGAGAAGAACCACCAGCAAAAACCACAGGAATGAGGCGACCAACGTTGAAGCCACGGCCAAACTCGCAGACTAATCCACGGGCGGAGGCCAAACAGCCTTCGCAAAAGCTTCCTGGGACTTGAGTTTTTTGTGCTTTTTTCCTGATGGAAAGTAACCCGTAAGTGAGCGGAGTTTACACACACCATGCCTCTGTAAAACCTGGACCGATTGCCGCAAAATTTTCAGTAAAACTAAAGCCGTTTTTTTAGAAACGTTCATCTAATGTAAACACTGTGTTTTGTACTCCCCCCCAAACAAAAATCATGGCGTTTAATATAGAATCAGCCTTTCGCGTCACAACTTTTAACGTTAGAGGTTTACGCTCGAAGAGGCGACATTATCAGTTACGTCGTTTGTTTCTTGAAAATGACGTCGATATCGCCGCTGTGCAGGAAACAAAAATTGAATCTGAAGAGCAGATGGACACCATATTTTTGAACTTCCGCTCCAGATACAATATATGTGTGAGTCATTCTGTAGGTACTTCAGGCGGATGTTTTCTGTTTATAAGGAACACAATTGGCATTGTCCAAAAAAGTGTACACAGTGATAATGAAGAGCGAATACTTGCATGTGATTTTCTTCTTTCCGACATTAGTTGGCGCGTTGTGTGCGTATATGCGCCAAATAGACAACAAGACAGGAAAATATTCTTTGAAAGTCTTGATACGTATCTATCATGCGAGAAGGCAGTTATATTTCTAGGCGATTTCAACTATGTGTGTAATGTCGAAGACAGGGCATGTAAACGTTTGTACGTGACTATAGTGCCTTGGTATTGTATTCAATGACGCGTGAGCGAAACTTGGAAGACGTGGGATATGTACTGGCGCAGGGTACCCACTGTACGCATTACCAGCTCAACAGTCAAGCTAGGCTTGACAGAGCATACGTGTCTACGTCCCTGCTTTCTATGTGCCAGGGCTACGCAGGGAAGAATGTTTCATTTAGTGACCATAGTCTCGTAATGTTCACCATTATTAAACAATAAAAGCCCAAGTTCAATTGGGATACTAGAAGTTAAATGAAAAGCTACTTGAGGATGAGAAGTTTGTAGAAACCGCTGAAAAAGAATTAAAAGAAGTGGCGAAAGGTAACGCAAGTAGTTCAATTTACACATAGGAGTGCTTCAAGGAAAAAGTAAAAATGGAAGCAAATGGAAGGTCAGTTTCAGTAAAACGCACTAACCTGAAAAAAGAAAAACAACTGCAATGTGAGCTAGATTTTTTGTTATTTCAAGAATGCGCGCAACCAGGAGTGCACAGTAAAGAAATAAGAGTGAAACAAGAATTAGAAGCCGTAGATACGGAAAGGTACAGAGGAGCGATGGTACGCGCACGCGCAGGAAGATTATGGTGTGGTGAGGTTCCCACAAAACGTGCCGTCACAGATGAAAAGAGCTAAGCGACAAGAAACGAGATAAGGGCGATAGAATACAAAAATGAAGTCACCACAGATAAAACCGAGATTGAGCACGCGTTTGTGGAATATTTCCAAGAGCTGTTGGGGGCGTCAGAGCGGACACGAGTACGTATAGTCGGCATTTCTTGTCACTAATGCCGAAACTTGAGGATGACGTAAAAGCGCGATTAGAAGCACCCATTTTGGTCAGAGAAATCGAAATCATTATCGAAAAAATGAAAAACGGTAAAACACCCGGTCCAGATGAACTAGGTGTAGCATACTATGAGAAATTCAAAAATCTTGTGGCTGAAGCTTTGTGGTATGTGTTAGATGAGGCATACGAAAGGAAAGAGTTACCAATATCTTTTCGGAGAACACACATCGTGTTAATCCTAAAAACTGAAGATCCCAGGAAACAGCTGTCCGTCACATCCTACAGACCCATAACCCTAGCGAATGTTGACTACAAAATATTCATGGGTGTTTTGGCCAGGCGAATCCAAACAGTGATTACAGAAATAGTCGGATAACATCAGACTTGGGGCATAAAAGGCAGAACAAGTATGACGAACATTCATATTGCAAGAAATATGTTATAATGCTGCGATGAGTTTGACTGTAAAGTAGCTATGCTACAAATCGATCTCGAGAAGGCATTTGACCACGTGAACCATGATGTATTTTTCAGCATTCTTGACTATGTCAATATAGGGTCTGTGGTGTTGGAAGGGGTCCGAATGGTGTACACAGGATGCACTACGAGAATTGTAATCAACAAACAGCTTAGTGATAATATACAAGTCTTATCGAGTGTAAAACAAGGATGCCCTGCATCGGCACTGCTTTTGCCATCTATTTAGAACCTCTATGCCACAAAGTGCTACAGAATGATCAGGTGCGGGGGTTTGATTTGATGTCTGCAGAGATCAAAATGCTTAGTTCCGTCGACGATATTGCTGTGTTCTGCGAAGATCGGCAGAGTATCAGAGAAGCACTAAACGATGTGAAATTCTTCTGTGATTGCACTGATAGTAGAGTCAACTGGAGTATATGTCTTGGAATACGGCACGGAAATTGACAGAGCACACCATCAATATTTGAAAGCATTACATGGAAGGTTATACCTGACAAGTACTTAGGGGTACCTCTCCAACACACCCCGCAGGGGCGCCTGCGCAAGTAGGCGTTTGGTGTCGAGCGACACCACGGACCCGAGCAGCTAACGGGGGAGTTTTGACTCCCTCCCACGCCTAGCCGTGTGTGGCATTGCCGTGTCTGAGGAAAAGGGGATCCTGGGGGTTGAACCAATGCTGGGTGATTGAACCTTTAAGGCCCCCCGGCAGAGGCAACACACCTCTTTGGCCCCAGCTTCACGTAGACGGCGCCCCTGGGCTGACCCACCCAGGGGAAATCGGCAGTCGCATTTTCCTATCTTTCTCTGCCTACGTCCTCGGCTTTATCTCTCACTATCTATCTGTTCTGTCTTCTACTCTCTTCTGTTTACTTCCAATTTTCCTGGCGGCAAGGGTTAACCCTGTGCAAATAGCCTACCTTGGTCTAGGCGCATTGGGTTATGGCAGTGTTGTACGGCTGACGTCTGCAAGCTTTCAGCAACTGCAAACTTGCAGCGTCCCCTTGTTGGGCTCCGTGGTGGGTGGCCGCCGACACTGCTGAACAAATATAAGACCGGCATGCATGGAGCATTCCCTCTACTGTCTGATCATACCGGCCTAAAACGGGTACGCACCGACGACATAAATTTCTTCAACCAGCCAATAGAAACTTTTCCCCACTTCCACGTCAATCACTGTGAAAAAAACCGGTCACTGTGAAAAAACCGGAAAGCAAGCCATGACCGTGTCTCTTTCGTAGTTGCCAGGTGTCTTACTGAAACTCTCGGGGCTGGATACAAAGTAACCAAAATGGATAGCGGAGACCTTCTTCTCGAAATTCGGGACAGAGCACAATTTGTAAAGCTAGACAGCCTCTCAACGTTTGGTGACGTACCGATCACCGTAACACCACACAGATCTATGAACATCACTCACGGAGTGGTATCTGACACAGACTTACTTGACCTGACCGAAACTGAACTTTTGGAAGGGTGGAAGAGCCAAAATGTCAATAATGTACAGAGAATTATCATCAGAAGAGATAATAAGGAAATACCGACGAAACACTCAATACTCACGTTTGCATCTAGTGAACTACCAGATTCCATTCAAACAGGGTACACGAAGACATCTATCAGTCCTTATATACCAAACCCTCGTCGTTGCTTCCAATGCCAGAGGTATGGCCATGGCTCTAAAACCTGTCGTGGTCGCCAGACTTGTGCACAATGTGGAGTCCTAGGCCATGTGTCTGAGAACTGCAAACAACCACCACACTGTGTAAACTGCGAAGGAAACCATGCCGCATATTCACGCTCCTGCACATACTGGAAAAAGAAAAAAGAAATAATTACATTAAAGGGGAAGAGAGCATATCATTTAAGGAAGCACGGCGAAGAGTCGCTCCATTTTATGGACCTACATACGCTGATGCGGCGCGTCAGAGGGCACCGCCGCACCAGCTTTCGCCACTCCTTCGGCCCGCGCATACCGAGCCGGTGGTTGTGGCACCTGCCCCCAAGGCGGCTGTAGCCCAGGCTACACCGCCTACTCCCAAACAGACACCGGAGACTCCAGAGTCCTCGGGTCTCAAGGCCTCCTCTCACCAGGCGAGGCCCGAAATCCGAACTAACAGCCCGCATGTGCGGGCATCCAGTGCCTCCGAGGAGGCAATGGATACGTCGGTACCCTTGGTGCCGAAAGAGTGGCGTGGCTCATTGGAGCGCGCCAAGAAAACAAAAAAGCAAACAACAGGGCCTGGTGACGGCCCTGTTAAGTGAACTCAAATTCCCTGTCTAAACAGCCACTCGCTTTTTGTACACACAGCACTATTTTACATTCACCATGAACACTCAAATTACACAATGGAACATCAGGGGCCTTCTCAGAAACCTTGACGACGTCCAAGAACTCTTACACGAACACTCACCAAAAGTGCTGTGTGTACAATAAACACACCTTAATTCAAAACACACAAATTTTCTTCGTAAATACGTTATTTTTCGAAAGGACCGTGATGATGCCATGACATCATCCGGAGGTGTTGCCATCGTAGTGAATCAAGGAATTGCATGCACACACTTACAACTCCAAACATCCCTTGAGGCAGTGGCTGTTCGAGCGGTTCTTTTTGATAAACTGATCACAATCTTCAATATTTACCTTCCTCCTAGCTATCAGCTGCAAAAACAGAATTTACACTCTTTAATTGATGAACTTCCGGAGACTTATGTTCTCCTTAGAGACTTCAGTGCGCATAGCAATCTATGGGGAGACTCTCGTTGTGACGCGCGAGGTCGACTGATTAAACAGTTTCTTCTCTCGTCGAACGCATGTCTCCTAAATAGAAAAAACCAACCTATTATAATCTCGCACATAACACCTCCTTCTCCATAGACCTAAGCATAGTATCTCCATCTCTTGTGCCTCTACCTCAGTGGAAAGTCGTCAGTAATCTGTACGGAAGTGACCACTTCCCGGTAGTTTTGAGCACAACTACAGCAACTGAGTGTCCACCCCGTGTTTTCAAATGGCTCATAAACAGAGCCGACTGGGAACAGTTTTATACCATCGCTCGAATATATTGGAGTGACATATGTACTTTAAGCATTGATGTTGCTGTCGACTACTTCACAGCATTTTTTGATTGATGCTGCAACAAAATGCACCCCACAAACAGATGGACACCCAGAAAAACAGCGTGTGCCATGGTGGCACTCTGAATGCCGAAACGCGCGCAAACAGCAAAACAGAGCTTGGGGGCTGCTTAGAAACTCACTGACAGCCGAAAATCTTGACAAGTTCAAGAAAATAAAGTCTCAAGGCAGGAGAACGCGTCGGCAGGCCCTAAGAGAAAGCTGGCAGAAGTTTTTGTCAGGGATCAATACATACACGCAGGAGGCTAAAGTCTGGAACATGGTCGGTAGGATAGCAGGAAAACAAGTACACACTTCCACTCGTAAACACGCAGGGTAATACCTTGGAAGATCAGGCAAACTTCCTCGGTGCACACTTGGAACAGGTGTCCAGCTCATCCCACTATACTGACACTTTCCAAAAATACAGAACTAGAATAGAAAAGCAAGAACTCGAACTCAAATGCACTAGATACGAGGCATATAACCAAGCTTTCAGTCTAGCTGAGCTCCAAACGTCTCCAAACTCCTGCAGTACTTCTGCCCCAGGTTCTGGCAGTGTGGTGTATGAAATGTTAAAAAACCTACCAATCGGAACACAAAAAACCTTACTTTGTTTGTACAATGCTATCTGGTTTTCTGGCACTATTCCTACCTCCTGGAAAGAGGCTACTATTATTCCCACTTTGAAAGAGGGCAAGGACCCTTCTTTAGCTTTGATTTAGAGGCCTATTGCACTTACAAGCTGCTTGTGCAAAGTCTTCGAAAAATTGATAAACTGCCAACTTGTACATTTTCTTGAAACAAACAATTTGCTCGACCCATTTCAGGGCGGGTTTCGAGAAAGTATATCCACCACAGACCACCTTGTTCGTATCGAGGCACAGATCAGAGACGCCTTCGTCCATAAACAATATTTTCTCTCTGTGTTCCTCGATATCGAAAAGGCTTATGATACAACATGGCATTTTGGAATTCTAAGAGACCTGTCTCACCTCGGCGTGTGCGGAAGAATGTTTCACATAATCAAAAGTTACCTGTCAAACCGGACATTCCGTGTCCTAGTGGGCACGGTTCTTTCCCAAACATTTGTCCAGGAAACAGGCGTGCCACAAGGTGGTGTACTTAGCTGCACACTTTTTTCTCATAAAAGTGAATTCCTTGCGCTTTACCATCCCTCGCAATATGTTTTATTGTACATATGTCGATGACGTCCAGCTTGGCTTTAGGTCTCTCAATCTGGCAATGTGTGAGCGGCAGGTTCAGTTAAGTTTAAACAAGGTTTCCAAATGGGCAGAGGAAAATGGATTCCGACGGAACCCACAAAAACGCGAGTGTGTCTTGTTCTCCCGAAAGAGAGGCATGCACTTAGAACCCGACATTGAACTGAGCGGTCAACGTTTGTCTGTTAATGCGGAGCATAAATTCTTAGGATGACCTTCGTACCGCACATCAAGTATTTAAAAACAAAATGTTTAATAGCCATGAATGTTTTAAAAGTTTTGTCACATACTACGTGGGGTAGTGACAGGCAATGTCTCATGAAACTGTATAGAAGCCTCATTCGCACCCGCTTAGATTTGGGGCCGTTGTTTATCAGTCTGCGACTCAAAGTGCTTTGAAGATGCTGGACCCCGTGCACCATTTGGGCATCCGCCTTTCTACGGGTGCTTTTCGCACCAGTCCCGTAGAAAGCCTTTATGTTGAGTCAAATGAGTGGTCGCTTCATTTGCAGAGAACTTTATTTCCTTAAAGTGAAACCAGACAAGAAGCACCCCTCATAGTCTACTATTAATGATTTGTCGAGCTCCATTCTGTTTCAAAACAGGCCTTCGATGAGGCAGCCCTTTTCAATTCGCCTGAAGGGTTTAGCTGAGGAAACTAGAATGTCACTCGAACACAGTTTAATGGCTACTGTAGCATACCCGCCACCGTGGCAGTGGCAGACTATTGACTGTGATGTGTCTTTTCTAGAAGTTACAAAACATGCGCCTATTGCCCATATTCGAACATACTTCCTGGAACTTCAACACAAATACACACGTCCTGAGTTCTTCACAGATGCCTCCAAGTCTAACTCCTCTGTGTCCTACGCTGCTGTCGGCCCATCCTTTTCGGATGCTGGCCCTCTACATCCAGGCACAAGTATCTTCACAGCGGAAGCTTATGCGATACTTGTGGCGGCTAAACACATCAAACAATTACAAATACAAAAGGCTGTAATTTATACAGACTCCCTCAGTGTAGTAACGGCTGTGCACACTCTTAAACAACACAAAAACCCAGTCCTTGTCTCACTTTACTCCATTTTATGCACACTCTACACACTCAAACAACATGTTGTAGTGTGCTGGGTGCCAGGGCACCGTGAGATTGAAGGCAACGTGAGGGCGGATCAGCTCGCTGCATCCGTCCATGAGAGCACCGCCATTACATCCATATCGATCCCGGCCCTTGATCTTAAGCCGTCTCTCAAACGAAACCTCAGGGTCTACTGGCAGAGCAAGTGGGATACACACACACACAAAACAAACTACACATTAATAAGCCACACCTTGCACATTGGCTGCCCGTATCGAAATCGCGTCATACAGAGGTAATACTGACGAGACTCAGGATAGGACACACATAAACGACACACACATATCTTTTTTCCGGTGGCGATCCACCATTGTGGGACAGATGTGGTGAAGCATTAACAGTCCTTCACATGTTAATCCAATGCAAACACTTAGAAACTCTAAGAAAGCAACATTTTTCATTACCCTACCGACAAGATATACCTTTACACCCTGCAATGTTCGTTGGTAGGGAACCGCTTTTTAGTCATAAATCATTCTTAGTGTTTTTGAAAAAAATTCATAATTTTAATATCATGTAACCGGGCATTCCGTAGCACGACCTCTCCAGAGAGGTTTTTGCTGCGGTGGCTACACAGGAAAGCACTTCCCTCACGGCCCTTGGACGCAAGGGTATGAACGAGCGAGGTACTTGGGCTAATGCCATACATGTCCACCATCGTTTTTCATTATCACCAACTTTTGTCACCTATTCACACACACCTTTCACGGCATGGTCATGATTTTATCACTTGTATGTTTTCACCCGCCTTACTGCGAGGAATGTTATGGCCCTTATACAGCCGCTAATCACAATCATTGTCCACATTCCTTGTCCCATGAACTGGCGCTCTTTGGCCATCAAATGGCCCTTGCGTCAAAAACACCAATATATCATCATCAACCTCTCCAACACTACAGGGACACAACAGAATATTGGAAACAACAGACAGAGCAACTAAGAGACAAGACAACAACGTGGTGTGGGCGCGATTTCTCAATGTTTACGAGGTCAACAGTGAGCAGCATATTTCTTATTTCACGAGTATGGTATGTTTTACAAGTGCTATTCATGTCACGTGTTGCTGTACAAAAGCTACACAGAGTGATGGCAGTGTTTATCTGGGCATCCACGTGGGAAAGGACAAGCCGAGCAAATCTGTTCCGTTCTGTGAAAAGTGGGGGGGCTTGGTCTTGTACACTTGTTCCTGAGGCAGATAGTATCTAGGTTTGTTTTTTTACGAGATCAAGATTATCGTTTTTTGGGAACGTTGATACTTGTGCGGCTGTCCCGTTTTTCACCTGTTTTTATTGTAACCACAGTCAATGGGGTGACAAAAAGACCTAAGGGGTACATGAAAGAAGTGATTGCTGCTTTGTAAATATTGAAAGTGCGATTTTCGATGGAGTATGTCTCTGGGGTTTTGCGAAGGAAATTTTACAAGGACCTTGTAGAAACCATGTTGCCAGAGCCTCTGTATACAACATTGTACCCTAATGGGCCCGGGGATGACGTCTTGAAAAGAGTGAAGATGATGCTAATTAGACCATCAATGAAGACATTCTTTTTCAAACTTCACAGCGGCGCACTCCCTACCAATGCATGGCTTCGAGAAAAGGGAATATTCGTCCCGTCAGTTGATTGCATTATCTGCAGATAACTTGAGACAGTTGACCACATCTTTCTAGACTGTACTGATGCAGTCTTTTTCTTGGACATCCTTCAAAGGACCCTGAAGAAAGACCTGCCAGTTACACAGTATGGCATCCGTTTTTCGCCAGTCATAAATGTAGGCAGTGTGCCCTACGATATGTTCATGGTATTGGTTCTTCACAGTGTGTGGCGAACACGGATGGCAGTGCGAAACGTAGACGTGGATCCCCGGCCCGCTCGAGAGTACTTCATAGAAAGTGTACAGTATTTGATGACTGCATACGAGGCACAAGATAAGCCAGAGTGGTTGCCATGTTTCGATAGGTTGGTGGGCATAAAGCGTCTGCCTTTTTAACCCCCATGTGCTGGAAGATGTGACAGCAGTTTTACAGGTGACACTGCACTGTATTCTTATATTGATTTGTACTGTTTGCGAAGCAGGCAACAAAAAAAAGCTGTGGTAGCTCAGTAGTTAGAGCATCGAACGCGTTAATCGAAGGTCGTAGGTTCGATTCCTGCTCACGGCTGGTTATTTTTTCATCCAGTTTTCTTTCTTCCTATTTACATTCCATTGGTTCTAATAACTTCCCCGGTACATTCCTTGGCATTACTGTCTGTTCTATCTCATTATTATTGTGTCAAAACACCAAAACACGGAAAAAATAACGAGCCCTTAGGTATACACTTCTTTCCCTTATTATATATATATATATATATATATACATATATATATATATATATATATATAGTAGGCATCCGTTATGCGCTTCATCCTCGTCTGAACAGCAGTCCATCATCATCACCTGTTCTGGCTGACAATAATCATCGTCCTTGAACATGCCCTTCATCTTCGGGTCCGTTGCGCTTGTTCGTTCCTGA
This sequence comes from Rhipicephalus annulatus, assembly GCA_013436015.1. Taxonomy (NCBI): domain Eukaryota; kingdom Metazoa; phylum Arthropoda; class Arachnida; order Ixodida; family Ixodidae; genus Rhipicephalus; species Rhipicephalus annulatus. Next base: position 43,559 of record WOVY01002816.1, read on the forward strand.
GTTCACGACCAATAAACCTCGTTGCAAGCGAGTCCTCATACGTGGTGGAGGTAAATTTACGATCCCGGACCTCTCCTCACAACGCCTACTCGCCGGAGCTCCATTCAGGCCGCCTCTTGGACCCTCAGTCCGCCAACATGTCTCAGAGTGAATGGGTGGACGCCCCTTCTGCTCCCGTCCCTGCACCGCAAGCTTCTTCTCTTTACAGCATAAACCACCAGCGTGACCTTCCGATCTTCGCTGGTCTCCGCGGTGAAGATGTGAAGGACTGGCTCGATAACTACTAGAGAGTAAGCGCAACTAATCACTGGGACGACTCTCACAAGCTCCACCCAGTATCGTTTCATTTCACGGGCGTTACCAAGGCATGGGCCTTGAACCATGAGATTGACCAACTGGCCTGCCTTCAAGCAGCATCTTCGCCAAGTATTCAGCACACCGGCCGTTCAATCCACTCTAGTGAAGAGAACCCTAGATACTCGCAAACAACATCCTGGCGAGTCATACATATCTTACATCGAGGATGTCCTTGCGCTTTGCCGGCGCGTCAATTCATTGTTCGAGTCAGACAAACTGCGTCAGATCCTAAAGGGCATCGGAAGCATTGCCTACAATGCCCTTGTTGCCCAGAATTATTCTACTGTCGCTGACGTCGTCTCTACGTGTCAGCGTCTCGACGAACTTGATTCTGTTCGCCTTCAGTCGGGCAATAGTGAACACCACCCAGCAGACCGGGACCTGCGTGACATAATACGGGAGATCATACGCGAAGAACTCCAATCAATGGGCTTCTCACCACCTTCTCCATCTGTCACACAGCCTTCAAGCATGGCCTTGCGTGACATCGTAAGGGAGAAACTAACATCATTTACTGGTCCAGCCGACATACAGCCACCTCCATCCAGCCCTCCAACGTACGCGCAAGTTGCGGCTGTGCCTCCTTGCAACGTAAACTACGTTGCCGCTGCCATCGTTCACGTCGGTTGCTGCTGCACCACCGCTCCACTTCCGGCCAATGCCACCCGACCTTCCGTATGTCAAATTGAGTGTGCTATCTCCCGGTGCGCCGAACGCCTTCTACTACCCGCCTTGGTGCCCGTCTCGCCAAACATGTTTTTACTGTGGATATCGTGACCATATATCGCACTTCTGCCGCAAGTGCCAGCAGGACCAGCGTCGCGGTTACGACATGCGCGAACGGGACTTTTCCAGTGGAAATTCTTACGCCCGGCGTCATTCATCTGGACAGCAGCGGTCTCCATTTCCGCCCGCGTCGATTGAGACGCGGAGCACTTACCGTTCAAGCCGACGCCGATCACCTTCGCCTTTTCGTCGCTCCTCCTCTCCCCTTCGGCCAGCCTCGTTTACCACTGACAACCGGTCGGAAAACTAAATGATGCAGTTTTCGGAGGAGAAACTGCATGTAACAGTAGGACTGATATTCCTTCAGCACGCCCAATCAACATGGTTTCTGTTATGGTGGAAGGAGTTCTTGTGGACGCTTTGGCGGACACCGGTGCTGCAGTTTCTGTGATTAGGTATGATTTGTGCAAACGCCTAAAAAAGTAATGACACCTTATAATGGACCCAATCTAGTCGAAGCCCAGGGGAACACTATCCGCCCTTTTGCTCTTTGTACTGCTCGTTTTTTATCAATGACATTCTGCATAACATCCAGTTCACTGTGTTTACCCGGTGCTCTCACCAGCTAATTCTAGGGTAGGACTTCCTATCTTCTTCTTCAGCCGCTATATGTTGTGGGGAATGGATTCTGCACCTAACTAATACGGACGTCATGTTCGACGAAGGCGTCTACAAGCCACTACGCCTGTTCGCTCGCGAAGATCTGGAACTACCACCACATCAAGAGCGAATTGTGACCCTGACCTCTAAGAACATCAATCATGGTGAAGTCTAGGTGACCCCTTTGTCGACTTGAGTTGCTAAAGGCGTATCCCTTGCGTCAGGTGTCGTACGCTTTCACCATGGCTCCGCGCTCGTCATTGCTACGAATGTAACACCAGAGAAAGTTCTGCCAGAGGGCCCTGCAGTAGCCTGTGTTGTGGATGCTGAGCCTGTCAGCGTCACGCCACTTAAACCTGCCTCTACCAACGGCCGTTCTATGAGTAAGCCTGGTTCATCCTCTCCCTTTACAGCTCTTATCAGTAATGACTTAACAGCTATGCAGGTGCAGCAGTTGCTTGCGTTATTAACGAAACACGCCGATTCTTTCGACCCCTGCTCCATGACGTTGGGCCAAACTACCGCTGCAGCGCATAGCATTCAGACGGAAGAAACATCTTTTGTGCATCGCCGCCCGTGCCGCGTTTCTCTCACTGAGCAAAAAATCATCGAGGAAAACGTCGCATACATGCGTCAACGAGAAATAATTCGTCCATCAACTATCCGTTGGTCATCCCCTGTTGCTTTGGCACGAAAAAAAGATGTCTCTGTGCGCTTTTGCGTCGATTACCGGGCACTTAACATCGCACGCAAGGACGTATAACCCATGCCATGCATCGACGACGCCCTTGATTCACTGCAAAGCACCGAATACTTTTCAAGCCTTGATTTGCGTTCGGGATATTGGGGCGAATTCCCATGCATGATGACGACAAAAAAAACGGCATTTGAAACCCCCGATTGGCTATACGAATTTAACGTGATGCCTTTCGGGCTCTGCAATGCGCCCGCGACGTTTGAACGCATGATCGACACCATCCTGCGTTGTCTGACATGGAAGAGGTGTCTCTGCTAACTTGATGACATTATCATCTTTTCATCAACGTTTTCTCAGCATTTGAGGCGCTTGGATGACGGCCTAACATGCCTCGCCGGCGCGGGTCTGCAGCTCAACACCAAGAAATGCCGTTTCGCCACCAAATCCATCAAGGTTCTCGGTCATGTCGTGAGCAAGGACGGTATTCGCCCTGACCGTCATTTGATCACTGCCGTCCTTTGATTTCCACGACCCACAAGACTTAAGGAATTGCGAAGTTTTTTTGGCCTCGCATCCTATTTTTGTCGCTTCATACGAAATTTCGCTTCGATAGCTGCGCCACTTCACAAACTACTTGCTTCTAATGCACCCTTTGTGTGGTCCGAGGAATGTCAGTCGGCGTTTGACCTATTGAAGGAAGCTCTGATGTCAGAGCCTGTACTCTGCCATTTTGATGACACCGCCCCGACACTCCTGCATACCGACGCCAGCGGTTGCGGTATAGGTGCTGTTCTCCTCCAACGTGATAACTGTGGACGAAAAAGGGTCGTCGCATACGCTAGCCGAGTGCTTACTTCTACCGAAAGGAACTATACCATCACTGAGCAGGAGTGCCTCGCTGTGGTTTGGTCAATACAAAAGTTTCGTCTTTACCTGTACGGCCGCCAATTCACCATCGTAACAGACCACCACGCCTTATGCTGGCTTTCTACAATGAAGAACTTGTCCGGGCGCTTGGGCCGTTGGATTTTACGCTCACAGAAGTGCCAGTTTGAGATTATTTATAATTCTGGCAAAAACATCAAGACGCCGACGCTCTTTCTCGTTGCCCACTACCTAGAGCTTCGTTCGACACTCCAACTGCCATTTCCAACGACACCAATGCGGACGTGACTCCTAGTTCTGTTGCCTTGCTCGCCTCGCTGTACCAGCCGCCAATCGACGATGACCAACCCTTCAGTTCTCGCCAGCAGGCTGACCCGTATTATTGGCACATTATAGACCCCCTCTCGGGAGCTACGCGTCCACCCAATGCACTGCTTCGTCGACAACTCGAGCACTTCAAGCTTCAGGACGGTGTGCTTTATCGTCACATATATCATCACGATGGTCAACGCCGGGTACCTGCTCTGCCACGCGCTCTTCGACATCATGTACTTAACGCCTTTCATGACGATTTGACTGCTGGTCTACTTGGCTTTCACAAAACCTACGACCGCATTCGAAGCCGCTTTTATTGACCTGGCCTTTCTACCAGCGTAGCAAAGTACGTGGTTTCCTGCTCTCCGTGCCAACTTCGCAAACTTCCGACATCTCCCCCTGCTAGTCAATTACAACCAATGACGTGCCCTACAACACCTTTCAAGGTCGTCGGTGTCGATCTATATGGGCCCCTTCCTGTTACTCGCGCTGGAAATATATGGATAGTCACCGCCGTAGACCATCTGACACGCTACGCCGAGACAACTTCAGTAGCTACTGGCTCTGCATCCGAAGTTGCTGACTTCGTCCTTCAGGTCATAATTATATGTCATGGTGCTCCTCGTGTATTTTAAGTGACCGTAGAAATGTGTTCTTATCACAGCTTTTAGGTGAAGTTCTTCGCGTTTCTGGTACTGCACACAAGACGGCGTCTAGCTACCATCCTCAAACAAACGGTCTGACTGAGAGATTGCATCGAATCCTTGCCGACGTGATCACCGTATACATTCAACCGGATCACACAAACTGGGATAAACTCCTACCGTTCCTCACTTTCGCCTACAACACCGCTGTTCAGCGCACAACCAGCGATTCACCGTTCTATCTTGTTTACGGCCGTTCAATCAATCAATCAATCAATCACCTACTTTATCGATGTTTCCTTCTTCACCAGCAATAGTCCTCTATAACTGTCTTCGTGCGAAGAATATATTTCTCGCCTTACCCAGTGCCACCAGCGTGCTCGTATGAACACGGAAGCTACCCAACAAGCAAGAAGGTCATCGTGTGGTATCATTCCGACCGGGTGACGAGGTGCTGCTATTGACAACAATTCGCACACGTGGTCTGTGCGACAAATTCCAGCCTCAATTCATCGGCCGTTGTGTACTTTTAGAGCTGACTTCACGTGTCAACTATCGTGTGGCGCCTCTTGTCGTGCCAACTGACCACCGTTACCGCAGCACCGAAATTGTACACGTTTCCCGCAAGAAGCTTTTCACATGACGTTCCTCGTCACCTTGACTACCCGCCAGCAGCGGCCAGGCTGGCCGCTTACACGTGGGGGAAATTAGTGTAGGCATCTATTATGCGCGTCATCCTCATCTGAACAGCAGTCAATCATCATCGCCTGTTCTGGCTAACAACCATCATCGTCTTTGAACGTGCCCTTCATCTTCGGGTCCGTTGCGCTTGTTCGTTCCCGTGTTCACGGCCAATAAACCTCGTTACAACCGAATTATCATAATATTGTTGCCCTCTTTGAAAAAGTTCGTGGCACCATCATTTTCCAAGTGTATGCACTCACCTGGCAAAACCATGTAAGCATTGTACTACTAATATTTATTGCTATTTAGTCAATCTTATAATCGAATTATCACACAAATACTCTCTGTCAATTAAAGTAATCGAGCTTAAGAACACAGGTATATTGTCTCTGACTGTCTCGCTAATGTTTCTGAATGTTATTGGTGTTTATAGTGATACGTATACGTGACAATGTTAGTTAAAATCACGCAATAATATATTTTATGCCACCCTAACAAAATACACGTTATTTTACTGTGCTCATTCGGCAACCAATGCCGGCCCGATGTGTTGTTGAGTGCTCACCCCGACGAGTGTTGGCACACTCGGCGTTCACTCGGCCACCGATGGGGACTCGAACCGTGCAACCGACGTGCGTTTGGCGTGCTGGGCATTCACTCGTCCACTGACGCTTGTCCGAACCACGCTGCCAACCAAGTGCTGACGTAGCCTTCAGCGCACCTCGGGCTGACCCACTTCAAATATCTGGGGGCCAACGAAGTCGGCCGCCGAGTACGTGCAAGCCATCCGCCAGTCATTGGTAGTCGGCCAAGTTTGCTTGGGAGCTCGCGCCCATCCTGTTCACTCTCCTTCGTTCATGTTTTTTTTTTGCGCAAACCAAAAATATGCGTTCAAGAATAGCAATATACCACCTCACTGCAACAATGCAATCAATCTTGCTCAGCGCAAGTGGTGGATTGGATATATTGATATGGCTGTACCCTTTATATTGGGCGGCGGCTAACGCCACCTATCGGTAATACTTAGTGAAGCAACAGCTAGAGTTATCTCTTTTTTTTCCTTTAAGTAGTGAAGTTGCAGACTGGTACTTCACAGCGAAAGATTTAATTTTCAATCGTGCTTTGACTTAAGCCACCAATCAGATAACCTCCTTCTAGTTAATTCTACCCTCTTAAAGTCTATCTTGCCCTCCCAGTCTCTAAACGTCATTGCTTTGAAAAACTCTGCGCCATCATCCTGAACTATAGTGTTCAGGATGATGGCGCAGAGTTTACAGAACATTATCAAGTGTTCGGCAGTTTCCTTCTCCTCTCCACATGCACTGCATACCGTGTCTACCTTTTCGTATTTGGCCCGACATGGCTTGCTTCGCAATACTCCCGTTCTGGCCTCAAACAGTAGAGAACTACCCAGAGTATTATCATAGATTCTTTCCTTGGCGATTTTCTGCTTAAAAATTTGATATATCTCTAGTGCGGAATTCTTAATCATGCCAATTCTCCACGTACAGGTCTCCGTTTCATTCACCCAGTCTAAAAAAATTTACACCCTTAATGTCGTAAAATGGGTGTACGTATGAAAAGCACCCATATGAACCCCTTTTTTCCACTCCATTTTTAAAACTTGAGGTGTTAGTGAATAAAATACCCTCAAAACACCCGAGTTACACCCTTATATTTGGGGTGTTATGAACAAGGCTACAAAGGATTGATTGGTATGTGGGGTTTAACGTCCCAAAACTACCATATGATTATGAGAGACGCTGTAGTGGAGGGCTCCGGAAATTTTGACCACCTGGGGTTCTTTAACGTGCACCCAAATCTCAGCACACGTGCCTACAAGGCTACAAATGCGTGACATTTACGGGCAGCTTTGCTTATACTGTTAGTATACATTAAACATCTTGATACCAGGAAGGCTCCTACAACTAGCTGCTTGCGGGTCTAGTAATGAATTGAAGCAAGAAGTGATGTGACTGAAACGCAGTTTTCATCGATAAAGCACGCAAACTACTATAAGACGGAAGATACAATAGGAGCGCTGCTTGTTCAATAGAGTAAGGGCCTGTTTCTTTCATCTGGGTCGTTTGTGTGATTAGTCAACAGTCACAAAGTGCACTGATTTGCCTGAACAAGGTAATGTTGCGCACATTGGTGCAGCCATGCATAGAACACTCTTCCCTCCCCCCGTCTCCCATAAGATCGAAGCTTTTAAAGCTGGAGACAAAACGTCCGCCACCTGCGAAAAAAACACACAGTTGTTTAGTCATTACCACCACGTAAGCAGGCCATCAGGTCCCTTAAAACAAACATTGATGTCATGTATTTTTAGCTGTAGCAAATGTTCCTCTTCATGTCTCCTTAAAAGTGGGCCATGTAAATTAGGAAGAGGACACCGACCATAAAGAAAAATGAAGAATAAGGACATTTCGGTGACCTTGGCGCAGCCTTGTTCACAATGACGGGAGCCTTGTTGACTAAATTGCGAATAAAGCTCTCCTCAGGGGAGCCGAAACGCATTTTCTAGTTCTCCTTCTCTTTCTCCGTTTTTTTTTTGTGGATCCCCTTCTTTTAATTTATGTAACTTCCCCAGCAGACGTGCTTCGGTCAAAGCCTTGACTTTGTAGCTAGTGAGAAAACAACATTGACGAAATATTTTAAGTCGCGGTCTTGTTCCAAGGACTGCAAGGTAAGTACAAATGTATTGTCGCAACGCGAAAACAGAAGTAGTAATTAACAGGTTGAGAAAGTAGCAGAAGGTCAGTATTTTTATTTACTGCGCGCAAGAGCGTTCCTCTTCTTTCTTGTTATTGCTTGCTGCATAAAAGCGTGCAGACGCGCGTATGCGCTGTCGTCTTCGTCTTCCTATGAACACGCACATGGTAATATGTTCTCATCGAATACTGTGACGGCCGATGCATGCAATATTGCAATGTCTTTACCGAAATGAAAGTGCTGATAAAATATCGCCTGCGTGAACCTGTATTTGCAGTCCCTAATCACCCATAGAGCTAAACAAAAAGCATCAGCTTAGCTTTTTTACCAGTATTCACTACATTAGGTCGGTGAAAATGAGCTAAATATTGCTCCTGAATATTACAAATGCGCGTTCTGACTAGTAGCTCGTGCTGGCCGCACTGCAACGTCACAATGTTCACTGCGATTCAGATGCACTATTAAAGCAAGAGTATAACGCAACAGATCACTACCGTAAAAAAATCAGCGCCAGCGCTATCAGTAGAGGTCCGGAGCTAGCGTTAAAACGCATCTATAGCCGATCAGAGAGCGTACCGACGCCATTAAGTCTCGTCGCCTAGACAACCTTGGCTGCCGGGGATCTCTGCGCGCTCCGCCCCAGAGCGCGGGAAAGGAAGCAGTGTCGTCTCACATGTCACTGCGTGCGCTGGTGAAAACCCTCCAGTGTGTGTGCGTGTGGTTCGCGTGGCTTCTCGATCGGCAGAGTTTATTATACGGTGTTTAGTTTGAAATGTGTCTGCGCTCTGTGCTCGACCTGTGTGAGCTGTCAGTGCTGATTACTGCAAAGGTGCACCATCCTAAAGACTGGACCTGTGGATTCATATTGTGGAGCACTCGAAGTGAAATAGTGAGTACCGCTCTCAAGTTGTTCCGTTCAGCTAACTGCGTGAGCACGAGAATACCACCTTCGAACTATTTTGTTTTCAACTAGTTGATGACAAATCAGCATTTGTTTACTTAGCGAGAATATCTGTCCAAACTGCTTCGCGGGGATGATGGCGAAGTGTGATTGTGGGCAAGTTTTTTTGTTTGTTTAGATTTTTTGGAGTACAAAGCAGAGTGAGCTTGCGCCGCTGAAATTCAGCGAAGAAATTGAACAGATTTTTGCGGTGCGCTTTGTTGGTATCCGTGTGTAACGGGGCCCGCTCGTGATGCACATCAATTCTAGTTAACTAATTAATACATGTGTGGTGACGGCGCCTGCTAGCTCTAAGCATCAACCGTATCTGAGACGCATATGCCTGGGTATGTTGGTAGTTGATTTACTCTCGTTTTTTTCTTATTGCACGAAAAGACCGAGAACGGAAAACAAGGGCGTGGTATCCGTGTTGTTCTTTTCGGTTCTTTTTCGTTTTGTGCGGAAACACTACCGTGATAACTCGGGTTGATGCATCGTTTGACAACACAGCATATTGCTTCGCGTTAGATGCGCCTTGCGAAGTTTGCCTACTTGCTAATGCATTCAATTTCATTAAACTCGTCTTCACCGGTATTTCCGTTCACCCGAAACGTAGCGTGACACTGCTGACAGCCGTGCCTGTGTAGCGGATCGAGCACTGAAGCTGGACTTTTGTATGAACAGACTTTTCATCTGTGTTTGTGCTCGAATTGCCTAAATGAACAGTGCAAACGCTTGTTTGAACATAACTGCTAACGTTCGGGCACATTTTATTCAGATTGCAGCATAATGTCTAACTTTCAAAATATTCTTGTTACTCAGAGTTTTATAGCGATCGCTTCGTTTTGGCGTTTAACTTCGCTAAGTACTTCAGATGTTAAAGGTATTTTCGCTATGTGAAGCGTATTATTGGTTTTTTTGCACAAAAAACACTTTATGTTATACATGCTGCACGATATCTAAGCATGTGTTGAAGCCAAACTGTAAGACTGGGCAGCATAGTTATCTGGGGACACAGCACGCACAGCCACTGAACAGCCTACGCTGCATTGGGAAGGAGTTATGATTTCTCAGCCTGCCAGCATGATTGAAACCAATGGCTCTAATTTAGCAGTATGCAATATCTGTTGAGTAAAAGTAACAGGGTCACTTTATTCCAAATTTCCCGGCCAATTTCGCGGCAGTGGCAAATGTGTTTGAAAAAAATTCGTGCTGATTTTATGCACTTAAAACAGAGAACTGCTAGAATATTTAGGAGAGAAAAAAGTTTTTGGTCACGTGGTTGCTTTTTAAACATTCCAGAACGTTGTTTGAGTGTTGTTGTGAAAAAAGATATTTTACAAGTGCCGCTCCTTTTTTTATATCAAGTTTGGTACATGCTAAGTAAAGGGGTTTATGTAAGGTGTTTGAAACTCAGCAATATTATTACTATTTTTGGGCTACAAACGTCTGCAAGAATTTAGCCAAAATGCGTTATGTTTCCATTTTCTGATTGCGATACTGCACTTTATGGATATCTGAGCTGTGACAACTTACTTCACAGAAAAGAATGTTTGATGAAAAGAGATTTTTAGACATGTTAAGCAGTTTACCTCTACGAGAAAAGATCACTCATTTCACAGAATTGTCATTTTTGTCCTCATTTAAACGCAATTTGCACCATGTGATGGTCCAATTAAAAGTCACCTTTGGCTTAAATTGAAAGCAAATAAACAGTTCTTTGTATGTGACAAGTTTCATCATTACAATTTCTATTTCAAGGAATAAAATAATTTTTGAATTTTCGCATCAACGGCAATGGGGAACTTCGAGGCGTCGGCTGCCGTATGACCAAATGGCAAATGGGGAACTTGTAACTTCAACAATCATTTAGGGACACAGCTCTTGAGGCTGTAAGTCGTTCCCTCCTCTGTCGTCGTACTAGTACTATGTAGCCACTTTATGAGTTGCACAATAGATAGCGTTAGTGGTTTTAACAGCATATACACGGACGAAATGATGATTCATAGGGCAGATCGTTCGTCCGTACATTTGTGGCTTTCGTCCGTCCGTCTGTGCATCCATCCGTCCGGGCTTCCGTGTGTCGGTCTGTTCGTGAGCCCGTCCGTCTTTCTGTCCGTCCATACTTGAGTCAGACTATCTCTTCATCCGTTTGTGCGTCCGGACGGACGAACGCTACGCCCCACTCATCACCATTCACTCCGTGGATATGCTGTGATCTTTTTCCCAAACATAAATTGCTATGACAAAATTTGGCACATGAAAAGAACTGTTTATTTGCTTTCGATTTAGGTACAAAATCTATTTTATTTCAACCACCACGTGGTGCAAGTTGCGTCTCAATATAGACAAAACAACTACTTTGTGAAATTCGCGATTTTTTCTCGTAAAGTTGGACAGCTTGAGAGGTCTAAAATATTTTTTTCCTCCAAATATACCTTATGTGGATTAAGTATTTACTCCTCAGATATTCATTCAAAGTGCAGTATTGATATAGAAAAATGCAGGTATAACCCTTTCGGATAAATTATTTGAGGCGTATGTGGTTGAAAACTGGTAATAATATTACTGAGCTTCAAACACTTAACGCAAGCCCTTCACTTAACTTGTAGACCAAATTTGGCACGGAAGAAGAAGAGGTACATAAGAAATCATTTTTTTGCACAAACATCCAGACGAGATTCCGGGAAGTTTCGGAGGCCGCCACGTGACCACGAAATTTATTTGTCTGCGAAATATTCTAGCAGTTACTCTTTTAATGCAGCAAAATCAGCACGATTTTTTTCGAATTCATTTGAGATGGTCGCCAAAATGACGGGGACGTCTGACGTGGAATGACCCAATTGCCAATTCTTCCATTATATATTCGTGTCAATGTAAGCTAGTTAAAGAACACTAGTATCATTCGCATTTTAATACGTAACTGTACAATACTTAATTTTACAAGTTACCTACACTGAATACCTTCTCAGTGCGCATACCGTCATGTGTGTTCAGTGGCATTGTGCTTTTTTGCAATACAGATAAAATATGTATATGTTGTTGCGTGTCATCCTGCATTTATTTTAATAAACTAATTGAATGACTAGATCTGCAGAAGTACACATGCAGCGGTGTTGATGCATACTTAACCATAGAACTTGACATTCACTTAGATTTGTCGATGCATGCAGGTATTGGAACATTATGAACTTGGAGCAGCACCTTTTTATTTGCCTGCGCGATCAAGCTGAAAGGGTAAAGTAAAGTTCATATACGGCACGAAAGGTGTAATGAATCTGCCGCTGTGCAATTTTTATGGCGTTTCTTGCTCAGCATACCTTTTCTAGCATTTCTCACTGCAGTGGAGCCCGATGCCACTGAATGCTTGCTATGCACTCAATTTACACTTACACATAAGAAAGCAGTTAGTTATGCAGGGTGCATACTATATGTTGCACTCTTTGTGAAACTTTGGTCATTGTTTCTTGTGTATTTATTTTAGGTTACTGGGATTGAATTTCCTGTACATAAAGAACAACTTCGCTCACTTCTCTCGAAGGCACCAGTCATCTCAGCAGCTGAAGATGATTGTACAAGCAGCAGTGACGAGCTGTGGTTTTGCAGTTAGAACTTTACCAACACTGACATTACATAATACAACCCCAATTACACTACCTTGTCAAATGTTCTCATTTTTAGTGTCGAAATTTATGCTGCAAGATATAATAGGTTGTATATGTGACTCGAGAAACTCGTTTTCTCTTTTTATGTGTTTTTTTGTATAGGAGTCAATCAACGCCACACCTCTCAGTCATTTGCCCGACTAGCGCAAATGTTTTTGAAAGTTGTGGGAATTTACTGTATTGAAAACAGTGAAATTCCAGTATAGAGAGAAAAAACTTGGTCACGTGAGACATTTCAAAATTTTGCAGAATGCCATCAGAGTCTTGTTTGTCACACATGCAGTTTTTTTATAATAAAGGCAGATGTGAACATATGGGCTTAATTGTTTTTTGCTTCAGCGTCATGTTCGGTTGAACCTTACGCTACAGGTTACTGCTTGCGCTACTGTGGTGTGGTGCGTGCGTGCGTGCGTGCGTGCGTGCGTGTGTGTGTGTGTGTGTGTGTGTGTGTGTGTGTGTGTGTGTGTGTGTGTGTGTGTGTGTGTGTTTGCGCGTGTGTGTGTGTGCCTGCCGCGTCCTACTTTGTCGTTTTCGGCCCTGTCTACCTACACCTATATACACTGGTCTTACGCAGCTCAGTCAAAACCACGGCACCTTATTTTATCAGCTGCATGAATGTAGGTATAAGTGAAGTAGGTGACACCAGTATTTTCTTTCTTCCATGTCAGCCGCAGAGAAGGTTCATATATGCTTCTCCCTGAGAATAATTGAAGCTTGGGCCAGTTGATGATGCATATTTCATGGAATGAAGTGCTATGAACGCCTCTCCTCAACCCACAAGACTAAGCGTCACCTCCTGTGTCTCTGCTTTTGTTGCCCCGTTAATTGCACTTCATTTGATCAAGTATGCTTATCCGTAAAACTGCCATCGTTTCAAAGGGGGTTTTTAGTGTTCCACAACACTCTCATGGGTGTAGCTTCATCCAACACCCATAATTTAGGGGTGTTCATAAACACCCAATGAAGTAGGGTGTGACGTTTCTTTACACCCTACGGTTTCGGGTTGTTTCTAAACCCCTTAAGTGCCAACCACAGGCACACGTATGCACGCGCCTACGCGTCAAAAGCGTCTAGTCACGCCTGTGGAGGAAAAGGGCGTGCAACCACTGGCACGCGTCAACCACGTTGACACCCACGCGTCCAAGGCAGGTGCACAATGTTGCTTGACCTTTTGGCTCAGAACTGTCCAAGTTCAGCACAGAACGGTACGTTCCTAACTGGAGCGGGTTTATATGTTTTAGAGGATATGAGAAGACGTTAAAAAATTGATAGTGCTTCACCCACCACAGTTTAGACTATTTTAGAAGTAATTAACATCTCAGTGGCCAAAGTAACTACGGCGGTATGCACCAGAAATCAACACCGGTGCGTGCGCCACTCCCGCGAATAAACATTCGCATCTAGCATACTGTACGTCTATTATCGGCATGTGCAGGGTTCTCCTTAAGAAGGGGGAGCAAAAGTTTGTCGCAGTGCCCCCCCCCCATGTAGGGGCTGACTTAGCGCCCCCTCCCTATTATGTTAATATATGGAGCTGACATTGAGCTCCCCCCCTCCTCTCTTCGGTGAATGAGGTGGCGGCTGCCCTCCTGATCAGGTTTACAAACCACCGGGTTTCTATACCTGCAATACCAAGTTTATTAACAATATCTTCAATATGCTGGTACCTTCGGTATACTTACTCATCACATTTTATAGCACTCAACTTAATAATCACGCCTGAAACTTTATGATCTCACAGATTTAAGTCAGTCATAAGACTACAATTGAGGCCAGAGTAGCAGGCTTTCGACTGATGTGTGTGTTAGAAATATCCTCTAATGCAACAAAGCACGCTTGGTTCTTACTGATACAACGATATTGGTCATAAGATAGGAACCAAATACTGCATAGAATGCCTTCGGGCATTTTCCATAGTCGAAATGTGCTCTAATACAACTAGCTGTGCCTGACACTTCATGATGTGACAGATATCGGTCATAATATTGCAACTGAACCCTGTATGGAAGACTTCTGAACGTTGTCTATAGTAAAACTATTCTCTAAAGTGACAAACCACACCCAGCTGTTCATGATGTCACAGATATCGGTCATATTATTAGAACGGAAACCTTAATGCAAGACTTCTGGACGTTTTCTGTAGTCAAAGTGTTCTCTAGAACGACACCCAACTGTTCTGAAGACACAGATATCGGTCATAATATTAGAACTGAAACCTTAATGCAAGACTTCTGGACGTTGTCTTTAGTCAAAGTGTTCTCTAAAACGACACCCAACTGTTCATGAAGTCCCAGATATCGGTCATAATATTGGAACTGAACACTATATGGAAGAATTCTGGACGTTGTCTTTAGTCAAAGTATTCTCTAAAACGAGAAACAACACACAACTGTTCTAGAAGTCACAGATATCGGTCATGATATTGGAACTGAACCATTAATTGAAGACTTCTGGACGTTGTCTTTAGTCAAATTATTCTCTAAAACGACAGACGACACCCAACTGTTGATGAAAACATAGATATCGGTCATATTATTACAACTGAAACCTTAATGCAAGACTTCTGAACATTGTTTTTAGTCAAAGTATTCTCTAAAACGACACCCAACTGTTCATGAAGTCACAGATATTGGTCATAATATTGGAACTGAGCCCTGTATGGAAGACTTCTGGACGTTTTCTTTAGTCAAAGTGTTCTCTAAAACGACACCCAACTTTTCATGAAGTCACAAATATCGGTCATATTATTAGAACTGAAACCTTAATGCAAGACTTCTGGACGTTGTCTTCAGTCAAGGTGTTCTCTAAAACGACACCCAACTGTTCATGAAGTCACAGATATCGGTCATAATATTGGAACTGAACCCTTAGTGGAAGACTTCTGGACGTTTTCTTTAGTCAAAGTGTTCTCTAAAACGACACCCAACTGTTCATGAAGTCACAGATATCGGTCATAATATTAGAACTGAAACCTTAATGCAAGACTTCTGGACGTTGTCTTTAGTCAAAGTACTTTTTAAAACGACACCCAACTGTTCATGCACAGATATCGGTCATAATATTCGAACTGAGCCCTGTATGAAAGACTTCTGGACGTTGTCTTTAGTCAAAGTATTCTCTTAAGTGACAAACCGCACCCAACTGTTCATAAAGTCACAGATATCGGTCATAATATTGGAACTGAACCCGGCATAGAAGGCTTTTGAACGTTGTTTGCAGCCGAAATGTTCTCCAATGCAACAACCCACACCCTACTCTTCATGATGTGACAGATTTAGGTCATGAGGCTGTAATTGTGCCCTGTACGGAGGGCTTTTGAATAATAAGCGTATAGGAAATATCCTCTAACGTAAGAAACCGCATCTGGCTCTTAATGATACAACAGATACTGGTCATACGAATGCATCCAAGCACTACGTAGACTGCCTCTGCGCATTTTTTGTAGTCAAAATATGCTCTAATGCAGCTAACTGTACTTGAAACTTTTATGATAAGACAGATATTGGTCATAGGACTGCAACTGAACCCTGTATGGAATACTTCTGGACGTTGTCTGTAGCTAAAGTATTCTCTAAAATGACAAACTGCGCCTAACTCTTCTTGAAGTCACAGATATCGGTCATAATACTGGAACTGAACCCTTCATGGAAGGCAGCCAAAATGTTTTCCAGTGCAATTAAACACACCCGACACATCATGATGCAACAGATATTAGTGACCAGATTTGAACCGAGCACAGCGTGGAACACTTTCGGATGGTATATTTATTTATTTTCAAATACGGCAATCCAATGTGAGGCTACTGCAAAAGTGGCGTACTTATATACAAAATGGAAGGATTTAAACAATAATATGACAATAAGTGTGCCAAGGCAAACAAATATCACTACCCTTGAGTGCACCCCTGTAAGAAATGAGAGAAATAGAACATTATCATGAAACAAGTGCCTCCAAAAAGTCATACCCACTGGTAATAAGAATAAAACCAAGTAGATCAATCCAGTGTTTGATAACTTTATTTGAACGTGTTAGGGAGCACTACAAATGACTTCTAAGCTGGATGGTGATTGCGGAGCAGGGCTGTGTTAAAGGTTTCAACACTTTGCTGGTAGTTTAAATATTCTTTAACATCTACAAAATGCATCTGACAATTCTTGATGAGACAGACATTGGTTTTGAGATTGCAGCCAAGCACTGTGGCTTTCACATGTCATCAATTGTTAAAATACCCTATAATGCAATAAAGCATGCCCAAAATTTTTGATGGGACAATTAGCGATCATAAGATTGCACCAGAGCACCGTACAGAAGTTTTGGCAAGTTTTTCAACAGAACTAAACTGAATATGCTTAAGTGCATGAATATATATAAGCCAAGTTAATGTATATACTAAAAAACTGAACAGAAATGAAGCACTCCTTGGAAACATACAAATATTCAATGTTCGAAACCATCGAATAATATCTTCAGCTCACTACAGTCTGGAGGAACAGATAAATACATGCACAGTTCTGAAATGTCTCATAAGTCACATGAGGTACTTTTTGCATTTCTTCTATACAAAGTGCAGTACCATACTAGTGCACCTTCATTCATTCTGTGCATACATGTGGTGATCTTCTCTTTCAACTATCGTGTCAATGTGCAACTGATTTCAAATCAGGTGCTTCTCACAAGATTTTCAGTTACCTGTCCAGCTGTAAACAGAACGCGCGTTATATTATAGTAAACTGCAAAACGATGGAGAAACGCCAATGTATGCCTATAGCTATGAGTATCAGAGTGAACTATAAATTAAGAATGTGTGTGTTAGAATGCCTCCAAACAACGTATGTGCTACTGAGCGTGGCAGAGAAGCAGAAGAAGCGAGAAGTAAAATAGCAGGCAATAGCAGCAGCACTTAATGATGCAACTTTCTTTTTAGATTACCACAGCAACGTACGCTCGAGTTTCAGTCTTGTACGTGAATTGAAATGAGACCGCTGACAGCTGAATGTTTCAGCGTTGGTGGTACCCGACACGAAGTCACCTCACACTGCTACCAACCAGCGCACGCTTTTTGTTAGCTTGGCATCACACAAAAATGACTTGCAACGAAGCCAACGAAGTACGTACAATTTTACATCACCGAAATGTGTTGGCTAGCGCGACTTTCGCTTTCAGCGATGATGAATACCGATGTTGAAAACAAACACAGTGCAGATAAAAACTCCTCCGTATGAACTACGTGATGTTTCGGGCGTCGTATATGGTGTCTATGGTGCGACGGAAACTGCCGTAGAGTTTTTTTCAGCCGATGTTTCTCGCATGTGCTGGTGCATACGAACTAGACGGTAGAGGCCTGCACTGGATGCAGATGACGCTGATATGAATTGCCTCCGCGGTAGGCGAGGGCTCACGCTCAAGCCTTCAAACCTCCGAAGTCTGTTTACACTCGTTTTTAGCACAGAAAGTCACAGATCAAAGCACAAGAACACCGACATGCTCCTTTCGCTCGGCTGACGATCGCACTCGGGACCGGCGCTATAGCATAGCCGGCGGGCATTCGCTGGATTTGTCGGCGTCGCTCGAACTCGGCACGAAACCGCGTCACGCTGGTAGCACTCGCAGTCGTTCATCGTGTCGTTGTCGTTCTAGATTACGAAGCGGTCATTCAGGAACGTTTGCAGCAGTTTCCGTGCTTGCTTTCAGCACTCGGCTGTGCCTTCGAAGCGGCGGCCATTAGGCATAACGTTCCGAGGCATCGCGGACTCTGGTTGGTTGGCGCCGCTATACGCGTTGTCACGTAGCGTACGCGTGGCAAAAATATTAAGCCTGGCTTGATCCCTCATGCCTTCTCCCGTATGCCCCTCCGACGCCGACGCCGAGAGGCGCATTTGACGCTTTTGGCGCGTAGACGCGAGCATACGCGTGCCAGCGGTTGGCACTTTATTGTTTAGGGCGTCCCTAGACAACCTAAAAGGGTGTTTTCCATAGGACAAAAAGTACACCCTTATGGTTGTATAATTTTTAGAGTGCCTTCTTTTTAACTGATAGTTCTTTTTGGTTTGGCCTCCTGCTGTTTTCTGAGTATTTACCCGTCAATTTTCTGGTTCGCTTCCTTCATTTTAAATCAACATTCTTCATGTACAAGTAGCTGAAAACCTTCCTAGCCTAACGCTCCTCTCCTATTTCTCTCACTCGCTTCTCTCAACCACCACCCACGTCGGAACATCGCACCGTATTTTTCTCCTGTCCACGCGACGAGTGGCTTCACTGCACAGCCATTGAACATAACGGCGGACCTATGTGCAGCAACTCTGCTAGAGTGCTTTATTCTAGGTCAGTCTAACTGCTCCCATACAGTAAGTAACTCAGCGCTACCCTTCATGTAGCGTCGCATCGCGACCACTCTCTGAACTAAGGCGGACCGATAGCTGCCGCTGAAGAGCACGCGTTTGCAATGGCATTGAAAAAAACAAAAAAATGACGGAGGCGTTTGCTTGGTGAGGCGCTCCTTGAATCTAAGAGAACATATATTGTATAGATGATAGTCTTTCCTTTGTGTTGGTCAGTTGTATATCTTCCACAGATGGCGCCACGCGCCTTAGCGACCGCGACGGTGCGTGTTATTTGCCATTCGACTACACCTCTGCGTTACAGGCCACACTAAACTGTTCTTTTGTACTCCCTTGGCACAGTCCCAAAAGGGTGAGACTGTTTTTACAACAAATATATTCAGGGTGGAACTCACCTCAATGATGTAGAGCACCAACGGGCGGGGCATCGCCTCAATGATGTAGCCACCGTTTTATTTAATTTTCTGTGTCTACCCTTTCGTATTTGGGCCGATATGTCTTGGTTCGCAATACTTCTGTCCTGGCCTCCAACAGTAGAGAACTACCCCGAGTATTATCATAAATCCTTTCCTTGGCAATTTCCTGCTTAAATGTTCCATAGATCTGTAGTGCGGACTTCTTAATCATGCCAATTCTCCACATGTCATTCTCCGTTTCCTTCACCTTCTTCTTAAACGATAGTTCTTTTTGTTTGGCCCCCTGCTGTTTTCTAAGTAATTACCCGTCAATTTGCTGGTTCGATTCCTCAATTTTGTATTGACATTCTTCATGTACAAGTGGCTGAAAACCTTCCTAGCTAAACGCTCCTCCCCCATTTCTCTCAATCGCTCCTCAAACTTTATCTTGGTACTAGCTTCCCTGTCCCCAATTGATGTCCATCCCATATCACCTTGTACTCCTTGATTTGGTTTATTCCCGTGAGCTCCTAGAGCAAGCCTACCTATTCCACGTTGCTTAATTTATAATCTTGCTTGAACTTCTGATCTCATGCACAAGACCGCATTGCCGAACGTCAGACCAAGAGCCATGACCCCTTTCCTTATTCCTCTCACAACCTCATAACTATTGTAATTCCACAGTGCCCTATTTTTCATCACTGCTGCATTCCTGTTACCTTTAGTTATTACACATATTTCGTGTTCCCTTAGGTACTTGGTCCCATTCCTTATCCATACGCACAGATATTAGTATTTATCTGTTATATCTAGCATGACCTCCTGTATCCTAAGCTCACTACCTTCATTATCATTATAAATCATGACTGCTGACTTCTTTTTACTCAGTCTGAAATCTAACCTATCTCCCTCATTTCTGCAGATGATGATGATGATGATGATGATGATCCTTGACACTCTGGCGCACACCCACAATGGGGGTTCGGCCAAGAACCGGGCGGCAGGATCTTAACTAAAAGGCTAATGGTTTTTCAAAGAAAACGTAATTTTGGGCTGAAAAAAAATATAGAAAGAAAAGCCGAAAATCGAAAAAGGAGTATATCTGAGCAGGGAGCGATGCAGGCCATCAGATGCGATTTGAGACAGAGGTAATGGTGGGTCTAAAATGACATATATATATATATATACATATATATATATATATATATATATATATATATATATATATATATATATATATATATATATATATATATATATATATATATATATATATATATATATATATATATATATATATATATATAGGCAGATTAACGTCCATCAATCTTTGCAAATCTTCCTTGTTGTCGGTCATTAGCACTATATCATCTGAGTATATGAATGCTGGTAGTGCCTCTTCAATGAGTTTTCCTTGTTTGACGAAAGAGAGGTTGAAGCCAAGTCCACTTCCCTGTAATTTAGCCTCTAATCTTTGTAGGTACATCATGAAAAACAAGGGTGACAGTGGACACCCCTGCCTAAGCCCCCGTTTTACCTCTGTGTGCTTGGATACCTGTTTTTTCCACTTTAAAACTACCTTGTTACTTTTATAGATATCCTTTAAAAGATCCTTTAAAAGACGAAGAAGTGTGTTTTGAATAGGAGCTGCTTCTGCTAACTCCGGCGTATTTCAGTTGTAATTTAAGTCTGTTGATCAGTTTCCGCTGCTCCCTTGGAGGGGATGGAAGTAGACCACCCCGGGCGCCTGCCGGCACCAGCGGCGTCAGCGGCGACCGCCTCCAGGAAGCGGATCGTACAAGCGAGCGACAGCGACAGTGAAGATACTCATGCTTACTATCTCAGCAGTGAGGACTTCTCAGATGACGGTTTCCAACCTGTGCTGAGCCGCAAGGCGAAGAGAAGGAGCATGAGGACATCCTCATCCTCAACTATTCAAACTGTGAGTGAAGCGCCAAAATTGAACACTTATACCATCCTGTTTCTGCCTGCACTTCCTACCGTCAGCATGAAACGCCTTAACAGACAGTCTGTGTCGAGGTCTCTGGAAACGCTCGTGCCAAATGAGATCACGGACATAAGAGTGAACGCCAGAAAGAATATACTGGCTGTGGACGTTTTGCACGCAAGTGCGTTGGGCGTTCTGCGCAGTGTAACTGACTTGGACGGCAACCAGGTGCGCTCTCATGTTCCCTTGGGATGTGATGTAGTAACCGGCGTGATCTACGACATTGATGTCGCTATTTCCAATAAGGACTTACAACTTCCTGTCAAGTCAACAACTGATACTCCAATTGTTGATGTCACCCGGCTAGGCAAGTCTCGCTGTGTGAAGATTGCGTTTAAGAGCACATCACTCCCCTCTCATGTGAAGGTGGGGTACTTCAGACATGCTGTGCGGCCTTTCATTCCAAAGCCTCTCCAGTGCCGTAAGTGCATGAAACTTGGACATGTGAGCAGCGTCTGCGAGAATTCGGTGGTATGCCACCGCTGCACCGAGCACCATGAAGCGGATAAGTGCGTCGCAACTGTCAAGAAATGCTCCAATTGCAATGAATCCCATGAAGCCACATCGAAGGACTGCCCGCGGATTCAGAAAGAAATTGCCATCTTGAAGGAGATGGTGCGCGATCACTCATCTCATCGAGAAGCCGCAGCTAAAGTCAGAAGGCGTCGTTCACGTCGACGTCGGTCTTCGAGGACGCCCGCTACCTCCTCGACACGTTTGCGTGATCCCTCATCAGTACCACCTCCTTTGCCTCCCAGACCACATGCCGTGGGAAAGGCTGTAAAAGACAAAGCCAGTGAGCATACCCTAACTGCAACAGAGTGGCCTGCACTTCAAAGGGAAGCAGCATCAAGCGAAAAGAAGGAGCTTCAAGACGGCCAGTCCGCGCTCCCGGTACGAGATCTTTCCAACCAAGACAGGCAAGTGGCTGCAATCGTGCAATCATTAATTGCCACGATTCGCACGCTACTGAGCAGCATACAATCTCCGTCTGCTAAGAATGCACTGCAAATACTGGATGCACTGAATCCAGTTCTTGCTAACTTCGTATAAGCACAACGGCTCAACAAAATCTTCACTTCCGCACTGAAGTTAAAAGTGCGTCGATTTTTCAGTGGAATGCCAGAGGCATGAAGTCCCGTATCTCGGACTTTCGCCAATTTGTTCGGGCCAATCAATTCCCTATACTTGTCATATGTGAACCAAACGTATCAACGCCTTATAGATTGTCCGGTTATGAAGCTTTTTGTTCAGCCGCTTGCGAAGAACGAAGCAACATAATTGTGGTAGCAACTGGTGGTAGCACCTCCACAGCACACAGAACAGGCACCGTTTCCTGAATCTCGGCTCGCAAGCTTGACGGATGCACCTCCGGCCAATCAAGAACAGACACAGCAGCCCGGAGGCTACCACAAGCCGAAAGACGCACAGCCAGGGCGGAATCAGCAGCAGGCAAGATGGGAGAAGCAGGAACAACCGACGTATGGTGAGCTGGGATGCAAGCAGGTAGAGTCCGGGTATGCTCAACCGCGGCAAACACGACAGGAGCAGGCACATCAGGAGCATGGCCATCTGAGACGCCGATAGCTGCAGTACAAGTGAACACGCTCTCAGTCTGGGCCGGAATCGTCGTAGTTGGTGAAGTCGAAGGATGGCCTGTTAAAATGTGCAAGATTTCAACATAACTCGGAGGTGCCGGTGGCACATCAGGCTTGGAAGCATAACGTAGTAGCCGTACGGGTCGAGGAGGACGCCACGGCATTGATGCTCGCATCGCGTAATCAATTCAGCCTGCACAGTAGTCAGTTGCTGCACCGTGCGGTCGACGCGCTCCTCTTCCCAGGCATGTTCCAATGCTGCCTGGACTGTCGAAGCGTCCCCCGTCTGAACGAATGACCTAAGCACATCGGGGTTACGCAGGCCGTGCAAAATCTGGAGAGAGAGAAAAACTTTATTATATAGTATTCATATACATGGAGTAGGAGGAAGATGGGCCGGTGCGGGCTACCCCTCACACAGACTGGGTGGACTCCTCGTTACAGAAGTCTATTGGCAGCCAACGCGACTCGAGCTCGGTTGACCAGGGCCTTCTGGCTCCTCAGGTGGAAACAGCAGAGCATGGCTGCCAGCCAGTCCTCCCGGATGGGGCTTGGTTTGGGCATAGAGTTTCCTACACTCTAAAAAAATATCGAGTAAAAAGGGTGTCTTTTTGTCCTACAACAACAATCGTTATCAGGCTTACGTGCACTTCCTTTCTTGAAAACTCGGCGCTGACCACTTTCCTATCGAGAATGCAATGT
Organism: Rhipicephalus annulatus; assembly: GCA_013436015.1. Taxonomy (NCBI): domain Eukaryota; kingdom Metazoa; phylum Arthropoda; class Arachnida; order Ixodida; family Ixodidae; genus Rhipicephalus; species Rhipicephalus annulatus. The sequence goes on from WOVY01002816.1 coordinate 66,888, forward strand.
AACGCTGATAATAGGCATGTCGATCGTGACCGGCATGCACAGGGCGCGGGGCGATAGCGCAAGGATGGAACGCAATATAGATGACGATTACTGTTGTGGGACGAAAATACACCCTTTTTACTAGCTCTTTTTAGAGTGTAAAATTAACTAGAAGGGACTCTCTCGCTGCGATCGTTCAGCGTGCATGGGAATGATGGGTAGTCCACCCATTTGCCTAGTCTTCGTACTTGCTGCGGGTGGCGAATCATACTTGCGGCTTCGTTTATTGCTGTGTTTCGGTTCTGTTTTGAAAAAAAGATTCAACCCTTTTGAAGTTCGTGACACGATTTGAAAAGGTAGGTCTAAAAGAATAATGTGGTGAAGCACAACCGCTGAAGTTTGCTGATTTTTGTTTCGTGAGAAAACAGCTCCAAGCCCCACGAACACACACGTAGCCAAAAGCAGGCCAGAAGTACAAAGATTACACAGACGTGCGTACTACTTATCATTACCATGCCCGCTGAAGCGCCGTGCATTGCAACTCCTATAAACAATAGCACCAGAGTTCCCTCTAGTGTATATTAGGAAACTCTATGAGTTTTGGGGTGAGGTGCAGAGTTGACTGGCATGCCCACGTCATATGGAAGATGTCAGAGGACTTCTCCGCACAGTGCGGGCATTTTCCTGTACACGCAGGATCAAGATATTTGAAAACTGCCGGGCACAGCAGTGTATTGGTGTAAAGGTGGAGGAGTAAGCGTGTATATGTTTATAAGAAGGAAAAGAAGAGAAAAGTGAGCCCCGTAACTGCCTGCTTCGCGGTGCGACACCTAAACAATAGCTCACAAGGGATGGGGATGAGGAGGGATTAAAAGAATAGGAATAAAGGTGTCGAGAGAGGGAGAGAGAGATGCACTAAGCCAGCGAACGAGGACAAATCGCGGGGATAGGAGAAATAGGAAAGATGGAAACACGGTCACAGGAGTCCGAGGACAGGGCACCACTTACGAGAGCTCTTGTCGGCGTCAGGAGATGGCGTAGGGCAAGTCCAGTAGGTCAGAGCTACCCTTTCGTCGGAGATCAGCGTCAGGAGATGACGTAGGGCGAGCCCAGTCGGCCAGAGCTACGCTGACGTCAGAGATCACGAGAGCACAACCGGTCGGCACGGAATCCAGCGAGCGAGTCCGGAGTAAGCGTCCCTCTGCCTTTGTAAAGCCCTTACAGTGTTTATTATAAATCGCGTGGCCAAATCGATAGAATTCAGTAATTTCTCGGAATGTTAATCTGCTTTTGTGTCATTTTCTCTGCTGCGGTGCCGAAATTGTAGTTGTCGGTAAACCGCCGAAGCGCTAGAATGAATTGGACGGGAGTCTCGTCCGGTTCTTGAACTCTCCGCCGGAATTGAGCCCGTACACAGAAAGCGTCTTCAAGCGGCGCGAAGTATGCGTCCAGAACAGCTAAGGCCTGCTAGTACGCGTCGCATGTTGCGCCAACTTCTGAAGCCTGGAGGCCGTCAAGCAGCGTCTGCCCTTCAGCAGCCTTGTAGTAAGCCTGTAATCTCTCCACTCCAAGCGCGTTGAGCATCAACGCGTTCTTCGTGTCTGGCGTAGCGTCCGGGACCACCGCGTCGAGGTACACTTCTACGACGCGACGCCAAGTCTTCTACAGAATCGGAGGCACGCCAGGACATTGCAGGAACGGAGGTGGTGGAATTGCGGGGAACATGCTGCTGCCGAGACAGACCAGATGCAAATATATGTAAAGCCACTGCATGTGTCAAAGTCCGCAGTCCCGTCAATCCGCCAAAATATCCTTAGGTAGCTTCATGAATGTGAGCTACACAGTAGAAGAAAGTAGAACGAAGAATGGCTCACATTTTGCAGAATAGACGCAGAGCAATGCAGGTATGGTCTCAGTGTCTCAAGCAGGTAATCTTCAGGAAATACCGCATTGGTGAGGTAGCTTGCACTGGTGCTGAGTCGACAGCACGAGAAAGAAGACTCGATGCCCTCCTTATCACATGATGCTCGTGGATTGCAGATCCTCGTCGCCAAAATGTAGTATCGTGCGGCAGACGCGCCGCACGGAGAACGCAGGGCACGGCGCTGAAGCACCGGCCGACAAAAAGTTCACAGCAGCCGGTAGCCAAGCAGCAACTCCCTTTTTTTATACACAAGCACCACTATATATATATATACATATGTACAATGCCCGCCCCCGGGGGCTAGCCAACCGGTTCCAAAACCGTACTCAAACCCCGATACCACACGAATGTAAGGATATATCGATTGATTCTGAATGTGCCGCTATGCGCTTTGATTCAGTATTCCAAAGCGCAGTGGTAGAGCAAGTGGTAGAACAAGTGGTAGAACAAGTGGTAGAACAAGTGGTAGAACCCGGCAGAACAAGTTTTTAGTTTAAGTTAGTGCAACATTAGGAAAATAATTTGGCGTTTTGGAAGATCAGGTTATTGTCGTTCTTGTTACCGGTTCATAAGTTTCCTAGCACCCATTTATTTCCGTTTTAGTGGAGCGTTGTTCGGGTTACCGGGCCATGACCCAAAGTTCAAAAATTATAATAAAGGTAATTGGAACTTGACTGTTATTTTTTGGTTTCAGTAATCATTACATGGGCGCATACACGTTAATGGCCACTTGAAAAAAACTAACGAGTCTACTCCTGTGATATTTACATAAATGCTTTGAATTCTGCGAAGTGGGTTTTTTTTTGTTTTGTATACTCACCTGTAATTTTTTTTGCATACTGAAAAAGCAGTCATGCACAACACGACACAATATGTGCAGTTCGGCTCAACTCGATGTCAGGACATGGCCGTATGTGCCATCAGCCCTCCTGCTAGAAGTTTGAATGAAGCGTCGAGAGCGAAGCAAAGGCCTGATGACTCTCTAGATGAGATGCTGATGTACGTGTCACCGGCAACCTTTCTGACGTATTATTATAAAGTTCCAAGGCCCAGTTAAACTGTAGGATGTTGGTGCTGCTTTCAAGATGTGCCGTCATAAAACAACACAAAAAGTCTGCATGATTTGTAAATATAAACATAATTAATTTTCTTGAGGAGAGCCATAATTTCTTGGCGGAGGCAGTGCATCTTCAAGTTTCTTTTTTTTTGCGGCCATTGCATAACAACTAGATTTGACATTGCCCTTTGCCATGCATAAAACTAGGCACAGTGATTAAAGTCATATGTATTGTTTTTTTTCAGCCATTGTCATCTCCACGATTCACTCCGGCTGTAGAACCTCTCTAGATAATGTGCCGTTTCGAGTTGTGAAGGAGGCTGTCAAAGTCTGCCTATTTGGAACGTATAGTCTAGGAAGACTCAGGAGAAAAATATTTGGCAGATCCCACATACCTGGCAATCGACGTTATGCGAAGCATGCGAAGGGAAGGTGACCATGTTGTATTTTTTTTATTGAGCGACACGCCATGAAATGACGCTAACTATATGTACAAATGTAGCACTCACAGACATATTTGGAGGAGTTGCAGATGTTTATATAACCAATCGTTTGCACTTCCGCAGCTTGCCAACTAAAACAAGAGTATTAGCAACACCAGAAGCTGATATAAAGCGCTGATGCTCACGAGGATGCTGGCCCTGAACACTTCTACATTAATCAACTTCAGCGCATGTCACCTAACTACAATCCACGTTAACCCGACGTGATGGCTGTATCAAAGAAGAACATACGTAGTGTTTATAAAATTATGTAGATAGCACTGCAACCACTACTGACGTTTCACGAAGGTTAGGGTCTATTTGAAAAGTAGTCCCGAGAGCTGGCGTATCTCTGTGGTAAAATGCTAAATTGCCATGAAGAATGCTTGGGTTCGATTGCAGCTAAGACCCAGACTCAATTATTCTTTGCATTCCTCCGGTCGACGCTACCGATGTCCGGTATTTCTTAATTCTCGCGCGTTAAAATTACCCATGTGTGTTCTCATCGTTCCAGAAGGTATAATAAGTGTCAATACCCTGTGGCACAAACCCGCATACCAGTGGCACATATCCGCCCATGGGTATGTGCCACTGTCTGGCGGGAAGTGTTTGACGACGTACGCGACGAGATTGTGACATTATCCATGTCTTGACCAGCGCGTCATATTCATGTCAACCCATCTTACCCTCCCATGCTAATTCTGGTTCATCCCAAGTGAAGGGGGTCACGCCAAGAGCACCCAAACGTAAGCGGGTAGATAGATAGATAGATAGATAGATAGATAGATAGATAGATAGATAGATAGATAGATAGATAGATAGATAGATAGATAGATAGATAGATAGATAGATAGATAGATAGATAGATAGCTAGATAGATAGATAGATAGATAGATAGATAGATAGATAGATAGATAGATAGATAGATAGATAGATAGATAGATAGATAGATAGATAGATAGATAGATAGATAGACAGACAGACAGACAGACAGACAGACAGACAGACAGACAGACAGACAGACAGACAGACAGACAGACAGACAGACAGACAGATAGATAGATAGATAGATAGATAGATAGATAGATAGATAGATAGATAGATAGATAGATAGATAGATAGATAGATAGATAGATAGATAGATAGATAGATAGATAGATAGACAGATAGACAGACAGACAGACAGACAGACAGACAGACAGACAGACAGACAGACAGACAGACAGACAGACAGACAGACAGACAGACAGATAGACAGATAGATAGATAGATAGATAGATAGATAGATAGATAGATAGATAGATAGATAGATAGATAGATAGATAGATAGATAGATAGATAGATAGATAGATAGATAGATAGATAGATAGATAGATAGATAGATAGATAGATAGATAGATAGATAGATAGATAGATAGATAGATAGATAGATAGATAGATAGATAGATAGATAGATAGATAGATATGCTCAAAGTCACCAAAGTTCGCTAAGAAATGCTTCGCATTTAAAAAAGGATCAGGTATGTCTTATGGTTACGCGCTCGCAAACGTTGCAGTCTCGTGCAGATATCCAGCACCCTTACAATTCAAAGATTGTGTATGGAAGTATGAGACTTCTTTTTGTACTTGCCAAAGCCGCATTGTGTTGCAGATGACCGATGTGTGTTTATGGAATGTATGTAAAAAGAGCCGTACTAAATGTTTTTTATTTAGTTTACAGGACTCAAGCACCGCTGACTGGCCGAAGGAGGCATACGAAATTTCAAGATTTAAGTGCACTGACTTGCCGAGGGATGACCACAAGAAAAAAAAAGTGAAGGAACCTACAGGGCACAAAGAAGAGAGTTCACAAGACTTTCGTTTTTACTATCGAACGGCTATGTAGTGTGCAGCATGCTCACGACTGATACCACCATACATTGGATATTTTGATAACACAACGAGCAAAAACTAAGCAACTCAGCATTGCTGTTTTACGATACTGAAAGGACATGTTGGAGACCTTAATTGGAAAATATTAGCTAATGGATGATATGTTGAGATAATTGCCCTTTTACTTTTACATGCCTGTTCTTTATGCAATCTCGTTTTATATCCCAATACCCATAGGGTGCCATCGAAATAGAAAAGGCTTTATTTATTACTTTTATACATACTGCTGTCTCGATTTCGAGACATAGCAAGAGTGGAATAATTGAACATTTTCCCAAAGTTGGTAGTATCTGTATGTATACCTAAAGCAGTTCGTTAAATAACTGTTTTCAAAAATGGCCAGTTTTCTCAGCCTATAATACCCGTCACAGCAGTTGAAGTAGTCTTGACAAAATTGTTCTACTGCGCAGGTAACCATACTTGACTTTGTCAAAATAAACTCTTAGTGCACACTACACATTCTCTCAAATGTGGTTTATTTATAGTCAATGCATATTACAAGCACACTACTAAATACAGCTTGGGGGTAACCACCAGACCAAAATGTAACAGCATCTTTTCAAAGGCTGCTTGCTCTATTCAAATGCTAAAAACAGAGTACAAATGCAAGCACTTCCATAAAAGTACTGAAAGGATCAAACTTTCCATACAGTTTTATATGCATACCCTGAAAACTGAACCCTTTAAAATTCTTTTTATAGAATATATTAATTGAAAATGCAACCAACACGATACATTAAGGTAGTATCTCTACACACACATGACCATAATGCATGACCATAATGACGACTAGTATAAAAGTGACATTGATTTCGGAGCAGAAAAGTGGTATTTTTTGGACATAATTGCAAAACATTCCGAACTTCTTGAAATTAAAGCATCATTTAAACACTTACACATATTATTATCTATTAATAAACATATTGTATTTGCAACAACTACTTCAAATTACGAGAGAAATAAGTAAACAGGTGAATGGCGATTCCGCACAAATATGAGCAACATATATTTAAAATACCGTAGCTTATGGCAGTCTTGGTATAAAAGCAATTAAACTGAGTAAATTACAAAAGTATTTACAGTACTATGTAACTATTGGAAAAGCAGCAGTTTATAATTGGCACATATTCAATATGTTTTCATATTTGGTCAAAACAGCCAACATTGAGAATTTCCACTAAAATCAGCTAAACGAGCTATGCACTTCAAATTCCACTTTTTGTGGCGTGAATAAGTTCAAAGCTGATAAGCGCCAAATGTCATCAGTCGGACATCAATGTCGTCACAGCAGTAAATATTATGATATCGAAATAATCTCACACATATTCCATCAAAATAGGTTGTCAAGTACATGTATGCCGCTATATCACATGTATAAACAAGACCAATACTATATATGGAATCGTCACTATGGTAGAATACTGCTCGTATACAGGCCACATACTACACAATAGTGTCGAGAGTATCGATATGACAACGCGACATTGGGCTGGGCCGGCGACTGACTTCCCCGTCATGTTTATGGATACCATATATATTGACGCAAGGCAAACGCAGTATTCAAACTACGCGCGCTAGTTCGTGCGCCCCCAAGAGATCAGCGGCTTGATGATCAAACAAGAAAAGGCCGTGACGGCACGCAACTCCTCAGCACGGGATTTCGATGAAAAAGAAGTGGTGCACCGCTCGAGGATTTCTCGGGGATTGATCCTTTTTTTTTGCTGATCGCCTGTTAGAGACGCCGCTACATTTTTCTTTACTTTTCGGGCACAAGTTCGCCCCAATAAACAGTTATTCGTACACCATTTGGATTGTACGTAACAATATATACACCTGTAACCCCTTTTTGGGGACGTCTGTTAGTGTGTTAGGGTAAGTGACGCCACCTAGGATCAATATAACAAAATACAACACTTCATCTCCCTTTCCAACATCTACAAATTCAGCTTTTTGAGTGGGACCACACGCCTCCCGGACCTGGTAACCTGGTGGGGTATGCTTTCAGGGTCTGCGCCGCTACTCGTATCATGCTGCCGGCCATGTGATGGTTCCTCCTGGTCGAATCTTTGCTCCTGGTTTGGGCCCGGGCTTGGAAGAGAGACCGGGGTTGACACACTGAGATCTGGGGAATAATGCTCGAGAGGCCGTCGGTTTCGTTTTATAACTCCGCTGGGAGTTTCCACTATGTAGGATCGTGGACGCTGGCCTCGGCTAAGAACTTCGGCCCGGCACTCCACATCAGTTACCCACAATTCGTCTCCTGAGGAAAGGTCCCGGAGCTCTCTCGCCCCTTGCCGACGGTTAAAGTCCCGAGTTGGCCTTTTCTTAGCAGCGGCGTCCTTTTGGAAGACGACGTCTGGTCGTAGTAAATCTGATGACAGCTTGGCCGGGTTCCTGGGAATGCGTGTCCGTAACTGTCGTCCCATGAGAAGTTGGGACGGGCTGTACCCTGCCTGTGACCCCTGGTGTGTCACGATACGCCAGCAGTGCCAAAAACCGGTCGTTGCTCTTGTGGAAACGATCCTTCACAGTCTTAACAACCCTTTCGGCTGCACTATTGAATTGGGGATAACCAGGACTGCTAGTGATGTGTCTAAACCCGTAGCTCTGGGCAAAACTTGAGAACTCGTGTGACGAGAACTGGGGGCCATTATCACTTCGAAGCACTTCCGGTATGCCGAATCGAGCCATGACACCTTTGATAGCCGATATCACCACTTGGCTGGAAGTGTTGCGTAGCGTGATAACCTCTGGATAGCGTGAATAGTAGTCCACGAGCAGCAGAAAATTTGGTCCCTCCAAGTGGAACAAATCTGCACCCACTTGTTGCCATGGGTACTCCATTGAAGGTGTTGGCAGGAGAGGCTCGGCCCGCTAGACTCTGGTAGTTGCACGACGTTCACATGATTCCACCATAGATGCGATATGTTTTCCTATATGAGTCCACCAAACAGCATCACGCGCACGGGCCTTGCATCGGTTTACACCCTGATGACCCCCGTGAAGTGAATTCAAGACGTCGCTCTGCAGAGCCTCCGGAATCATCAGATGCCCTTCTTCAAGTAGCAGTCCATTGCACACGGCCAGCTCCCCTTGGTTCTTCCAGTACTTCGAGAGATTTGATGGCACTTTGTTTTTTCGATGCCAACTCTGCCCGGAGTACCCCACGAGGGTAACACACTCGCCATCCATCATCTGGTGCTGACGAACCGCTTTAAGGCTAACTGGTGCGCTTTCCGCGATGTTGCCGACGACCTCACTCACGTACAACTCCACTTGGTTTTCTTCGGCTGGAGACACTGATGTGACGGGGGCTTTTGAAAAGGTATCAGCCATTGCCAGCAGCTTCCCTGGAATGTACAATATTATGTACTGGTACCTCATGAGTTTCAGTCGAATCCTTTGTATCCTTGATGGTAAAGCATCAACATTCATGGAACCAAGCAAGGACGTTAGCGGTAAGTGATCGGTCACGATGGTAAAGTGTAGGCACCGGACATACTCGTCAAACCGCTTGACAGCCCATGCAACTGCCAAGCCCTCCTTTTCCGTTTGGCTGTACCTTTGCTCTGTTGGTGTGAGGGAGCGCGATGCGTAGGCTACGGCTCTGTGCTCTCCGCTCAGTTCGTCTTGTAGCAAAACAGCACCTAAGCCAAACTAACTGGAATCAGCGGATACGATGGTCGGGTACAGTGGGTCGTAGTTAGCCATGCAGATATTGGACGACATCATGTCTTTCAACTTTTGGAAGGTGACCTGCTGGGCCAGTCCCCACGCCCAGTCACTTCTTTTGTTGAGCAGTCCTTGAATGGGTGCCGTCACCTCTGACAGATGGTGTAAGAACCGTCCCACGTGGTTTACCATGCCCAATAGTCTGCGGACGCCACCGACGTCGACAGAAGGTTCCATGCTCTTGACAGCGGCAAGCTTGCCTGGGTCCGGAGATAAGTACGCCGAGGAACTTGACACTTGTGACGCCGAATTGACATTTCAATTTGTTCAGTGTCAGGCCGGCGTTTCTCAGTCGAGCCAGCACTGATTGGAGCCGGCTGTCATGTTCTGCACGGTCACGGCCAAAAACCAAAATGTTGTCAATCATGTTTACGACGCCGTCTTGACTCTCGATAATGTAACTCATTTGGCGCTGAAAGTATTCGGGGGTGGACGTTATCCCGAATGGCAGTCGACGGTAGCAGTAACGTCCGAACGGCATTATAAATGTTGTTCATTCTTCAGATTCTTCTGCCAGTTTTACTTGATGAAAACTTGATGTAGTCTCAAGCTTCGAGAACACCTGAGCATTACCCAGTACTCCGAAAACTTGGTCTACTGTGGGCAAGATTTGGCGCTCACGCAACACTACCTGTTTCAACTTGGTGAAGTCGACGCAAATGCGGTATGAACCGGATGCCTTTGGTACGACGACTATACCGGCGCACCATGGTGTAGGCTTTGTCACGCGTCTGATCACGCCCTCTGCTTCAAGTCTGTCCAGCTCCGCCTTCACGACACCATGTAAAGGGATGGGCACACGCCTTGGGACCAGCAGCAAATAGGGGACAGCATCTGGTTTTAGGCGTATAGTGTACGCTTCTTGCAGCTCGCCCAAGCCACAGAACAGCTCATCTGATGCCACCTGGTTGTCTTCCGTCTAGACCACCGGGTCCGCGAACTTGACCACACCCAGCTCTTGGATAGCAGGAAATCCCAGAAGTGGCATGGCCTATGACCGATGTACGTAAAGTCGTTGCGTTGCGGACTTGTTCTTTCATTGCAGAGTGGCGGTAAGCGTTCCCAGCATGTCCAGCGGTTGTCCCGCCGGTCCTGAAAGCTCCCTTTTCGGCGGCTTGAGATATGGCGGAATTCCAGAAAAAGTAGTGGGGACAACTGTGACCTCAGTGCCGCTGTCAACTTTGAAGCGTAGAGGCATTCCGTCCACTTTTACATCCACGAACTTGGCCCGCTCTTCGCTGTTCGAACCGACAGCACCCAATTCCACGACGGAAAAAGTTGCTTGCTAGTCCGGCAAACCACTGCGAAATGGCCCTGCCTTCTGCATTTGTTGCAGGTTGCTCGGCGTGCGGGACATTCTGATCGCAAATGTAAGGACCGGCCACAAAATCCACAAAGCAAACAAACATGCATCCATGGGGCAGCTGCGTTGCGCGTTTCTTGCTGCTGCGGGCGGTTCTGCCTGACTTTCGCCGCCGCGTCCATGTTTATCAACTCGTGATGCGTTATCACTGCTGGCGAACATGCTGCTGAAAATTTTGCCCTTTCCATCTCTGCATCTTCCACTTAACGGACACAAATGCGCGCCTCTTCTAACGTAAAATTAGGATTGCGGCAGAGCTTGTCGGATAGCTTCATGTTACGAAGGCCAACGATGAAATGGTCGCGGACCAGTCACTCCTCGATGTCCCGTGAAGAGTAATTGCATCGTTTCACCATGTTTCCCAGTGCCGTGAAGAATGTGTCAGCTGTCTCACCTGCCTGTTGAACATGTTGGTGTAACCGTGCGCTCTCGTACAGCTCGTTGACGGGGTGTAAGAAGTAACCGTCCAGCTTACCAACGATGACGCTGTACTTTGAATAGTCTTCGTCCTGTATTTGCAATGAACACAAGATGTCCCGTGACATGGTGCCCATGCAGTATAGCAGCGTTCTGACGCGAACTTCATCGTCCGCCGCATGAAGACCCGTGGGAAAACTGTAGTCGTCGAACTTCTGACGCCATCTTTGCCAAGCCACTGGGTTCTCGAAGTCCAAATGGGGTCCCACCGGTCACCGCAGGTAGCTCGCTGTCCTTGTTCTCGCCCAGAGGCATTTTTACTATGATGCAGATCCCACTTTTGACACCATGTCGAGAGTATCGATATTACGACGCGACGTTGGGCTGGGCCGGCGACTAACTTCCCCGCCATGTTTATTGATACCATATATACATATACCTGTAACCCCTTAGTGGCGCCGTCTGTTAGTGTCTTAGGGTAGGTGACGCCACCTAGGATCAATATAACGAAATACAACACTACAAATAGTATCCAATTTCACTAGACTCTATGTATGATCACACGGTTAAAATACACTGTTATCGATTTGCCAAGGCGATTTTGGAGCAGGTTGCGAACAGTTACTCAGAAAAATTTTACTTTGAAGCAGCATTTCTCGTTTGGAGAAATTGCAGCAGAACTTCACTAAATGTTGCATATTAATCTTAAAAACTCTAAACATTAAAAAATTATTACACAAATGATAAAAATTGAGTTTTCAAGTTTGCAGTTTCTTTAAAAAATGTAAAGGATCACTGAGTCACCATCTCTTGAAAGCTTCCCCTTGATGTTTTCCTAGCAGTCCAAGCCAAAGCTCTTTTGAAAAGTCAACCAATCAGAGTGACAGCACACTATAGCCGCTTTCTCTTTGGAAGAGGCTCGAGAAATGAGCATCCATTTGTCGGTGAAACCCCAATGTGAAGGCCTGGAGTCTGTGGCACAGATTTGGCCAACTTACGGAAAGGGGTTTGCAATAAGCCTTTAGCCTCTGACAGTGCTTGAACATCACAGCAGCAGTAAAGAAAGGAACTGCACTTTACCAATTCTTTGGTCATACTTTTGCACAACTCTCATAGTGGGGGGCTGCTGTACCAGGAACCAAAGCAATCGCAGGCTGTGAGGGCACTTCACCAATGCTTGGTTCATCAATCCAGGGAATGTCCGACTTTGATACTGCTATGTCAAAAGGCTGTACAGACACTTCAGACGAGCAAGGCTCAATGACAAGAGGAATCTCGAAACATGTTCCTGCTTCCTGACAGCCTCCAAGAGTAATCTGCGGTCGATTGAGGTAACTCTGCGGAAGAGACGAAAAGCCCCACCTGTCACTGTACTTAAAAACAACACAAAAGTGTTTGGAGGGATGCTTGTGCTTCCTAAAGTCAGGGCAGGTACACGATGGCTTTGTGAAGTTGACTGTGTACACATCGACATCACTTCTTTCTGAACAAACAGAGAACATGCCTTCAGTGAACATCTCTTTCGTGTCTATATGGGTGTATTCCTATGCATTAACAAGCCATTTCAACATATGCTTCACAAACCCGTGAGGCCGGTTGTGCAGGTATCCAGGATCATTTTCACTGTATTTTCTGTATAATTATGACTGCCTCCTTGCTGCCTCATAGAACTTCACTTCTTTATCAGGAAGGTTGGCATGAATGACAACTGTGATTACGGATGTTAATGACATTTCCCACAGGCGCTTTTCAAGCATTGTGCTTTTAACACCCTGCTTTGGGCCTTAATGCCATTATTTGTGGTCAATACAACATCAAAACCCTGCCTGTAAAACAAGACCCACAGCTCCTTTACAGAAAGCCACACTTTTTAATGTACCTTTGAAATTTTTCATTTTTCCAATGCTCTGAGGCGACAAAGACTTCTAACGCCTTGTGTAACTCGTCCTGATTTGCAGCACTGGCTAAACATCTCATGAGTTTCGGAGTTTCATACAGATTGGATGTGCCATCTTTCTTTCTGCGCAGCCACCTTTGCCATGCTTGTAGCCTATGGAAGTCAGAGATGGAGATTTGACTCTCTGAGAACACCTGCTTATTGACACTTATTTCTGCCTTGCTGTAGTCTACCTTCCACTACTGGGGAAACCAGTTATTGCACCACTGCCTGAAAACTCCTAAAGCCTCAGCGATACAGTGGGCTGTTTAGAACTGTATGATAAACACATCAGCTGGTGCGTATCCTGACGGTGTTTTTACAGCAGGGAGGATAAGTGGAAGGGCATTGTCGCTGGTTTCGTGGGTCGCATCTAGGCAAACTATGAAGCCTCCATACTTTTTAAGTATGCTTCTCATGAATTTTGTCTGGAAGCAGAATAGCAATGTCTCTTCGCACTCGTTGGCAATGCTCTCTTCTACATTGTTTGAGTAGATACACGAAGCTGCGTGATGCATATGGCCGATAAACAACAGACGATTCGGGTTGCTCTGCCCTGATCTTTCCAATAACGATGCTAGCATTCTTTTGATCCACTGTGCTAAAGCGATCTTTCCGAAGAACGGCTTGGATCTGGTTGCTTATGTTACGATGTGTTGAGAAAAAGGCCCTGCAGCTGCTATCGGTCTTTTCTTTGTTCGCAAAAAGTAAAACGTGCACGCAATAGTACGGGCACTTTTTCACATCCGATACACATGTAATTCCTTCCCTTGCTAACAATTGAATTGACTCAGCAATGTTCCTGTTCATATTTTGGCTAAAATCTTCCACGTCCTCAAAACCATGGTTGCAATGGGAACTGTTGTCGGCAATTCTAAAATATACTCTCGTCTCTTTGGTCACAGTCTGCTGCTTTGCATCAAGAGGCTCTTGCAGCTGTTTGGCCTTTTCTGCTTTCAGGTGACCCTCTTTTGTATTGCCGCATGACTGGGCTATGTCAACCTATAAAGTAGACATTGTTCATATATTGAGCACAGTTTATGTTTAAAACAGTCTGCTGAGATGAGGACAGAGTGAATGTGAGATACAAGACAGCATTGAAAAAAACGCAGTTATTTCTACTTTTTCAGTATATGTATACGTGGAACATTGCAAAATAAACAGAGCAGAAAAAATTTAAAGAATACAAGACATGGAGTCTCTGCTTGGATACGGAGACTGTGTGTGATGTATTCTTTGTTATAATACACACTTTTTGCTATTTCTCACAAGTGTGTGTGCGTGTGTGTGTGTGTGTGTGTGTGTGTGTGTGTGTGTGTGTGTGTGTGTGTGTGTGTGTGTGTGTGTGTGTGTGTGTGTGTGTGTGTGTGTGTGTGTGTGTGACGTAAAAAGGCATGCAGGGGTGGCTTATAGAAGCCGAGGAAAAGAAGTGCAATGGTATAAACACGTCATATGAGCCAGGCCACATCTCCCAGTCATCATAGCATCACACACACAGAGATATATATTGATACGGGACTTTCGTTGAAGTGGGGTAAAGGAAAAATAAGTGAATGTGGTATGTGCTAGGCCTGACTTCTGCACCCATCTATCATCCCTCCTGTACAATAAACATCTCTTACCAGTTACATTATTGCTAGAGAGTGCTGGGTAACGCCTTGGAGCACCAGACAAGTACGGCAGAAGACACACTCCTGGAGCTTCGCCGTAGCCGCAGAGCCGCAGGACTTCCGCCGCTACCAGTCATCATGAACCCTGACAGCGAAATCCAACCAGCCGCGCCTAACACCCGTGGACACCAGTATAGCTAACCGTGCCCATTCTTTCGGAAACCTGGAGAGGACATCGGTGAACGGCTCAAGCCATATCAGCGGGTGAGTCTGTATAACCACTCAGACACTACCGGCCAGCGCAACTGCGTACCACTTTTTCTTGAGGGAACCGCGTTGATGTGGTACAGAATCATGAGGAGAATTTGACTACGTTGGCGAATTTCGTGGACGAAATCAAGAAGTGTTTTGGAGATCCGACCATGATAAAGAAGCGTGCTGAGCACACTCTGAGCCAACGTGCTCAGGTCCCTGAGGAGACATGTACGATGTATATTGAAGTTCTCAAGCATTGCAAGAGTGTGGACCCACTAATGACTGATGAGGATAAGGTCGGGCATCTCCTTAAGGGCATTGCGGAGGATATCTATCACTACTTTATAGGAAAGGATGACTTGCAGTCAAGCAATGACATCATCTGACATTGCCGAACATTTGAGGCCCTTAAAGATCGGTGTATTTCGGCAAAGTTTGGTAGACTCCCCAACGCCAAAACGATCGCAAGCATCGACGTAGTCCCTCCACCCAGCGATCTAGCGTCAACAATACGAGAAATAGTGCGCAAAGAACTTGATCAGCGGACGCTGCTACGCCGTCGTTAGCACATGGCCACGGTTCTTATACGCCGTGCGGACCCCCGCCTGCGTCCATCAACGCTGTAGGCTTCGTCGACTCAAGGACGCCGGTACAGTTGCGTCGTGCCTATATGTCTGATCCACGAAACGACTCTGTGCAAAGGTCACCCCCCGATAGGGCTGCGTGGCAAGATTATCCCGCTGACAATCTTCAGCAGCGAGTGGGGCATGAAGCGCCTGTTTGCTTTTACTGCGGCGTTCGTGGGCATATAGCCCGCTTCTGCTCAGAGCGGCATCGGTCACCTCTGCCGCAGTATCAACGACCCCCGGCATCCTCACGGCGCACAAGTACTCGGAGAGACTATCGCTGGCCACCCAACGGCTACAAACGAACCGACCTCCAACAGACCCTCCACAGCAATTCACCAGCTTCTGTGCGGAGTGTGACGCCACCAGCCTCCTCCCGCCAGCATCGGTCACCATCACCAGGTCGTCGGTGTCTCACTTCTCCTCCTCCGCAAGGAAACTAGACGCCGCGGCCGATGGAGGTAAGGTTGCCGGACACTTTTCACTGCGTACTGACATGCCTCCGCCAGTTTCCTGCTACAAAATAGGGCCAGTGTTCTTATAGGTGGTGTCCCCACGTCCGCGTTAGTCGAAACAGGAGCAACTGTTTCCGTCATAAGCAGAAATTTTAAGACTCGTCTCGGCAAGAAAGCGATGTTCTCTTGGGGAAGCCAGACAACGTTCCGTGCAGTGAGTGGAGAACCGTTGCGCCTAGTGGGAGTTTGTACTGCAACTGTTAGTTTCGGCGCTAAATTGTTTAAGGCGGATTTTGCAGTTCTTAATACTACTAATTACGTTATCCTGGGAATAGACTTTCTGAAAGAATGTGGAGCCACTGTGGATTGCGCAGCTGGCGAAGTTTTACTGTCTGGTTTTTGTGAAGAGCCCACGCGATGCCAAC
Source organism: Rhipicephalus annulatus (assembly GCA_013436015.1). NCBI lineage: Eukaryota > Metazoa > Arthropoda > Arachnida > Ixodida > Ixodidae > Rhipicephalus > Rhipicephalus annulatus. The sequence goes on from WOVY01002816.1 coordinate 83,081, forward strand.
AGACTATCGCAGTCGTTGATGACATAGTTTCACAGGCCTAATCGCTAGTTCAAAAGCCTGTGGATGTTTGTGGTATCACAGCAGATAACACTGATGTTATAGTTCCACCAATCCAGCTGAACTGTGCGAAGAAGGATGTGGTTGTGCCGCACTGCATGATTTATGCAAGTAGTCGCAAAGCCTTGGTATGGGTGTTCAACTCCTCTTTCGAGCCTATTCTACTGCCTGGTGGAATGAGGCTGGCGGTGTTTGAGTTCGACGTAAGGAGCAACGTTAACATTGCAGTCATCAGCAACGACAGGAAAATGGGAAAATGAGCCTTATGTGGCTTGTCCTAGTGATGCCATACTAATGAATATGCTGAATAAACCGCTATTGCCAGTGAAGAGACAAGCGTTAGTTGAGATCCTCTCCAACCATACATTCGTTTTTAATTTCGCACTCAATAGCCGTAGAGTTTCTGCACCACCTTCACGCACTCGTCATGCAATTGATACTGCTTCCACCCATTCCATTCGTCAGAGACCATACAGAGTATCTTCGTCGAAGCGTAAAGTTATTGCTGAGCAGGTAGAAGAAATGCTGTCTAAGAAAGTTATACAAGAGTCGTCTAGCCCATGGGCAGCACCAGTTATACTTGCACAAAAGAAGAATGGGTCTTGGAGATTCTGTGTAGATTACCAGCGGTTCAACTCAGTTACGACAAAAGACGTATATCCACTTCCCCGCATCGACGACGTTATTGATTGTTTGCACTCTGCTTCATACTTTTCTTCCGTAGACTTAAGATCGGGATATTGGCAAATCTCTATGCACTCTGCCGATAAAAAAACAGCTTTTATAACTCCAGATCGTTTGTTTGAATTCAACGTCATACCATTCCGTCTATGTAACGCTCCAGCCACGTTTGAGCACTTTATGGACACAGTTCTCCGTGGCTTAAAATGGGAAGTATGTCTTTGCTATCTTGATGACGTTGTAATCTTTGGCCGCATGTTTGAAGAACACAATCGTCGACTTGATGTCGTTCTCACGTGTCTTGAGAAAGCAGCACTTACCTTGAATTCCAAAAAGTGCCGATTTGGTGATTGTGAAACTATAGTTTTTGGCCATCTCGTAGACAAACACGGCGTTCGGCCTGATCCCCACAAAATCACCGAGGTCAGCACTTTCCCTCAATCATGCTCACTACGAGAACTCCGAAGCTTCCTGGACTTGTGTTCGTATTCCTAGCTTCACCAATGTTGCTTAGCCTTTTACTCATCTGCTCAACAAAGACGTACCCTTCAAGTGGACGAAAGAATGTGAGTCATCGTTTTTGCCGCTGAAGCTTCTACTCACTTCTGGGCCCATTCTTCATTTCAACGCATCAGCCCCAACTTAGGTTCACAGTGACGCAAGCGGAATCGGTATCGGCGCAGTATTATTTCAGCGTCACGGTGCCGCCAAACATGCCATTGCCTACGCGAGCCGTTCTTTGAGTAAAGTTGAGCGCAATTACACTGTTGCAGAGCAATAATGTCTGGCAGTTGTCTTCGCCGTGCGCAAGTTTCGCCCGTACATCCATGGCCGCCGATTCTCCATCGTCACAGACCACTACTCACTTTGTTGGCTCACTGGTCTACGAGATTCAACCAGTCGTCTTGCAAGATGGGCGCTCCGTTTGCAAGAATATGACTTTGATGTTTGCTTCAAGAGTGGCCGCCATCACGCGGATGCTGACTGCCTATCGCGACTTCCCCTTGCCACGACCAAATGCGACACCGACAATTTAGACGACTGTCTGGCCGCTCTTGACTCACGTTTTCCAGATTTAGAAGCGTTCCGTACAGAACAACGTCAAGACCGTAGTCTGGCTCCTTTTTTCTCATGTGCCGTCGAGAAGCCGAATCAGAGTCCATTCGTCATGCCGGATGGCATTCTTTACAAGCAAAATTTTGCTGCAAAGGGGGCCCGCCTATTCTTGGTTGTCCCCAAATCATTGCGACCCAACGTGCTGCATGCTATGCACGACTATTCAACATCTGGGCATAAGGGGTTCGCCAAGACCTATCACCACACACTGAAACGTTTCTACTGGCCACGCATGCGTCAGGCTACAGCCAAATACGTGACCAGCTGTAAGCATTGTCAACGGTACAAGAGTCCAACAAGTGCACCGCCAGGATTTCTCCATCCCATTCTGCCTCCATGTTTTCCCTTTGAGGTCGTTGGTATTGACTTGATGGGCCCTTTTCCACGACCTACCACTGGGAACCGCTGGATTGTAGTCTGTGTAGAGCACCTCACTCGGTATGCTGAAACCCCAGCGATATCTGCCACAACCGCCGATTACGTTTCTGACTTCCTGCTACGCTACATCATCCTCCGGCATGGGCCCCCTTGTGCCATCATGAGCAACCGTGGCCGGCAGTTTTTATCCGACGTCGTGGTAGAGTTGATTCACCGGTCTGCTTCCCAGTTTCGTCACTCCACACACAAACCAACTGTTCACAAACTAACTGTTTGACTGAGCGTGTCAACAAGGACGCTCATTAACATGCTGGCTATGTACATTGATTTCAAGCATAAAAACTGGGACGAAGTTCTACCTTTTATGACCTACGCCTACAACACTGCGCTACAAGAGACCACCGGCTTCAGCCCGTTTTACCTTCTCTACATCCATGAGCCACGTACTACCCTGGACAAAATTCTTTCGTTTTCAGAGCAAGAAAACCCATCCCTTGCAGAGACACTCTGTCGTGCAGAGGAGGCACAGCGCATCGCGTGTCTCCAGACTTTCGCAGCCCAAGACCGTTCGAAGGCTTGCTACGATAAGTAACAGCAACATGTGTCGTACAGCGAAGGGAATATGGTGTGGCTGTTGACTCCATATCGCAAGAGTGGTCTGTATAAGAAGTTTCTGGCCCGCTATACAAGTCCCTTCGACGTTTTTTTGCGCCTTAGCGACGTTACGTATGTGGTATCACGCCTCACATCTTCTGGCCATCGCTCCAGATAGATAGATAGATGTTTAGAGTTTAATGGCGCAAGGCCGACTAAGGGCAAAGAGCGCCAAACAGAAGTGATTGCATTAAAGTGACAAGGAAGTAAAAGAACATCTCAGTAAAAATAGACAAAGTAAAACACAACGTAATGGAAGATGACTGGTCTAAAGGGCCAGGTTGTCAAGCATGATAAGAAATGAGATGTAAAAATTTCACGTCAGTAAGAAATTCTAAAACGCGTTTGACTGAAAACAGTGCTTCGTCTCCTATGAAGTGTGACGGGTGTGGTGGAATATGTCGCGTGTGTAGTTGTGGGAAGTATTTGCGTCGTGTTGTGTCAAGTGCCTTACATTGTATCAGGATGTGGATCACGGATAGGGCCTCTCCGCACATGCTGCACAGAGGTCTTGGAGACCCAGTGAGAAGGTGCGAGTGCGTTGCATGAGTGTGCCCTATCCGTAATCTGGCCAAGGCGACTTCAGTGTATCTATTACGTGCGTCGGTGGTGTATGGTTCCAAATGTGGTTTTATTACGTGTAACTTGTTGTCTGTTTGTTCACTCCAGTGTGTTTGCCATGTTTTACGAAGTTGTTGTCTGATGTGTGGTTTCACGTCGGTGTAGGGTAATGTGGTTATGTCTACTGTATTTAGGAGTGTAGCAGCAGCAGCCATTCGATCCGCTGCTTCGTTCCCGGCTATACCACAGTGGCCAGGGACCCAACAAAGAACCAGTTCAAGGTTGCGTACATACACAGACATAACAGCTTTGACAATTAGATTGACAACATGGTTTTTCGAAGGCTTTGTTGACGACAGTGCCCGCACAACACTGAGGGAGTCTGTATAGATAATGGATTGTGAGATGTCGCTTTGAAGTATATGATTAACAACAAGAAGAACACCATACGCCTCTGCGGTAAAGATACTAGTATGACTATTCAGCGTTTTAGTGACACTAAGGCCGGGTCCATGCGCAGCGCAGGACACAGAGGTGGCAGTTCTAGAGGCGTCCATATAAAATTCAGCACATTGATACTTATGCTGCAGATGCAAGAAATGCTGCAGAATAGCACATGTGGGAGCTCGGTTTTTATCTATATGTGTAAACGATGTGTCACATAAGACAGCGCGGAGATGCCATGGTGCTATAAAATCTGTTGGAGAACTTTGGATGATGTCTAGAAAAGAGACAGAAAGCTCTGACGCTTCCTCTCTAGCTCTGTAGGAGAAAGACGCAGAGAACGATGGTCGGTTTAAAAGGAGTTCAGTCATGGACGTATCATAAAAAACTAATTTAAAAGGATGGTGAGGCATGGATGAAAGTTTAAAAGCATAAAGGAGATCTGTGTTTGCTCGCTGACGTTGCAGGTTCCATTTGTTACACTCCACATAGAGGCTTTCGACCGGACTAGTCCGGAATGCACCACACGCCAGGCGGAGCCCCAGATGGAGTACCGGGTCCAGCATTTTGAGGAATGTTTTACTTGCTGACCCATAAACAACGCTACCATAGTCCAAACGCGAACCTATTAGGCTGGTAAAAACACGTAATAAAAGTTGTTTGTCAGCACCAAAAGAAATGTGCGAGAGAACCTTCATGATAGTCAGTGTTTTTAAGCATTTATGTTTTAGTTGTTTTATGTGTGGGATGAATGTCAGCTTTTCGTCAAAGATTATTCCTAAAAACTTGTGTTCCTTTTTGACGGGAATTGACACACCATTAAGATGAATGTCAGTAGCTAACGTGGTTGCTTGGGCGAGTTGGTACGACATGATTCACATAAAAAACAGCGCCAAAAACGAGAGACAAGAAAAAGAAGGAGACAGACAGCGGCACTGACCGTCAGTGCCGCTGTCTGTCTCCTTCTTTTTCTTGTCTCTCGTTTTTGGCGCTGTTTTTTATGTGAATCATGAATGTCAGGATCCGGCCGGATACCACGCCTCTTAGAGAAAAGAACACAAGTGCACTTCCCCGGATTAAATTTAAACCCGTTCCTATCTGCCCAGCCAGCTAGCTTGCTAACACCCAGCTGTACTTGGCGCTCGCAGACAGATAGGTTACAAGACTTAAAAGATAATTGTACGTCGTCTACATAAATTAAGCAGGAAATCGACGGTGGCAATGCCTTCCTCAGTGAGTTCATTTTCACAATGAAAAGGGTGCAACTTAAAACTCCACTTTGTGGCACTCCATTTTCCTGAACATAAACTCTAGATAGTGCAGTTCCAACACGCACGCGAAACGTTCTTTCGGACATGTAACTGGCAAGCGTGTTGAACATGTTACCCGAAATGCCAAAAGACTTGAGATCAATGAGGATACCATACCTCCAAGCAGTATCATACGCCTTTTCTAAATCAAAAAATACTGTCATGCAGTACTGCTTGTGGAGGAAAGCATCTTTTACATATGCCTCTAATGCAACGAGTTGATCGTTGGTAGATCGCCCCGCCCTGAAGCCTGCCTGGCAGCCCTCGAGAAGACCGTTGAACTCGAGAAAGTACACAAGTCTCCTGTTTATTATCTTCTCGAAGAGCTTACACAGGCAGCTAGTCAAGGCAATGGGACGATAACTGGCAGGAGAGGAAGGGTCCTTCCCTTCCTTTAGGAAAGCTACTACTATGGCCTCCCTCCAAGAGCGAGGAATGTGCCCCAAAAGCCACATTTTATTGTATAGGTGTAAGAGTGTTTCAAGAGTGTCTGGGTGTAGGTGCTGTATCATGGTGTATGTAACCTTATCTGCACCTGGAGCTGAAGGTTTGCACGTGCTCAAGGCAGCCCTCAACTCATAGAGAGTGAATTCAGAGTTGTAAGAACTGTTCGATTTCTCTTTGTCGTGTAAGGGCTTTTTTCCAACAGATGTTTTGTGTTTCATGAAAGTGTTTGTGTAGTGTGCTGAGCTGGACACGTGTTGGAAGTGTTGTGCGAGTGTGTCAGCATGGTCTTCCAGTGTGTCCCCTGTTGTACTAACCAGGGGCAGGCTGTGTGTCTGTTGTCCTTTTAGTTTGCGTATTCGTGTCCAGACTTTGTGTGTGTCAGTGTATGAGTTGATGGAAGTGAGGAAGGTGCGCCAGCTGTCCCTTTTCGCCTCACGACGCACTCGCTTCCCAAAAGCCTTTGCCCGTTTAAACGAAATGAGGTTGTCCGACGTGGGGTACCGGCGAAGGACACCCCACGCTTTGTTCTGGGCCTGTCGCGCCCGCCTGCAGTCCTCGTTCCACCAGGGCCGCCTTGGGTTGCAGGACGCACTGGAGGCCAGGGGAATGGACTTTTCGGCGGCGTCAAGGATGTGCGCCGTGATGAGTTGGGCGGCTTCCTCCACGTGTAGGTGTTCTATGGATGTGTGGTGTAGTTGAGATGTTTGTGTGAATGTGCTCCAGTTTGCTTTTGATTCATTAAACCTTTTATGGGAAGATGAACTGCTCGGGCCTGTACCTAGATACGTTAATGAGGTGGGGAAATGGTCACTACCATATGGGTCCGTGCCCACACCCCACTCAAGACATGGAAAGAGAGCTGCGGAACCAATAGCCAAGTCAAGATGCGAGTATGTATTGTGTCCTAGGTTATGGTATGTAGGCTGTTTTTGTTATGGTATGTAGGCGACCTCGGGCATCCGTTCTGGAGGAGCCCCAAAGAGGGTTGTGCGCATTAAGGTCGCCTATGAGGATGTACGGTTCGGGCAGCTGGTCGACCAGCGCCTCGAAGTCAGAGCTCACAAGTGAAAAATCCGGAGAGATGTAAACGGAGCATACCGTTATCAACTTATTAAATATTATTGTACGGATCGCTACTGCCTCGAGGACAGTGTTTAAAGAGATAGGGTGGCATGCTAATGACTTCAGTGCGATAATAGCAACACCTCCTGAGGAGTGGATGCAGCCAACCCTGTCCTTTCTGAATACCATATACCTATTTAAGAAATTTGTGTTTTTAGAATTAAGGTGGGTTTCCTGGAGACACATGATACTTGGCTGTCTGTCATGCAGAATCTCATACACATCGTCCAGGTTTTTAAGGAGGCCTCTGCAGTTCCATTGGATTATGTTTTCTGTTCCCATTATTTGAATTTAAGAAGACTGGAGTGTGTGTGTTTATGTGTGTTCATGTGTCGTCTTTCGGGGCTGTTACTCTTGGCTTGGGCTTTTTAGGCCCTTCTGAAGGCTTAGCCGTCACAGGCCGCTCCTTGCGCTGCGTGGCAGGCAGGAACGGCCAGACATCCATGTCATCATCAGATGTCCGAGGGGTGCCCGTCGAGCCGGGCCCCCCGGACTTGGCCCCCTTTCGGGAGCCCTTCGTTTGAGCTGCCACCCCCGGGGGTGCCACAGGTGGCACGGGCGGTGCGGTGGCGGTGGGATCCGGTGCGGGGCCCGTGGTGTCCATCATCTCGGCACCCTCCAACGCACTGGAGGACGGGGAGGCCGAGGCGGGAGCGGCACCGGTCCCGACAGAACTGGTTTGCACCACATCCGCTGCTGCCTCAGCAAGCGGTGTGGCGACAGATTGGGCTGCAAGAGGCAACCCAGGGGGGGGGGGGCGGGGGCGGGACCAAGTCCGACTCGCGGTACTGGGTCCCCGCTGAAACAAGACGCCGCTCCGCCCCCCGGCGAGCTGCGTCGGCGTACCTCCCCAGAGGGAAAGAGGCGAACCTCTTTCGTGCCTCCGGGAAGGTGATGTTCTCTGTGACCTTTATGTTTATTATTTTCTTTTCCAATTAAAACTTCTCGCATTTTCTGGAGTACGCCGCGTGTGGGCCCTGACAGTTGATGCAGAGAAGTTGTTGAGAGCTACAATTATCAGTGGGATGGTCATGTTGGGCGCACTTGGCACATGTTATTTGGCCCCGACACGAGTTAGTCCCATGCCCGAACCTCTGGCACTTGAAACAGCGCCGCGGGTTCGGGATGTACGCTCGGACGGAGCACCGGATAAAGCCTGCATTAATATAATCTGGAAGATTGGACCGATCAAATGTGAGGATTATGTGCCTAGTGGGTATTTCCTTGTCATCTCTTCTGATGGTAATGCGCCGAACTGCCGTCACACCTTGGTTTCGCAGGCCTTCAAGGAGGTCGGCCTCTGTCTCGTTTGCCAGATCTGGCTCCGAAATCACGCCCTGGGAGCTGTTGAGGCTGCGGTGGGGCGTGACTCGAATGGCCAGATCGGCGATGCGGGTTTGAGCAAGGAGCTTGTCGGCCTGGTCCAGTCTACTGAGCTCGACAAGGACTTCGCCAGTTCGTTGTTTTTTGGCCTTGTACGACTCTCCAACAACACTCTCAAGAAACTTTGACACAGGAAATACCGACAGTGAAGAAAGAGGTTTGGATTGGTCGACCGATTCTATCACCATGAAGCGAGGGAAGTTGTTCGGTTTGGGAGGACTCAAGTTAGGTAGTGGTGGGAAAGAAACTTCGGTGCGGCCCCTTTTCGGGGGCCGATCACGTTTGGGTGGGGTTTGGAAAATGCCATGTGACAGATTGAAAAGCAGGGAACGGGGGTACTTTCGTCGCTCGGTTTACCCTGATGCCGAGAGAGGTCCCGGAGCTCCCTGCCTGGTAGACAGGCAGGGAGCCCATCGGCCGGAGCTTGACCAAGGCTCCGACGGCCACCGTTTACGGCTTCTACCCTTCACCTATAAACACCTCGCCACGGTTGGGCACAGCTTATGTTGGGAGCTCGGGGTCCGCGGTGTCGCCACTCACCGTCACCTAGATTACTCAAGGTGCCCCGTGCGGGGGCCATCGCTCCAGGAAAACTGACGTCATACATGTCGCCCAGTTGAAGCCATACTATGCGCGACATTGACTAACTTGCCCAGTGGGCGTCGTCTACAACGGGGGAAATGATACGGGACTTTTGTTGAAGGTGGGTAGGAAAAAGAAGTAATGTGTTCTGTGCCAGACCTGACTTCTGCAACCATCTATCACCCTGCCTGTACAACAAACATCCCTCACCTTTACCAATACATATATATATATATATATATATATATATATATATATATATATATATATATATATATATATATATATATAGTGTGCACGAGGTAGTGGGCCTCTAGCTTCACTCGAGACCGAAGAAGACGATCTTTTGGCTCAGCTGTTGAAAACACGCTGCTTTCGTTGCCTCAATGTGTACCTGTGTTTTATTCGCGTTGTACCGCTACACTAATGAAGGTGCTGGGCTTCAGCCCTGTCTGATGCTCCACACACCCGCTGGGAGCTGTTCATCGAGTCCAGAATCATTGTCACCGGTAGCAACTCCGGTGCATCGCTCCAGTCGACGGTCGCGAGGCCTCACGCCAGAGCTCACTCACTCGCCGGAACCTCCTAGGCACCGTACAACTCAACCAATGGCCAAGGCAAGCCCACAACAGGTGCCCCAAGGCAGCTTTCCGACGCTCCCATCTCAGGTGACCATTTTTCAACCCCTCGTTCCCGATCGCTTTAGTGACGGTGCCCATGAAGACGTTCCCGACTGGCTTGACAACTACGAGCGTGTTGCCAAGGTCAATCACTGGTCGGAACAGGAAAAGCTTTCTCGCGTCTATTTCTACCTTGACGACGGTGCGCGTACTTGGTATGAAAATAGAGAAGACAATTTGTCATCTTAGCCTGACTTTCGACAGAAGTTCGTCGATGCCTTCGCCAATGTCGATAGAAGGGACCGTGCGCAGCAGTTATTGGAGATACGGGTTCAAAAACCCAACGAAACCGTTGCAATGTTTGCCGAGGACATGACTCGTCTCTTTCATCGAGCTAACCCGCACATGACGGAAGATAAAAAGTTGAGTTACCTCATGCGCGTTGTCAAGGAACAGCTTTTCGCCGGGCTACTGCGCAACCCTCCAAGTACCGTGGTTGACTTATTTAAGGAAGCTACGGCTATCGAGCGGGCCCTTCATCAACGCTGCAGGCAATATGACCGCATGTCCTGCAATGTCCCAATCAACGCTAACGCCATGACGTCTGAGAATCAGGCCTCCTTACGAGAGTTGACTAGGGAGATAGTTCGCGAAGAACTTCAGAGGTTACGGACTCCGGTTGCTGAAAATCCCATCGCGTCGATCGCTGAAGTCGTACGCGACGAAATTCACCAAGCGTTGTCTACGACTGGTCCTGATACTCAGCAGCGTCCTATGAGCTACGCTGCCGCTCTTCGACGTCCACCACCCACTATGCCGACGCAGTACCACCAGGTGCCCATGGTCTCTTGGTCTCCGCCGCAAGAGCAGACACTGCATCAACCACCCACGCAACGGTCATACAACCAGCCGTCCACAGCCACCCCATGGGCAGCGACGCCAGGGGAGATGCTCAGACGTCCACAGACCCGGAAAACCGATGCATGGCACACAGGGGACAGACGTCCACTAGGCTTTCACTGCGGAGGTGCAGGCCATATTGCCCGTCATTGCTGGCATCGAGGTGATTCATTCCGTCCTCATCGACCTTGGTTTAACGGTCGACGTGCGAACGACGAATACACACCACGCCGTGACGACACCCCTTTCTATGGAGCCCGTTCTCACTTTGAGGATGGCTGTACCACTGCAGAGGAGGCAATGCCTACTCACCCTCCTAGTCTGAGATGTCGATCCCGCTCTCCGTCCCCCGCGCGTTCGCCTTTGTCGCACAGCCGCACATACGCGGACCTTAATACAAGAAGGTCACCTAGCCCACGACGGTGAAACTGGGGGCGGCGACCTCCGGGGGCAAAGTTGCAGGCCATAAATATGACGACAAGAAGCCCCCACAGCATGACGTTGTACAGCCGATAAGCCGTGAAAACGATGAAATTCTGACGATCGAACTTAGTGATCTTCTTGACTGTCAGAAAGTGACAGCTTTAGTCGACACTGGTGCCGACTTCTCTATCATCAGTCAGTACCTCGCCGACAGCCTCAGAAAAGTGAAGACGCCGTGGACGGGCCCTCACATACGAACAGCAGGGGGCCAGTTACTGATGCCTTCTGGAAGATGTACCACAAGGGTTGACATCAGACGTTCTTCTTTCACTGCGTCGTTCGTCGTTATCGCCGCATGCTGCTGAGAGGTAATCCTTGGCATGGATTTTTACGGGAATATGGCGCCATCATCAAGATACCAGAGAGCTTGATTACGTTTTGCAACAGTTCGGGCTTACCCAATTCTCCAGAGGTGCGACCAAACCAACTGCGTATTACTGATGACGACTTGGTTCTCCCTCCTAGGTCATGCACGCTTGTTTCGGTGACCGCCGCTGCTCAGTTTGACGCCGAAGGAGTTGCAGACCGAATAAGCTCGCTGCTCTTCACCCATGGTATTTCCGTCGCACGAGGTATCGTCAGAGTTGCTGCTGGACGCACGGACTTGCTGCTGACCAATTTCAGTGCTGAGCGCCGGCACCTTCCTAAAGGCATGACTGTCGCTCACTTCGACGATGTCGTAGATGCCGAAGGCTGCTTGGCGGTAGTCGATGAGTCGCTAAATCTTGATTCAGCGCCTGTTCTGGACATATTTGCAAGGTGTTTCAGCGCGCGAACAAAGGAAAAAAGGACAGGGTGGACAGAAAGAGCGCTTTTCTGTCTACCCTGTCCTTTCTTCCTTTGTTCGCGCGCTGAAACACCTTGCCAATATGACTACGCACCAACTAGCCCAAGCTTCCACTCTTGTCTGTTTTGGACGTTAGCACTACTTTGCCGAAAAACGACCGACGCAGACTCCTTGAGCTACTGGCCAAATTTCAAGACTGCTTTTCGACAACATCAAAAGTTGGCCGCACGCCTCTAACCAGGCATCGAATAATTACCGACGAAACGGCGAGACCTATTCACCAGAACCCTTATCGCGTGGCTCCAAAAGAACGTGAAGCGATACAACAGCAGGTCGACAGAATGCTTGACGATGACGTCATTCAGCATTCACAGAGCGCCTGGGCGTCACCTGTAGTCCTCGTTAAGAAAAAGGACGGCAGCCTGCGCTTCTGTGTGGATTACCGGAAGCTAAATCAGGTGACCAAGAAAGACGTATATCCACTACCGCGTATAGACGACTCTCTCGACAGACTTCGACACGCTCGATACTTGTCTTCAATAGATTTGCGGAGTGGATATTGGCAAATCGAGGTAGACCCGAGAGACCGCGAGAAGACCGCTTTTGTAACACCAGGTGGGTTGTATGAATTTAAGGTCTTGCCATTCGGTTTGTGCTCAGCGCCTGCTACCTTTCAAAGACTCATGGATACTGTGCTTTCTGGGTTAAAGTGGAAAACATGCTTAGTGTATCTGGACGACGTCATAGTGTTCTCCGCAACGTTTGTCGAGCACCTTGAGAGACTTGAGGTGGTCTTACGAGCCATACAGTCCGCGGGCCAGACATTGAAGCCTGAGAAGAGCCACTTTTGCTACGAAGAGCTGTGATTTCTTGGTCATGTCGTCAGTTATGCAGGTGTTCATCCCGATCCTGAAAAAATCACAGCCGTTGAACAGTTCCCTATACCGACCGATAAAAAGGCTGTCAGACGCTTTCTCAGCCTCTGTGCATATTATCGACGATTTATCGCAGAATTCGCACGCATAGCATCACCGTTAACTCGCCTCACGAGAGAAGACGTCACCTTTGAGTGGAATAACGAAGAGGAAGCTGCTTTTAACGATCTTCGCCAGCGACTACAAACACCTCCAGTCCTTGCCCACTTCGACGAGAGAGCCCCTACAATGCTTCACACCGATGCTAGCAATGTTGGTCTGGAAGCTGTGCTTGTGCAGCAGCAAGAAGGCAGAGAAATTGTAATCGCTTACGCAAGCGGAACGTTAACACGCGCTGAGGCTAATTACTCCACGACTGAGAAGGAATGTCTCGCCATGGTATGGGCGGTTACGAAATGTCGTCCGTATTTATATGGTCGCCCCTTCAAAGTAATTAGCGATCACCACTCACTGTGTTGGTTAACAAATCTTGAAGATCCTACCGGCCAATTAGCGCTTTGGAGTCTCAGGCTGCAGGAATTCGATATGGCAGTCGTACATAAGTCAGGGAAGCGGCATATGGACGCCGACTGTTTGTCTCGTTCCCCCATTGAGTCGGCGGCCCTACCCGAGGAGGAGGAAACATCCTTTCTCGGTGTCCTCGACACGACCACCATTACCCAGCAACAACGTGACGACACTGAGTTGCTTGGCTTAATTACCTACTTGGATGGCAGTTCTCGGAAAGCGCCAAGAGTTTTCACAAGAGTGTTGTCATCGTTTTGTTTACGGGGCGGAGTACTCTACAAAAGAAACTTTTCGTCGACGGGATCTGCCTATCTACTCGTGATCCCAGCAGCCCTGCGCACCGAAGTACTAAAAGCATGCCACAACGAGGCTACCTCTGGCCACTTGGGTTACACAAGAACGTTGGCTAGGGTACAGCAAAGGTATTACTGGCCAAGACTAACCACAGCAGTGAAGAACCACGTTCGTACCTGTCTGGACTGCCAGCGACGCAAGTCACCACCAGCTAAACCAGCTGGCCTCCTGCAGCCCGCACAGGTCCCATTGACTCCATTCCACCAGATTGGCATGGACATTTTGGGCCCACTTCCTACTTCTACTACAGGCGACCAATTGGTTATTGTCGTGACGGATTATCTGACCCGTCTTGCAGAGACAAAGGCTATCCAGAGACGTACAGCAGCGGAGGTGGCAAGATTGTTCATTGAGAATATTGTACTGAGGCATGGTGCACCAACCGTCGTAATCACAGACAGAGGTACCGCATTTACGGCAGCTCTTTTGGGTCATGTCTTGATGCTGAGTGGAACAAAGCATCGTAAGACCACCGCCTACCACCCGCAAACGAACGGGCTGACAGAGCGTTTGAACAAAACCATTGAAGACATGGTTCCAATGTACGTAGACGTAGAACACAAAAAATGGGATCAAATCTTGCCATACATAACGTTTGCATACAACACGGTCAAACAAGAAACAACCCGCATGACACCGTTCAGCCTCGTTTATGGACGGGAAGTACGAACCATGTTAGATGCAATGTTACCGCACGAAGGCCACGACATCGTCCCGGATGCCGACACGTTTACTGAACGCGCGGAAGAAGCTAGGCAACTTGCACGTTTACGCATCAGCCAGCTGCAAGAGTACGGTGCAGGCCGTTACAATGCTCACCACAGAACAGTCGTCTACCAAACTGGCGACTAAGTATGGGTTTGGACGCCGGTACGGAAACGAGGACTTTCCGAAAAGCTCTTAAGAAGATACTTTGGACCGTACCTAGTGCTGCGAAGACTGAGTGACGTCACTTACGAAGTTGTTCCCGACAGTTCGCATAGTACAAGGCGTCGCCAGCACCATCCTGAACTCGTTCACGTAGTCCGCATGAAGCCTTACGTCAGCGAGTGATGTGAGAATTTTCTTGAGAAAAAAAAAGAAAACTTCATTACAGACTTCGCATCGGGGCGATGCTCTGAGAGGGAGGTAAATGATGCGTGTCTACATGTGGACGAAAACAATGATGGGGGGTTTAGTGGACACGAGGTAGTGGGCCTCTAGCTTCACTCGAGACCGAAGAAGACGATCTTGTGGCTCAGCTGTTGAAAACACGCTGCTTTTATTGCCTCAAGGTGTACCTGTGTTTTATTCGCGTTGTACCGCGACAATATAGACTTTGTGCCTTTAGGTTGTATACGAGGGACTATTTGGTCAGCTGCCAGTTAGTAATAAGTTCATGTGCTACGTGACGTCAACAGGCTCATAAAGAATGTGCCACACTCGCCGGCATGGCTACTAGTGGTGCTGACTGATACTCCCACGTTTAAGTTGACATATATACCCAATAAAGTGGCTGGGGGGATGGCTGTCGTGTTAGCTCAAGTGATAGAGCATCGAACGCGTTATTCAAAGGTAGCAGGTTCGGATCCTGCCCACGGCAAGTTATCTTTTCACCCACTTTTCTTTCTTCTCATTTACATTACAATTGGCCTAAAAACGTCCCCTATACCTTCCTTGGCATTATTGTCTGTTCGATCTCATTAATATTGTGTAAACTAGAAAAACGAGCCCTTAAGTATACACGTGTTTCCCTTATTCATTAACGAGGGTCTCGTACTGGCAGACTTGGTGCCTTTAGGTTGTATACGAGGGACTATTTGGTCAGCTGCCAGTTAGTAATAAGTTCACGTGCTACGTGACGCCAAACAGGCTCATTAAGAGTGTGACACACTCGCCGCCATGGCTACTAGTGGTGCTGACTGACACTCGCACGTTTAAATTGACATGGATACCCAATAAAGTGGCTGGAGGGATGGCTATCATGGTAGCTCAAGTGATAGAGCATCGAACGCGTTATTCGAAGGTCGCAGGTTTGGATCCTGCCCACGGCAAGTTATCTTTTCACCCACTTTCCTTTCTTCTCATTTACATTACAATTGGCCTAATAACTTCCCCGTATACCTTCCTTGGCGTCATTGTCTCTTAGATCTCATTAATATTGTGTTAAAAACACGGAAAAAAACGAGCCCTTAGGTATACACTTCTTTCCCTTATATATATATATATATATATATATATATATATATATATATATATATATATATATATATATATATATATATATATATATATTATTGCATATATTGGCAATACACTTCAAGTTGCTAAGTCCTGTCTTCTGTCGATTCATAACTTTGTCCTTACCTAGTAGCGCCGTTTTCAACCATAATGATTATCAACCAACTAGCCCAAACAAAGCTGTTTTAAGCAAACACTAATAAATTCTTATGAGCCCCCCCCCCTCATCCCAGATGAAGTTGTCTGCACCGTGCACTCGGGTACACTGTAAAACCTAATATCAAAGAGTTTGAGAAGACCATTTTTTAGCCCCGATAGTGATACCGTACCGATACACAAAATGTGTTCAAAAGACTGTCAGAGGGGAGAGGAGGCATAATTATCCAATCCCTCTACTAAAACTCCCTAATATCAGCAGAAGTAGAAGCAATGATAATGGACATCGGGCGCAAATGTTTCACAAGCCACTGCAAGTACAATGTATAATTTTTGAAAACTGCTTGTTTTCTGTTGGTTTGCACAGGCCTAATTGCTATGTAAAGGCCCCCAGAAAATAAACCAGATATATTTTTAGTTATGGTTGCATATTAGGTACCTTATAATCTTGATACAGTTCAATCCATTTCAAGGTCATTGTTGCTGCACAGCCCTTCTTTGTTCTTTGAAGATTAATTCACTTCTTTTCATACACTTCCTTTGGCCAGTCAATGATCTTGGAACCCTGTGAATGAAATCAAAAACATTAATTTCTGGAACCTGAAGTAACCTTATCTATAGTAACATAATCCAGTGTGATATGCGATCTTTCTGCCTCTCTTCTTTCCTTCTCCACACCCATTCCCACATGCAGGGTAGTAAACCAGTTATACTGGTCTGGTACCTTCCTGCCTTTCTTTTTCTCTCTCACTCTCTTTACACTGTCTGCACACAATCTCTAAATAGAAAGGCTTCTGGATACTTGCATGAGACGAACGTGTGCAACAGGCCCGTAACCACGATTTTTATTCCTAGAGGAGAGGGGCGGTACTTGTTGAAGGCCATGAAAAACCCTTATCTTTATTATTTATGCTTGGGAAAACACGAGACTTTGTAAAAATTTTCGGGGGAGGGGGCAAATCTCTCAGCCCTCTAACCATCTGGCTGACTGGCTATAAGCCTACTTTGCAAGCGCATAACCATAAGATATACCGGATCCTTTTGTTTCTGTGAAGTCTTGCTATAGTATTTGCTCCAAATATGCAGACTTTGACGGCCTCATTCACAACTGATTGATTGATTTGTGGGGTTTAACGTCCCAAAACCACTATATGGCTATGAGAGACGCTGTAGTGGAGGGCTCTGAAAATTTCGACCACCTGGGGTTCTTTAACGTGCACCGAAATCTGAGTACACGGGTCTACAACATTTCCGCCTCCATCAGAAATGCAGCCGCCAAAGCTGGAATACGAACCCGCGACCTGCGGGTCAGCAGCCGAGTACCTTAGCCACTAGACCACCACGGCGGGGCATCCGGTGACACGTACATCAGCATCTCATATACAGAGTCATCCAGCCTATGCTTCACTCTCGACGCCTAATGCACACTTCCAGCAGGACGGTTGATGGCACACACGGCCATATCCCGACATGAAGTTGAGCCCAACTGCACATGGTGTTTCGTGTTGCGCACGATTGCTTTTTCAATGTGCAAAAAAATGCACAGGTGCATATTCAAAACATTTATGTAAATATCACAGGGGTGGACTTATTAGGTTTTTTTTCAAGTGGCCATTAGCGTGTATGCACCCATCTAATGATTATTGAAACCAAAAAATAACAGTCAAATTTCAATTACCTTTAATGTAACTTTTGAACTTCAAGCCATGTCCCGGTAACCCGAACAACGCTCCACTAAAGCTGAAATAAGTAGGTGCCAGGAAAACTCTGAACCGGTAACCGGAACAATGATAATCCGATCTTCCAAAATCCCAAATTTTTGAACTAGCCCTAACTCTATTGTTGCACCAACCCCAACTAAAACTTGTTCTGCCGGCTTGAAATTACTACTGCGCGTTTGAATGCTAAATCAAAGCGCATAGCGATACATTAAGAAGCAACAGGTAATCATCCCAGTCACCCTAAGAACTTACAAGAGTGGATAAGAGGACCTTTCCGCCGATCCTTGAACTCCATGTATGAGCGTATTCATATGTGATGAACTTCTGTCGATCTTATTTATGCTTGTTATGCCAAAGGGCAGCCTGACGAATTTTAAAAAAGAAGCAATGAATATATCCTTACATTTATACGACTTGGTAAGGTCTCTTGATGTCCGCACAGCATACCTCTCGTCGGCGGCAGCCAATGACCTCTGCTACGTCTGGCCCTGAAATTCGTCTGAGCAGACGCGATTGTGCGTAAGTCAATCTACTGGGGAGGCTCTCAACCCCTTCGGCGCCCAGTCTGCCAGACGCTGTCAAAGATTTCGACAATTACCCAGACCCTGTGGCAAGCAAAGGCGAGTTCCTGACTTTCAAATGCGGACCGTTTCGTCGTCCCTTCGAGCAGCAGCGGTGCCTGATGACCTCGGCGACTCATCTGGCGAGGGGGAAGCTGTTGTGAGCAGTGCTCTTTTAAGCCTCAATTAGAACCTTATCTAGTGAGGGAAGTCTAGCTGTACTATTCGAGGAGCTAGAGGGTGTTAAATGGGATATAATAGGGCTCAGTGAGGTTGGGAGGACAGATGAGGCCTATACTGTGCTACAGAACGGGCACGTCCTTTGCAATCGGTGCTTGGCAGACAGAAGACAACTGGGAGTGGGGTTCCTAATTCACAGAAACATAGCTGGCAACATAGAGGACTACTATAGCATTAATGAAAGGGTGGTAGGTATTGTAATTAAACTGAATAAAAGATACAAGAGGAAGGTAGTACAGGCTTACGCGCCTACATCCAGCCATGATGACGCTTCAGTTGAAAGCTTCTATGAAGACGTGCAATCGGCAATGAGTAAGGTAAAAACACAGTATACTATGGTGATGGGCAATTTAATGCAAAGGTAGGGAAGAAGCAGGCTGGAGACCAGGCTGTAGGAGATTATGGCATCGGCACTAGAAACGCCAAAGGAGAGCTACTAGTAGAATTCGCAGAATGCAATAATTTGCGGAATTTGAATACCTTCTACCGAAAGCGAGGAAACCGCTAGTGGACATGGAGGAGCCCTAATGGCGAAAATAAGAACTAAATAGACTTTATAATGACTGCACTCCCAGGAATCGTGCAGGATGTGGAAGTGGTTGGCAAGGTACGATGCAGTGACCATAGAATGGTACGGTCTAGAATTCGCCTAGACTTGAAGAAGGAACGACAGAAACTGATACGCAAGAAGCCAATCAACGAGCTAGCACTGAGAGGGAAAGTACAGGAATTCAGAGTGTCGCTGCAGAACAGGTACTCGGCTCTTAGCGAGGAAACCAACCTTAGCGTAGATACAATGAATGATAATCTGACGAGTATCATTACGGAGTGTGCAGTGGAAGTTGGAGGCAGGGTAGTTAGACAGGACACTGGCAAGCTTTCCCGGGAAACGAAGAACCTAATTAAGAAGCGTCAAATCATGAAAGTGTCAAGTACAACAGACAAAATAGAACTGGCAGAGCTTTCGAAGTTGATTAATAGACGTAAAGTATGCGATGTAAGAATGTATAACATGGAGAGAATTTAACACGCTCTGAAAAACGGAGGAAGCGTCAAAGCAGTGAAGAAGAAACTTGGGATAGGCAAAAATCGGATGTATGCACTAAGGGACAAAGAAGGCAAAATAACTACCAATATGGATAGGATAGTTAAAATAGCGGAGAAGTTTTACAGAGATCTGTACAGTAGCCGAGACAACCACGACCTTAATACTATAATAACTAGCAGTAACCCAGATGACACCCAACCAGTAATGATAGAAGAAGTCAGAAAAGCTTTGGAGAGCATGCAAAGAGGCAAAGCTGCTGGTGAGGATCAGGTAACATCAGATCTGCTGAAAGATGGAGGACAGATTGTGTTAGAAAAACTAGCCACCCTGTTTACGAGGTGTCTCCTGACGGGAAGGGTACCAGAGTCTTGGAAGAACGCTAACATCATCTTAATACATAAGAAGAAGATGACAAGGACTTGAAGAATTACAGGCCGATCAGCTTGCTCTCTGTAGTATACAAGCTATTTACAAAAGTAATTGCTAACAGAGTAAAGAAAACATTAGAATTCAATCAGCCAAAGGAACAAGCAGGATTTCGAACAGGCTACTCAACAATTGACAACATTCATACTATCAATCAGGTAATAGAGAAATGCTCAGAGTATAGCCAACCACTATACATAGCCTTCATAGATTACGAGAAGGCGTTTGATTCAGTAGAAATATCAGCCGTCATGCAGACACTGCGGAATCAGGGCGTAGATGAAGTATATATAAACATTCTGGAAAAATCTACAGGGGATCAACTGCTACCATAGTGCTTCATAAAGAAAGCAACAGAATACCAATCAAGAAGGGTGTAAGGCAGGGGGACACAATCTCCCCAACGCTATTTACCGCGTGCTTACAGGAGGTTTTTGGAAGCCTAGAATGGGAAAAGTTAGAGATAAGAGTTGATGGAGAATACCTTAGTAATCTGCGCTTCGCCGATGACATTGCATTGCTGAGTAACTCAGGGGACGAATTGCAACTCATGATTACGGAGTTAGACAAGGAGAGCAGTAAGGTGGGTCTTAAAATTAATCCGCAGAAAACGAAAGGAATGTACAACAACTTCGGAAAGGAGCAGCGCTTCGAGATAGGTAATAGTGCACTTGAAGTTGTAAAAGACTGTGTCTACTTAGGGCAGGTAATAACCGCAGAGCCTAACCACGAGATTGAAGTAACTAGAAGAATAAGAATGGGGTGGAGCACATTCGGCAAGCACTCTCAAATTATGATAAGTGGATTGCCACTATCCCTCAAGAGGAAGGTATATAACAGCTGTATCTTGCCGGTACTTAGCTACGGAGCAGAAACCTGGAGACTTACAAACAGGGTTCAGCTTAAATTGAGGACGACGCAGCGAGCAATGGAAAGAAAAATGGTAGGTGTAACCTTAAGAGACAAGAAGAGAGCAGAGTGTATTAGGGGACAAACGGGGGTTAAGGATATCATAGTTGAAATAAAGAAGAGGAAATGGACATGGGCCGGGCATGTAGCGCGTAGACAGGATAACCGCTGGTCATTAAGGGTAACTAACTGGATTCCCAGAGAAGGGAAGCGGGTTAGGGGGAGACAGAAGGTTAGGTGGGCAGATGAGATTAAGAAGTTCGCGGGTATAAATTAGCAGCAGCAAGCACAGGACCGAGTTAACTGGCGGAACATGGGAGAGGCTTTTGTCCTGCAGTGGTCGTAGTCAGGCTGATGATGATGATGAAGTAGCCGACCAGCTGGCCGCCTATGCTCGTCAGTCATTGTCCCTGCTAGCCGGAGGATGAGACGTCGTGTCGCCACAACGCCGTAAACCGTTCGAGAGGACAACAAAGGCAGCATCTTTCTTGGAAGAGGCCGTGGCGGCCGCCGCGAATCGCCCCGCTAATTGAGCGAACAGATCGGCGGACCCTTTGATGTATGCTGTCAGGAGCTTGGGAACTCTCGACTAGCGGCACACACACAATGAGGAAAAGCCCCGCTGGCGCCAACTTGCAGTGCAATGGTCACGACTCAATATTGGACGTTCACGTGGACCGTGCATGCTAGTCCCCCTCACCTGTTGTGTGTGTGTGTGATTGATGTTCCACTCAAAGAAGAGGAGCCTGACAGGGCTTAAAACGACGCCGCAGAGTGCTGGACGTCGCTCTGAACCATGTAACGGTTCAACCACCACGCTCGTTGTTTGTGAAACTCCTAACCTTTCTTTGCTGTAAATATGTGTAAATAGTGCCATAAACCTGTTTGTTTTTCGTATCCTCTTCTTGTCAGCGTTCAGTTCCTCCACCCGGTTACACCACGCTACCACAAGAGACCGGTTAGTCCCCCATTCGCAACAACTGGTGGCAGCGGTGGGATGCCATCAGCAACTTCCCCCTTCAACCTTTAAAACAGGTTGGCAGCGGTGAGATCGACTTGATGACATGGTGCCGTGCTGTGGTGAGTGCTTGATCTTTGCTATCACTTTCCAGGCTTCATTTTGTGAGTGTGAGGTCATTAGAAGCTGGATTGCGTGTGCGTTAGGGGATCACTTATTTGTGCGTTAGAGGTATCCCCCAATTAAGTGAGAAATGCAGAACCAAAGTACCACGGCAATCATGGCGTGGAAGGCTATGCTAAGGGATGAACTTCTGGCTGTGAGTAAGCATCTAGACATTGAAGTAGATGAAGGAATGGGCAGGACACCGATTGTGAGGCTGATCTCGCAAAAAGCCCGTGAGGAGGAGATTAAAAACACGGTAGAGATTTTCGAGAAAAAAGAAAAGAAAGAGAAGACAAGGAAAGAAGGGATAGAAAATAGCGTGATCAAGCGCGTTAACTTGGAGATTGAAGAATTGGAACAGATAGTCGAGGCAATAAGACGGAAGATTAAGCCATCCGCAAGTGTAGCACATGAGAAGTGCAATGATCAAATAAGTGAGGTGCAGCCCAGAGCTTTAGAGAAGGATAGCACGTTTAAAGACAGTAGCAGGTTCGATAAAGAACCAAATTTGAGTGCTGCGAAAAAGGCTGCGCTGATGAGAGAGGCCGACAAAGGCCAGAGCAAGTGCGACTAGGTGCTGTGCCATTTATATGATAGCAAAACAGCTAAGATAGCTGTAGAAAAGCTGGTACAGACCTCAACTGTGTTTGTCGCGACGGTGGATCTTGCAGACAATGTGTAAGTAGTCTAGGACACCGGAGAAAGCTCATGAGAAGCAACGAAAGCAGAGAGTGAGAAGAACAGTGTGGTTGTAGGCAACTCCCAGCAAAGCGAGCGAGATTTTTTATGGCAAACAGCTTCACTGTTCCTAAGAGCGTCACGCTGTCCCCCAGTCTAGAGTGTGAAGTAGGTGATTTTTTTCAAAAATCATTTATACGGCGCGGGTTCGACAGCTGATGAATGCTGTGAGAGAGTTGACTAGCTTGAGATTAAATCGGAAGGCTCGGCAGCGAGCCGCAAGCAGCGGCGCAGACGAAAGAGACGTCGCAAAGCTGCGAGGGAGACAAACAGTACTACGCGTGTGAAAAGAAGGCGCAAAACCTTTGAGCATAACCAGTAGTACTAGGCACTTTGCATCGACTTCTAAGTAGGTTTGCATGCGTCCGAGCCGACGGACGAAAAGTAAAAAGAAAGCGGAAGCGCAAATGGAATCACGCGGAAAGCGCCAGTCTTTCCGTTCTATCTACAGAACGTTTCAGGGCGCACCTGAGTACGTTAGCACAGGTGAATCGGCCGGACAAGGCGACAGAGCTAAGAAATCAAAGTGCCGAAGTACTGTGGTAGGTGGTGCAGAAGCTTCTTGAGCTGTAAAACTACTGACGACGCAACCTGAGGCCAATTTCCTAACGGTGCTGGAAAAGCCGGTCGCAGACGTCGCCGTAGAAGAGTGAAGCGTACGCGCGTGACAAAGCGAAGGCAAGAAGGAGGAAGCAAGCATCGTGGAAAAATAAAAGAGGGTAGCTCATCGGCCAGTTCAGCGAAGAGGCCTTTGTGGCGGGAAGTAAGGCGCCAGCGGCGAAAGGGTAGGCCATAGCGCGCATCCTCGCGACGGAATGTACACAGGAGATTTAAAGCTTTGCGGGGACAGGATTGTCGAGGGGGTCCTAGAAGAAAGGCCACAATAGCTAAACACCACACCGGAGCTAGCCCAAAGAAGGCATGGCTACTCTGTCACACGCATCGCTCGGGTCCCCTTCGCCAGATTGACAGAAGTCGCCTGAAATCGCGAAAGATGTGTGACTGCGCCGTTCAGCTGGTAGCACATAGGCGTCGTTGCCTCGGGCGTTCTGAAAATCCGCCAGGACCGCGACCGCTGCGTGTGCGATTGAAGTGAAGGACAGCTGTAGTAAGCTGGAGAGTCGGGCACAGGAATTTTCTTGAAAGCATGTTTGTTCAATTTCAGTTTCAAAGTAGCATTCCTGTGTCACCTTTACGGATAGTTTGTTTAGTTACAGTTTCTTCCTTCTTGATATTGTTTGTGTGCAAGCTTTGCCAGAGCTTTGAGTTTAGTTGTTGAGCGTTATGCGGAAGCAGTAACCCGCATCAGTCAGCCGACTGCGTGCAATGAGTTTTTTCTTTGATGTAAGAGCGCGTTAGTCATGAATGAAGATTTGGTACGCCCGCAAAATTTGAAAGCGTGGTAACGTTGGTCGAGCGGAGCCGAAGTGTGTATGCTTCGTGCCATTTTTTGTGTAGCGCAAAATTGTATACTGTGTTAAAAAAATAATAAATGAGAATTTCAAAGGAAGGTTTTCGAATAAAACCAAATGCGATTTTCGAAATGCTCATGTTTTAGAATCTTTCAGTACAGGATTTTTAGCGTAAAACTTATGCAGGTTTTGTTAGGTGCTCCGGAAGTGTATGAAATCTAGTGTTATTTTTCATTTCGTTTCGTTCTTTGTGAACACTTACGCTAAGATGCGTGTTTAGCGATGCCTTGGTTTTAGGGATTCACCTTGGTCAGGTGTGTGTTAGTATGCTAGCGCTCTTTGGATGCGAGTATGATATCGTGCTAGAGCGCACAGCGAAGTCATGTGCGTTCTTTAAAAACATTGGCTGACATGAAACTACATTCAGCAAATGAGCGTGTTAGTACACGAGTTGCATTTCCCTTTGTTATTTTAGTATGTGCACAGGGATCAGCTGAATTCTTGAGCTGAGAGTTATATTATACGGAACGTTGAGATTAGAGATGCGTTTTAAGGATTTACACAGTTCAATTTATTGAGAGAATGGAGAATTCGCAAAGATTTCTGGCAGCTTTCGTATAAAAACCATGTAGTTGGTTATGTTTCATTACATTAGTGATAAGTCAGCTAATGTTAGTTGCAACATAATATTGCGGATGGCAGGAAAGAGCTAGTTTTGAAAGAGTGTGATTATGGTTATATGAGGCCAATTTGTAGTTACCATTGTGTGCTTTCTCGCACGGCAATTTGTTCCATCTTTGGTAAGCCTCTCTACGTCCATGATTGTTGCAACTTTGGCGGCACCAAATTGTCACAAAATTTAGCGTACAGGCTTTTCTTTTGTTTCTGTTTCTTGAGAAGCCTGGAGCGTTTTAAGAGGGTCCGATGTGCTTGACTGCAGCATGGTATTGTGTTGGTTTGTAAGTTGGTTACGAGTTCGCAGCTGGAGGGTCAAAACCAGGCCATCGTCCTCGTCACCAGCCATTCTATTCGTGCCCAGCGGTTGGGAGCGCTGGCCAGCCGAGATTTTCCGGGCGGCGGAGGAGCTGTTACGTTTGGCCTGGCAATTCGTCTGGACAGGCGCCATGGCGCATAAGCCGGTCTACTCGGGAGGCTCTCAACCTCTTCGGCGCCAAGTCTGCCAGACGCTGTCGAAGATTTCGACAATTACCCAGACCCTGTGGCAAGCAAAGGCGAGTTCCTGACTTTCAAATGTGGACCCTTTCGTCGTCCCTTCGAGCAGCAGCGGTGCCTGATGACCTCGGCGACTCATCTGGCGAGGGGAAGCTGTTGTGATCGGCGCTCTTTTAAGCCTCAATTAAGTAGCCGACCAGCTGGCCGCCTATGCCCGTCAGGCATTGTCCCTGCTAGCCGGAGGATGAGACGTCGTGTCACCACGACGCCGTAAAGCGTTCGAGAGAGGACAACAAAGGCAGCATCTTCTTTGGAAGAGACTGTGGCAGGCCGCTGTCACAGGTCCAGTTAATTTGGGAGGTGATCGCTGGGCTGATTCCAAGGGCCAAAGTATCGGCCCCCCGAACCGCACCACGAAAGCGTGGTGAATTTAGAGGTGGTCCTATTTGGCGCGCCAGCGGACGCCGGCTGTGGCCCAAAGAACAAGTCAGAGCCAAGAGTTGATAAACAAAACAAAATTATATTCTCGGTTAGGCAGATCAAAACAATACACAAGTATGCACACTCGACAATCGTTGAATACAATGTGTCACCAATCAAACATAGTACTACATAGTACAATCAGCCACACTCGAAACAACGGACACAGACAACAATAGGCACTACAATGCAGTCGCATGCATTGAACAACCAAGACACTTAAAGACTAAAAAGTTAGAAAACTTATTCAGTCCAAAGTTCTTGGAACAGAAGTCTGAATGATACTCTTTCGAGAATCACTCACTCAAAGTTCAGCGTTGTTGTCGTTCCGCTGCCCCCGAAGTTTCTCTTCCAGGAAACCTCGTGTCTTCAATTGGCCGCTCTTCAAGCTCCAAACTTCTTCGCCGGAAACCCGTCGGCTTCACACACGCAGCTGTTGCCACGCGTCATCGCTCGATAGTGGTAGACACACTCTCTTGCCTGTAGCTCGAGCCTTCACCCCTCAGGTGAAAATCCTCTTCTTCTCCTGCTTTGTCACTACGAACAAAACCTTCGCCGACTACACGGCGGAATCCCTACGCGCTCTAGCGCTGAGTTCCGTCTTCTCCTGATCTCCCATCTCGGCTGCTCGATTAAATACCTTCCGTGCGAGATTCCAGAAAGTTCTCATCATTTCGTCGGCGCGATGCCGAGCGAAGGCTGGGGGAAAGGGCGAGACGATACGGGGGCCGTCCGCGACGGATGACTCAACCCGGCATCACCACGCCCCTTTCCATCGAGAAAATTCCAGAGCTTGCTCGGCCACCGATGTGGGGTGTGGAGGTTCGTCGGTGAACCTACGCTTCCGAGGGGAGAGGGACGCGTGCCCGGGAAGTCTCTGGATGCTTGTTTTCTTTTTTTATCATTGACCTCACGGCGTCCCTCCAGCGTTTCGTCGCGAGAATTTGGCGGCGCGCCCTTTTTTGAGCGCTCGTTTTGTGACACTGCCCCCCACTTTAGGATTATTATCTCATAATATTCAAAACCACACAAACGAGTGCGAACAGTCCCCACACTCTCAAAGACTGTAACATAGTCCGTCGCTCGTGACACGTCACATTCACAATAGATCACTCAATACAATTGTACATTGTAATTCAATCTCACCACACATAGAATATAACCACAGGTGCATGAGTACCACACTCCATCACAGATTCCAGACAATAAAAATGTAAAAAGTTCTCTCATTGCAACAATTGTACAATCACATCACCGTAACAAACATTTTGACCCACTCGACATACAGTTGTGACACAAGATAACAACCACATTAACTTAACATAAAGCACTGTCAAACACATTCCGAATCGACCTCGACACCTATCCTGTGCATTTCGAGCGGCACTTGCGCCCTTTCTTGCGGTGCTCTCTCAATCTCTTCTTATTGTTTTTCCTCGTCTTGTTCCGGCGAGCCCCTTCCAACGACGGTATCTGAGGCGGCGTCTCAGCCATCGTTGTCACTTCCGACATTGTTAACGGGTCATGACGCTCAACCGATCCTGCCCGGTTATTCACCCGCTTGTTCATGTCACGACATTTGGCCTGGCTGGCCGACTCCCGTCACCTTTACACTGTCGGTCGGTTGAGGTCGTGCCGACATAAGTCCAGCTGCCCAGCACGTGAACTCATTCAACACGATCATTTTCTCATTCACTGTCTCTTGCACCACGGCTTCACCTTGGGCTCTAATAAGATTCGTCACGGGATGCTCCTCCACTGTATCTCGCGGTCGCTGGGTTGGCGAGGGCTCTAACTTAGGGTCTTCTCCCAAACATTCTGGATCATTCGGCCCTCGCGCCCCGTCGATGTTTCCGATGACGAGGTCGTACAGGGGGGTCGTCATGCATAGAGCAGTAACCTTCCCACTGAAGTACGAGGTTTCAACCTCAATCTCTGCTTCGGGAAGCATTCGAACCGTACTGTCAATTAGGAAAACTGGTTTGGTTTTGCCTGTTAACTCACTTTCCAGTACCGAATTTCTCCGCACGATAACAGTGGAGCTACCGGTGTCTCTTAACACCGTAACCTTCTTGCCCGCAACTTTTCCAGGCAGCGTTGGCATTCCCTTCCTAACACCGGTTGGCTGTTTTGTCATTACAGCACCCACAATAGGGATTTTCTCTCCATTTTTCAACTCTATGAATCCATCGGTGATGTCATCAACGGTTTGTGGTGCCACTTGCGCACCGGATACCGGGTGAGTTTGACTCGCTCCGTTACGACATGCGTCTGCCTTGTGCCCAGTCTGACCACACTTGAAACATTTTACAATCGTAGGGTTCGTGAAGTTAGTTCGACAGTTGTTAGCGCGATGAACCACTCGGTTACACAGAAAATATCGCGGAACACTCTCCGGTGCACGCTTCTTTTGTTCGGGTGCCGATTTCTTCGAATCTTCAGGACACTCCTTCTTGACCTTGGCCAAATTAGTGCCACCTTGCGCTTCCAAGAATTGATCAGCTAATTCAAGCATGTCTTCAAGTGACTTAGCTCTCCTCTCTTTCAAGTTCAGCGACAGGCTTGGGTGGCAACTAGTAAGAAATTGTTCTCTAATTAGGAGCTCTCTAAGCTCATCGTACTCCTGCGCTGTTTCTGAAAGTTCAATCCATCTGTCGAAATAATGGCTAAGTCGGGCGGCGTACTGCGTAGCCGTCTCACCATCAGCTGGATTTCCTGTCCGAAATCGGTCCCGGAATCCTTCCACAGTAAATCTAAATCACTTCAGCAAAGCAGCTTTCACCTTTGCATAGTTGGCTGCATCGGTCGGCGTCAGCCTACCGTACACACTGAGCGCTTCACCACTCAAGCAAGTACTCAAAGCAGTTGCCCATTGATGTTCTGGCCAATTATGGCTCCTTGCAATCGTCTCAAATCTGTGAAGGTGCGCGTCAAGGTCGTCCTTCCTCTCATCAAACGCTGCGAGCAGCTTGCTTTTGTTCAAGCGGAAGCCATGGTCCTCCCGTTCGCTGCTTTCAACTCTAGCTTGGACCGGAGTTTCACTTCGCTGTTGCAAACGGAGCCGCTCGAGTTCCATCTCGTGCTGTCGCTGCCGTTCCCTTTCCTCTCTTTCTTCTTTCAGCTGTCGCTCCTTTGCCTCTCTTTAATCTCTCGCCCTCTCAGCGGCCAGCTTTTCTCTCTCCAACTCAGCTTCTTTTTCCGCTTTGGCTCTTTCGACCGCCAACCTTTCTTTCTCCAGCTCAGCTGCCTTTTCTTCTTTGGCCCTCTCTTTTTCTTCTTTTTCCTTCTGGGTGACCCACTTCCGTAGTTCGGCGCCAGAAAAACCCATCTTCTCACCAAGAGCGACTGACTTTTCCAGATCCATTGTGTCTCGCAAATAAAACCTTGCCGCGTGCAAAAAATATCTGCCTAAATCAGTCTATCAGAACACTCTCCTGCACTCGTTAACGAGAACACTGAACAACACACAAAATCTTTCCGATAGCACTATCAGCAACTCTAGGCTCTTTCTCACTACTTTGGACACACTGTGCACCAAAAGGATCCTGTCGCGGACGCCAGATTAATTGTCACAGGTCCCGTTCATTTGTGAGGCGATCGCCGGGCTAATTCCAAGGGCCGAAGTATCGCCCCCCCCCCCGAACCGCACCACGAAAGTGTGGACAATTTAAAAGTGGTCCTATTTGGTGCGACAGCGGACGCCGGCTGTGGGCCAAAGAACAAGTCAGAGCCAAGAGTTGATAAACAAAACGAAATTATATTCTCGGTTATGGCAGATAACACAATACACAAGTATGCACAATCGACAATAGTTGAATACAATGTGTCACCAATCAAACTATGTACTACACAGTACAATCAGCCACACTCGAAACAACGGACACAGACAACAATTCGCACTACAATGCAGTCGCATGCATTGAACAACCAAGACACTTAAAGACTAAAGAGTTGGAAAACTTATTCAGCCCAAAGCTCTTGGAACAGAAGTCTGAATGATACTCTTCCGAGAATCACTCACTCAAAGTCCAGCGTTGTTGTCGTTCCGCTGCCCCCGAAGTTTTTCTTCCAGGAAACCTCGCGTCTTCAATTGGCCGCTCTCCAAGCTCCAAACTTCTTCGCCGGAAACACGTCGGCTTCACACACGCAGCTGTTGCCACGCGTCTTCGCTCGATAGCGGTAGACACACGCTCTTGCCTGTAGCTCGAGCCTTCACCCCTCAGGTGGAAATCCTCTTCTTCTCCTGCTTTGTCACTACGGACAAAACCTTCGCCGACTACACGGCGGAATCCCTACGCGCTCTAGCGCTAACTTCCGTCTTCTCCTGATCTCCCATCTGGGCTGCTCGATTAAATAACTTCCGTGCGAGATTCCAGAAAGTTCTCATCATTTCGTCGGCGCGATGCCGAGCGAAGGCTGGGGGAAAGGGCGAGGACGATACGGGGGCCGTCCGCGACGGATGACTCAACCCGGCATCACCACGCCCCTTTCCATCGAGAAAATTCCAGAGCTTGCTCGGCCGTCGATGTGGGGTGAGGAGGTTTGTCGGTGAACCTACGCTTCCAAGGGGAGAGGGACGCGTGCCCGGGGAGTCTTTGAATGCTTGTTTTCTTTTTTTTATCGTTGACCTCGCGGCGTCACTCCGGCGTTTCGTCGCGAGAATTTGGCGGCGCGCCCTTTTTTGAGCGCTCGTTTTGTGACAGCCGCCGCAAATCGTCCCGCTAATTGAGTGAACAGATCGGCGGACCCTTTGATCTATGCTGTCAGGAGCTTGGGACCTCTCGACTAGCGGCACACACACGATGAGGAAGAGCCCCGCTGGCGCTACCTTGCAGTACATTGGTCACGACTCAATATTGGACGTTCACGTGGACCGTGGTTGCTCATCCCCCTCACATGTTGTGTGTGTGTGAGTGGTGTTCCACTCGAAGAGGAGGAGCCTGACAGGGCTTAAAACGACGCCGCAGAGTGCTGGACGTCGCTCTGAACCATGTAACGGTTCAACCACCACGCTCGTGGTTTGTGAAACTCCTAACCTTTTTTGCTGCAAATATGTGTAAATAGTGCCCTAAACCTGTTTGTTTTTCGTATCCTGTTCTTGTCAGCGTTCATTTCCTCCACCCGGTTACACCACGCTACCACAAGAGACCAGTCCCCCATTTGCAACAGCTGGTGGCAGCGGTGGGATGCCATCAGCAACTTCCTCCTTCAACCTTTACTCCTCTCAAAAAGCTCAAGCTCATCGTCTGTCTTCAAGTAGCCATGGGAGAAGCCATCTTCATGATGATATAATTCTTGGAGGTACTCCTCGATAACATTCTGCCGGTCAGAAGGCTGTGCATCGTCATATTGACCCTCCAGCAACAAGCGAGAGAGATAACACACGCTGCACACCCGCTGTGAACCGAGCAGAAAAGTCCCCACTGCACGCTCTGAACGAAGCAAACTAACTGCACTCGAGAGAAAGAGAGAATGACCACAATGCCGCCAGCATGCTCACCGCGAACTCAACGTTGGTGCCTACATCATGAAGGCGAGGCCCCACCCTGAAAGTACTTGTTGTGAAAACAGTCTCACGCGTTCCAAAAGCATGTTTCCTCTTTTTTCACCGGTCATTAACCCGCAAGGCACGTCGACTGGCGACCAGTGACAACCTTCGTCTATCACCAACAGGCTTAAAAGGAATGTGAAACACTTTAAAAAAGAGACTACTGTGTTATGATACGTAATTTCATGCGGCCAACTCGAAAATAATGTCGGAAATTCGCAAAAATCAAATCAAATAACTATATTTGGCCGAAAACAAGCAACAGGCGCCACGCCCGCCATCACGAGTCTCGCAACCACTACAGTGCCTAGAATAAACTATACCACCGCTGTGATTGCTGGAAGACCCATGACGTGACTGTTAGGAAAGTCAAGACAGCTGACTGAGCTCGACGGTAGTCAAAACCATGTTTATCTGTTGAAATCGGGTAGTATCTGTAGCTATGGCGAATTGCGAAAGTTGGACCAAGTTCGCTGTATACATCCATACATGCTCGAGGCGGTCGTCACTTTAGCGGCGACGACTGAAGCGGCACGGAAAAGTGAATCCCGACCAGCTACCTTCGCCCGCCTCGGAAACATAGACTGGTAGGTATAACATGCATGCGATTGCTTCACTGTAGTAAACTGTTACAGTGATACGATTATTAGTGGATGTCAAATTCGATAAAAAACAGCAGCATCGGCACTCACTTTTAGCCACGTATCGCCCTGCCGTGGTGGTCTAGTGACTAAGATACTCAACTGCTGACCTGCAGGTCACGGGATCGAATCCCGGCTGCGGCGGCTGCATTTCCGATGGAGGCATTCCTTGCCTCCCGTGTGCTCAGATTTGGGTGCACAATAAAGAACCCCAGGTGGTCGAAATTTACGGAGCCCTCTACTACGACGTCTCTCATAATCATATGGTGGTTTTGAGACGTTAAACCCCACATATCAATCAATCAGTCGCATGTTGGCGTGGTCCGCTCCAGGCGCGGGCATTGTGCAGAAACATCAGCTGTTTGTGGATTTGACAGCTTAGAGTGCAGCGTTGCTAATGTAGTCAGTATTGTACTTCGCAGCGGGCAAGGCACACGCGTTGAGTCAGTATGCTACCACGAGAATAAATAAAAAAAAGCCCCACGAGTGCCGCTTTTGCTGCAGTGGTGATACGCTCTCCAAACTGTGCAAACGATTGCGTAAGAATAGTGTGGCTCGTATATTGCAGTTCTCTTTTCATTACTGTCGTTCAAGCGCATGAGTAAACCAAGGAAGAGAGAACAAGCGCTTTCTCGCAATTAAACTATTTATTCGAAAGAAAAGAATATCAAACAGTCAATCAAAAACAATGCATGTTTGTGCAGGCAAGAAGTACCACCGTAGCAACTCGAGAACAAAGAGTGAAAGCAGAAAGATTATCCAGATTCCAGAAACATCTAGAAAAGCAAACTCTTTATCGTGCAGCAAAACCGAAGGCTGGCTGACGCATTGTTCTCCTCTTTTTCTTATGTGAAAAGCTTTCGTGAACTCACAAGTTAGTTAAAAGGGCCCTGAAATGGTTTTGGCGATTTTTTACTAACACATCGGACCGGTAGGCCAAGTGCCAAGGGTAACTTGGAGACCGATTTGAGCTCTCTGCGTAAACTGTGTAATTTATTACAAAGGTTTAGAGTTACGAATCGCCCGAGATCGCTGCAGATCGCTGCGACTCGGCCAAACGCATTTCCAGCCGCCCACACACCAAGCGACGCGACGTCATCGTTTTCAACTGATCTGCTTGACTGCGGAATACGCAGCACAGGTATTTCTTTTCTAGTAAACAGAGAAGAAATGTTGTTCGTAATTTGTAAAACACTTTCTAACTTATTTTGATTGAAGTTTTTTACAAAGAAAAAAAAGACGATCGCCGTTTACAACTAAGCTTTGGAACTTCCGGCACACGGAGAGCGTTGTCTGCTTGGATCCCACACTATAGGTAGGAACTATAGCTGTTCTGTGCCCACACGCTCCATGTTGACGTGAGCTGCGCAACGAGTGGGTATCACGCGGTTGTTGCGACACCACAGAACACCTATGCACCGTGACACCATGAATCACCCTTGGCTCGTTGTGGGCTGCAAGTCCGTTGATTGGCGACAAGGGAAGATACGACACCGTGCACCTGGGAAAAAACAGCAGGCGCACCGAAGGGCTGCAGCGCATCGGATTGCCCGTATCAGATCGGCGGAGGGATTTACGCGTATGCGGTCGCCACTTTAACCTCCTTCGACCCGAGACATGACGTAGTAAAAAACAACATTTTCTTTTAACTAACTGAATTTATCAGCGTACAGAGATAATTCTGATGTCATTCTTTATTTTCTATGACGTTCCGTTGAAGATGTGCAATATATTGCACATAGGGACTAAGTTGTCAAAAAAACCCGTGGGACATGATGTCATAGACACACGCTTTTATTGTCCCTTCTGGTCTCATTTCTCGTGAAATGCTTTGAAGCAGTTGCGGCTAGCTGTCAAGCCCAAGAATAGGTTACACTTGCGGCATCTGAACTTCGTCCTTTCGCAGCAGCCGCGGTTCCGACACCTGCTTGCGACTTTTGGTCCACGATCTCCGGCATGTGTGACGCACTCTGTGTGCGCACTGATGGTGAGGGAAGTGTCACAACTGCTGGCTTTCGCAGTTGCAAAGCTTCGCAATCACTTTCATTTGAGGAAAACCCCTTGTCAGAGGCAAGCAGAAAATGGGCGAGCTCGAGCTTGAAGTCTAGCAGTTGCATGATGCTTTTTCTCTGTGTGCCCAGCTCTCGATGGTCTTGCTTGTAAAGCAGCCATGAGTTCACAACTCCGACATCCATCATGAAGATGGGGGTCCGAATCGTCCACTTATTGTGCGCATGGTAGTGAGGTAGAAGCTCAACATCCTGTCACGGAGATCAACACCCCCCATGTAAGTGTTGTACTCTGTGACAACTGCTGGTTTCTTGACAGACTTTCTTTCGCTCTTGCTTTGAAAATCGTGTGCAGTCATCCGCATGCTCCATGCCCACGTGGGTGGAAGCCAACACGATTGGTTTGTTGTCATATTAGTTTGTGATGCATATGTTAGAGACAGTGCTGACAGACTGTGACATTGCCCCACGACCTTCCGCACGCATTTCCCGGTCACCTTTGAGCTCGAGCCCTTTCGGAAGACGTGATTTCATGATTGTTCCTGTCCCCCTGATATTCTTTTCAGCCAATGACTCAAGAAGATGTGTACCTGTAAAATATCGGTCAAAATACAGCGAGCTTCCACACGGCAAAGTCCCTGCAAGCTTCAGCACAACGGCAGCACCGATTTCATGTTCTTTCTTTTGTGCGAGGCTCCCCCTTTTCTGAAAGATTTCAAAATCTAGGACGAGGCCTTGAGGGCTTTCCAAGTTAAAGTTTTTCAGGCCTGTCGGGTTGGGCTTCCCAGGAACAAACTGCTTCACTGGGCACTTACCGGTGAACGGAATAATTTGCTCATCAACGCAGCTGTTTGGTGAGCGCGGCAGTTTGAGACAAGCGTTTCTGATGATGTTAAGGAGAGGACGGACTATCCATAGCCGATCGGCTTCTTTCTCTCCATCAGAAACAGTGAGGTCGTCGACAACCTTCAGATTCGATTGAATCAGAAAAAAAACGATCCCTCGTTAACTTGTCGGCTACGGCAGCGACATGCGTTTCTTGGCCCCAATACATTATCGATCGAGGATACCCTAAGCGGCTACTTAGCAATGTCACGCCAAGAAATACTTTCATTTCTCCAGGAGATGAGTT
The DNA here is from genome assembly GCA_013436015.1 of Rhipicephalus annulatus. NCBI lineage: Eukaryota > Metazoa > Arthropoda > Arachnida > Ixodida > Ixodidae > Rhipicephalus > Rhipicephalus annulatus. The sequence continues at coordinate 117,938 of WOVY01002816.1, forward strand.
CAACGACCGTCCTGTGAGCTTGAGGTACGACACTTCTGTCATTTCGTGGACATGTTCAAAAGCCTGGTCATCCATGTATCTTGTGTAGTGTTGATTTGCGTGCCAGTTATCTCTTTCGTCCGCCGTAGACGGCGGTACCTCTGGTAGGTCGGGAAGGACGAATGCGTAACCGTGCTTCCAAGGCCACCATTCCCGAGAAGGCAAGACTGGCTTGGAAACACCGTCATAGCCGTCATCGACATCGGTGTCCGAATCATAGCGGCAATCCTGCTCCTCTTCATCTGCAATAATTATAAGAGTGTATCTAACGGGACAGGGGTGTGCTGCAGTAGAATTTTAAAGCACGAAGTCCACGAAATTTTATCTAGAATTCCGTCGCACTGCTCATTCGCTTCTGCACCATCTGGGGAATCTTCCAAGTCTGACAAGTCCAAGTCAGAATTGTCCCCATTTGCCGCAATCCTCTAAAGAATTTCGAGGGCAGAGGAATCGGCGGCAACTAAAGGGATCTTTTATTATTTCTTTGCAGTAAATATACCCCTATTTCATTAGAGATAAAGAGCAAATCAAGATAACGAGTCCTGCCAAATGTAGTCGCAAAGAGTCAACATTGCTCTGACGTGCAACCTGTTGCACATTGAATTTACGAGTGAAATGAAGAAGAAAACAGAAAAGTGCAGGCAAAAATAACAATATTGAATGAGACCCTCGTCTTTCATGAGCTCGTAAAACAAAATTCAAGAGGATCAGAGCATTTTTAAATACATGAAAACGGTTTACCTTGACGGCGTCAATAGAAAACCTCTGGACTGAAAGACGCCATTTGTGGATGGATGGATGGATGGATGGATGGATGGATGGATGGATGGATGGATGGATGAATGGATGGATGGATGGATGGATGGATGGATGGATGGATGGATGGATGGATGGATGGATGGATGGATGGATGGATGGATGGATGGATGGATGGATGGATGGATGGATGGATGGATGGATGGATGGATGGATATGGCTGTACCCTTTAGATCGGGCGGTGGCTAGCGCCACCAAGCCGTAATACCTAATGAACCAAAAACTATATTTATTTATTTTTCCTTAAAAGTGAGTTTGAGGATTCGTACTTTGCAGTGAAGAGTTTAATTTTCACTCGTGCCTTGACTTTAGCCACCAATCAGATAACCTCCTTCTAGTTAAGTCCACCCGCTTAGAGTCTATTTTGCCCTCCCGGTCCCTAAACCCCAGTGCTTTGAAAAACTCTGCGCCATCATCCTGAACTATGGGGTGAAGCCCTTTACAGAACATTATCAAGTGTTCAGCAGTTTCTTCTTCCTCTCCACACGCACTGCATACTATGTCTACCCCTTCGTATTTGGCCCGATATGTCTTGGTTCGCAGTACTCCCGTCCTGGCCTCAAACAGTAGAGAACTACCCCGAGTATTATCATAGATCCTTTCCTTGGCAATTTTTTTCCTGCTTAAAAGTTCGATAGATCTCTAGTGCGGGCTTCTTGATCATGCCCATTCTCCACATGTCAGTCTCCGTTTCCTTCACTTTCTTCTTAACCGATAGTTTTTTTTTGGTTTGGCCACCTGCTGTTTTCTAAGTATTTACAAGTCAACTTCCTGGTTCGCTTCCTACATTTTGTATTGACATTCTTCATGTACAAGTAGCTGAAAACCTTCCTAGCCCAACGCTCTTCCCCCATTTCTCTCAATCGGTTCTCAAATTTTATCTTGCTGCTAGCTTCCCTGCCCTCAAATGATGTCCATCCCATATCACCTTGTACTCCCTGATTTGGTGTATTCCCGTGAGCTCCTAAAGCAAGCCTACCTATTCTACGTTGCTTAATTTCTAATCTTGCTTGAACTTCTGATCTCATGCACAAGACCGCATAACCGAACGTCAGCCCAGGAACCATGACCTCTTTCCATATTCCTCTCACAACATCATACCTAATGTAATTCCACAGTGCCCTATTTTTCATGACTGCTGCATTCCTGGTACCTTTAGTCATCACGTATATTTCGTGTTCCCTCAGATACTCGGTCCCATTGCTTATCCATACGCCCAGATATTTGTATTTATCTGTTATCTCTAGCGCGACCTCTTGTATTCTAAGCTCACTACCTTCGTTGTCATTGAAAATCATGACTGCTGATTTTTCCTTACTGAATCTAAAATCTAACCTATCTCCCTCATTACCGCAGATGCCCATCAATCTCTGCAAATCTTCCTTGTTGGCCATTAGCACTATATCATCTGCGTACATTATTGCTGGTAGTGCCTGATCAATAAGTTTTCCTTGTTTGACTAAAGAGAGGTTGAAGCCCAGTCCACATCCCTCTAATTTTGCCTCTAATCCTTGTAGGTACATCATGGATAATAAGGGTGACAGGGGGCACCCCTGCCTAAGCCCCCGTTTAACCTCTGCAGGCTTGGATACCTGTTTTTCCCACTTTATAACTACCATGTTACCTTTATAGATACCCTTTAAAAGGTTAGCGACTACATGTTCCACGCCTAGTGTGTCCAGTATTCCCCAAAATTCCTCTTGAACCACGCTATCGTACGCTCCCTTGATATCCAAAAATGCTAGCCATAGGGGCCTCTGTTCCTTTTCTGCTATTTCGATGCACTGCGTCAGTGAGAACAGATTGTCTTCCAACCTCCTGTGTTTCCGAAACCCATTCTGCAGTTCCCCCAGCACCCCCTCATCCTCTATCCACGCCTGCAGCCTTTCCTTTATAATCTGCATCGCCAGCCTGTAGACCACTGATGTCACTGTTATAGGACGGTAGCTGTTTATGTCAGCTTTGTTCCCCTTTCCTTTATAGATCATGCTCATCCTGCTAAGTTTCCATCCATCGGGAACTTCACCATCGATTATTATTGCGCTCACTGCCTCTCTCAAAGCCTGCTTAGACTTCGCAACTAATGTCTTTATCAGCCTAATTGGAATGCCATCTGGGCCTGTTGATGTACTACTAGGAACCCTTTTCTCAGCCCTTTCCCACTCTTGTTGTGAAAATGGAGCCATTGCGCCACTTGATTCGTCCTTGTCTATTGTGGTGCATAAAGTACTTCTTTGTTGAAATTTTTCTGTCACCCTTCTTCTTATATATTCAATAGCTTCGTCCCCTTCTAGCCGAGCACCTTGGGCTGTAGTTATAAAACTCTGCTCTAGGCTCGTCTCATTTCTTAGGGAGTTTAGATGGTTCCAAAATTTCGCAGCTGCCTTTCTATCTTTTTATGTACTTCTGCCAGCCACTGAGCTCCCTTCCTTCTAATCTTTTCATTGATCAGAAGGGATGCATCCCTTCTACAGCTTAGAAATGTTGCCCATTTTCTTCCAACATCATCTGTCGGTTCACGCCGCTGCTTAGCATGTCTGTGTTCCCTAGAGGCTTCCTGACGTTTTGCTATGGCTCTCTTAACTTCCTCATCCCAACAACTTTTGGGTTTGTGTCTTCTTTTCCGGGGTGACTTGTCACGCGTCTTAGCAAGCTCTAGCTGCAAGAGTCTTATTAGATTCGTGTATGTTCACACTGTCTTATTATCCTCCGTGATTACTTTCTCAATTTGTTTAGTGGCTATTTCAATTTGCCTTTCTGGATAAAAATTTCCCTGTAGTTGCTCATCTTGTCTCCTTCCCACTTTCACTGCTCTTCCAAAACTTAGCTTGATACGATTGTGATCGCTACCCAGACATCTGGAGCCACCTTCATCTATGTGCATTCCCCTGAGCTTATCATACATCCTATGTGACATCAGTGCATAATCTATCGTCGACTGAAGCCTTCCTACCTCCCATGTTATTTGCCCTTCACACTTCTCGGTACTGTTGCAAATGATCAAATCAAGCCTTTCACACATATGCATGATCATTTTGCCTGTCGGGTCGGTATACCCATCTATATCTTCTATGTGCGCATTCATGTCTCCTAGTATAATTATCTCGCACTCTCTTCCTAACTCCTGAATGTCCTTTGATATACACTCTACCAATGCCTGGTTTTCCTCTCTGGCCTTTGCTCCCGTCCACAAGTACACGAAACCAAGGAGTGTCATTTGACCTGCCACTTTCCCTTTTAGCCATAAATGTTCCTTGCACTCCTGCTTGACCCTTTGCCAGTCTGTACTTTTATGAATGAATGCCCCAATACCACCCCCCTTTCTGCTGCCTTCTGTTCTATTACAATATTCCCACGCATAGTCCGCATTGTTCGGAGGTTGTTCCATGTCCCTGAGATGTGTTTCTACAAAACCGTATACCGTCGGCCTCTCTTCCCTTAGCTGTTCTTCTATCTCTTCCCACTTCAGCCTGTTCCTACCACCCTGCATGTTAATATACCCTATGTCTGAATTGGCTCGGCGCTCGTGGCTACGTCTATTTATGCCCCGGACTCTACCTATCTTAGATATTGGTGCCACTTTGAAATCGTATCTGTCCATACCACCTGTCCAAGAGTCTCTCTGGTTGCTTTCCTCGTTACTAGCTATCCTGCACCCCGAAGGGCTCGCTTGCCCCCCAAAAAAGCTACTGTGCGTCCTGCAAGTCGCCAACCCACCTCATGACCTAGCCGCCCATCGAAGTGAATTCTGTCTCGTTGAAAACCCCCCAACCTATGGACCTCTCTGTTTATTTCCACCACCTCAAAGCCTTTCTCTCGACTCATCCGCCATATCTCTTGGTTTGCGTTCGCCACCGCTCTTTGCAGGTTGCTATCACGCACCGGTACCTCCGGTATTGTGCATACCACTACCTGTACCTTAGGAGAAGTGGCGCGCATGTCATCGACGCCTTTCGCCAGTGTGGCTGCTAGTCCTGCTGCATCTTCATTTAGGACGTCGTTTAAACCGCCTGAAATTATCACGAGGTTTCGTCTATCAGCTGTCGTTTTGAGCTTTGCGCTCGCTTGCCTCATGACTGCTTCCAGCTTGCGTCCTGGGAACGCCCCTACTGCAACCCTCTTGTCACCTCTTACCCTTTCTTTGATGGCTTCTGTGCATCGATTTAAATTCGAGTCCCCGGCGATTATCACATGCTGTGACTTTTCAGCTGGGGCGTTCTTCGCCTGGGGGCTACTTGCACCTGTGACGCCGGCTGCTTTGTTCCCTCCCTGCCCCACCACTACCTCACTGAAGCTGGGCCTTGCAACAGTTGAACCGGCTAAACCTGTTTTTTCCAAACTTGCTTGCTTTTCCTTCTCCACCGTTCTGATTGCCGGTTCTCTACTGTTCTCTCGGTAGGCCGCTTCTTTGTTCAGCTTCGCTAGTGCTTCCTCGGCGGATTTCAGTCTTTCTCCCATTGCCCTCGTTTTCTCTTGCTCTGTCGCCAACGCAGTCTCAAGCTCGGCGATTCTCATCAGCAGTTCACTCTGGGCAACCATCATATTCTCCATTTTTTTCTCGACCTCACATTGCCTACACTTCGCGTCAGCCTCTTCTCCATCCGCTTCTACGCTTGGGTCCACTTTCAAACCCACTCCACATCCTGAACACTTTACAGTCTTTTTAACCATGCCTTTCTGACACCAATTGTCCCTATACTCGATAATTACTAAACTCGAGCCCTGCACTACGAAAAAAAAAGAAAGTTTAAACTCTACTACAAAAATTTGCGTGTTCAATGTACGCGCACCTCCCCCACGGGGTGGCAAAAAAACAACACCAAAAAAATTCAAACACACACACCCGCACTAACTAATAAATACCTGGTGACTGGCCCCCGAAAAAGCCGTACCATAAATTAAATGCTACGAAGATTTCAACCGCTGCCTTATAATTATAAAAACAAGCTCAAAACATGCAAAAACACTTATCTGCGCAGTCGATCCGGAGGCTCAAAAAACACGTCCATCCACGTTGACAGCCCGAACTGAACCATCCACCTTGACAGCCCGAACTGACAGCCGAGTGGCTAAGGTACTCGGCTGCTGACCCGCAGGTCGCGGGTTCAAAACCCGGCTGCGGCGGCTGCATTTACGATGGAGGCGGAAATATCGTAGGCCCGTGTGCTCAGATTTGGGTGCACGTTAAAGAACCCCAGGTAGTCAAAATTTCCGGAGCCCTCCACTACAGCGTCTCTCATAATCATATGGTGGTTTTGGGACGTTAAACCCCACAAATCAAACAATCAATCACATGAGGTACTGGTGCGTGATAGCAACCTACAAAGAGCGGTTGTCAACGCAAACCAAGAGATGTGGCGGCTGAGTCGAAAGAAAGGCTTTCAGTTGTTGGAAATAAACAGAGGTGCGTAGGTGGGGTGGTTTTCAACGAGACAGAATTCACTTCGGTGGCCGGCTAGGTCGTGAGGTGGGTTGGTGACTTGCTGGACGCGCAGTAGCTTTTTTAGGGGCGAAGCTCCTTAGGGCGTGGGCTGTGCGTCCCCTGTAGCCTGTATGTAGCCACCTCTAGATTAGTTCTTGCAGTGTTCACTAGATGGCGGTACCGTCCCCTGTATGTAGCCACCTCTAGTTTAGTTTTTGCAGTGTTCACTAGATGGCGGGTACCGTCTCCTGTATGTAGCCACCTCTCGTTTAGTTGTTGCAGTGTTTACTAGATGGTGGTACTTGTAGCTGATGATGAAAAGATGTAAGATGTTATAAACTAGAAAGCGGTACTTGTAGTTGATGAAAGACGCGAGATCTTATAAAATAGGAATGATGTCACATATGGCGCGTGTCATTGGTTGAAGGCAATCGTTCGATTTAGTGCGGCGACGTACGCTAGGGGGAGCGATGTAATAAAATCGAGTGAGCAAAATGTACAGAGGATTCATGGTTTACCAGGTTTACCTCCGGAGCTTCGCCCACTCATCATCAATCACTTCGTGGATATGGCGGAATTTTTTTGGTGGTGGGGTGGGAGGGCAAGGGGTCCCTTCGGAGTGCAGGATAGCTAGTAACGATGAAAACAAACATGGAGGCTCTTTGACAGGTGGTATGGACAGATACGATTCTAAAGTGGCACCAGTATCTAAGATAGGTAGAGTCCGGGGCAGAATTAGACGCAGCCACGAGCGCCGAGCCAATCCAGACATAGGGTATATTAACACGAAGGGTGGTAGGAACACGCTGAAGTGGGAAGGTACTACTGCGCTACCGAGGCGGACGTGAAGTGGGAAGAGATAGAAGAACAGTTAAGGGAGGAGAGGCCGATGGTATACGGTTTTGTAGAAACACATCTCAGGAACATGGAACAACCTCCTAACAATCCGGACTACACGTGAGAATATTGCAATAGAACAGAAGGCGGCAGAAAGGGGGTGGTATTGGGGTATCCATTAATAAAAGTACAGACTGGCAAACAGTCAAGCAGGAGTGCAAGAAACATTTATGGCTAAAAGGGAAAGTGGCAGGGCCAATGACACTCCTTGGTTTCGTGTACTTGTCGATGGGAACAAAGGTTCGAGAGAAAAACCAGGCAATGGTAGAGCGTATATCAAATGACATTCAGGAGTTAGGAGGAGAGTGCGAGATAATTATACTAGGAGACATGAATGCGCAGTTAGAAGATATAGATGGGTATACCGACCCGACAGGTAAAATTACAATGGATATGTGTGAAAGGCTTGATTTGATCATTTGCAACAAAACCGAGAAGTGTGAAGGGCAAATAACATGGGAGGTAGGCAAGCTACAGTCAACGGTAGATTACGCATATTGTCACATAGGATGTATGATAAGCTCAGGGGAATGCCCATAGATGAAGGTGGCTCCAGAAGTCTGGGTAGTGATCACAAACGTATCAAGCTAAGTTTTGGAAGAGCAGTGAAAGTGGGAAGAAGACAAGATGAGCAACTACAAAAAAATTTTTATTCAGAAAGGCAAATTGAAATAGCCACTAAAGAAATTGAGAAAGTAATCACTGAGGATAACAAAACACTGTGGACATACACGAATCTAATTAGACTGTTTGAGCTAGAGCTTGTTAAAGCACGTGACAAGTCACCCCGGAAACGAAAACGCAAACCCGAAAATTGGTGGGATGAGGAAGTTAAGAGAGCCATAGCAAAACGTCAGGAAGCCTCTAGGGAACACAGACATGCTAAGCAGCGGGGTGAACCGACAAATGATGTTGAAAGAAAATGGGAAGCTTTCTAAGCTGTAGAAGGGATGCATCCCTTCTTATCAATGAAAAAATTAGAAGAAAGGGACCTCAGTGGCTGGCAGAAGTACATAAAAAAACATAGAAAGGCAGCTGCGAAATTTTGGAACCATCTAAACTCCCTAAGAAATGAGACGAACCTAGAGCAGAGGTTTATAACTAAGGCTCAAAGTGCTAGGGTAGAAGGGGACGAAGCTATTGAATTTATAAGAACAAGGGTGGCAGAAAAATTTCAACAAAGAAGTGCTTTATGCACCACAATAGGCAAGGATTAATCAAGTGGCGCAATGGCTCCATTTACACAACAGTGGCAAAGGGCTGAGAAAAGGGTCCCTAGTAGTACATCAACAGGCCCAGATCGCATTCCAATTATGCTGATAAAGACATTGGGTCCACAGTCTAAACAGACCCTGAGAGAGGCAGTGAGCAAAATAATAATCGATGGAGAAGTTCTCGATGGATGGAAACTTAGCAGGATGAGCATGATCTATAAAGAGAAGGGGCACAAAGCTGACATAAACAACTTCCGTCCTATAACAGTGACATCAGTAGTCCACAGGCTGGAGATGCAGATTATAAAGGAAAGACTGCAGGTATGAATAGAGGACGAGGGGGTGGTGGGAGAACTGCAGTATGGGTTTCGGAAACACAGCAGGTTGGCAGACAATCTGTTCTCACTGACGCAGTGCATCGAAATAGCAGAAAAGGAACACAGGCACCTGTGGCTAGAATTTTTGGATATCAAGGGAGCGTACGATAGCGTGGTTCAGGAGGAATCGTGGGGAATACTTGACACACTAGACGTGGAAGATGTAGTCACTAATCTTTTAAAGGATATTCATAGAGGTAACAAGGTAATTATAAAGTGGGAAAACATGTATCCAAGCCTGCAGAGGTAAAACGTGGACTTAGGCAGGGGTGTCACATGTCACCCTTATTAGTCATGATGTACCTACAAGGGTTAGAGGCCAAATTAGAGGGAAGTGGACTGGGCTTCAACCTCTCTTTCGTCAAACAAGAGAAACTCATTGATCAGGCACTACCAGCATTAATGTGCGCAGATGATATAGTGCTAATGGCGGACAACAAGGAAGATTTGCAAAGATTGATGAACATCTGCGGTAATGAGGGAGATGGGTTAGATTTTAGATTCAGTAAGAAAAAATCAGCAGTCATGATTTTTAATGATAATGAAGGTAGTGAGCTTAGAATACAGGAGGTCACGCTATAAATAACAGATAAATACAAATATCTGAGCGTATGGATAAGCAAGGGGCCGAGTACCTAAGGGAACACGAAATATACGTGTCGACTAAAGGTAACAGAAATGCAGCGGTAATTAAAAAAGGCCACTCTGGAATTACAATAGGTATGATGTTGTGAGAGGAATATGAAAAGCGTCATGGTTCCTGGTCTGACGTTCGGCAATGCGGTCTTGTGCATGAGATCAGAAGTTCAAGCAAGATTAGAAATTAAGCAACGTGCAATGGGTAGGCTTCCCTTAGGAGCTCACGGGAATACACCAAATCAGGGAGTACAAGGTGATATGGGATGGACATCATTTGAGGGCAGGGAAGCTAGCAGCAAGATAAAATTTCAGAAGCGATTGAGAGAAATGGGGGAGGAGCTTTTGGCTAGAAAGGTTTTCAGCTACTTGTACATGAAGAATGTCGATACAAAATGGAGGAAGCGAACCAGGAAGTTGACTGGTAAATATTTAGAAAACAGCAGGTGGCCCAACCAAAAAGAACTATCGGTTAAGAAGAAAGTGAAGGAAGCGGAGACTGACATGTGGAGAATGGGCATGATTAAGAAGTCCGCACTAGAAATCTATCGAACTTTTAAGCAGGAAATTGCCAAGGAAAGGATCTATGATAATACTCGGGGAAGTTCTCTACTGTTTGAGGCCAGGACGGGAGCACTGCGAACCAAGACATATCGGGCCAAATACGAGGAGGTAGACACCGTATGCAGTGCGTGGGGAGAGGAAGAAGAAACTGCCGAGCACTTTATAATGTTCTGTAAAGGGCTTCACCCTGTAGTTCAGGATGATGGCGCAGAGTTTTTTAAAGCACTGGGGTTTAGGGACAGAGAGAGCAAAATAGACTTTAAGCGGATAGAATTAACTAGAAGGAAGTTATCTGATTGGTGGCTAAAGTCAAGGCACGAGTGAAAATTAAACTCTTCACTGCAAAGTACGAATCCTCAACCTCACTATTTAAGGGGAAAAATCTAGTTTTCGGTTGATTAAGTATTACTGCTTGGTGGCACTAGCCACCGCCCAATCTAAAGGGTACAGCTATATCAATCCATCCATCCATCTATCGATCTAGCATTTTTGGATATCAAGGGAGCGTACAATAGCGTGGTTCAAGAGGACTTGAGGTGAATACTAGACACACTGGGTGTGCAAGATGGAGTCACTAATCTTTTAAAGGAACTTTATAAAAGTAACAAAATAGTTATAAAGTGGGAAAAACAGGTATCCAAGCCCACAGAGGTGAAACGGGGACTTAGGCAGGGGTGTCCTCTGTCACCTTTGTTATTCATGAAGTACCTACAAGTATTAGAGGCCAAATTAGAGGGAAGTGGACTGGGCTTCAACCTCTCTTTCGTCAAACAAGAAAAACTCATTGATCAGGCACTACCACCATTAATGTACGCAGATGATATAGTGCTAATAACCGACAACAAGGAAGATCTGCAGAGATTGATGGACATCTTCGGTAATGGGGGAGATAGGTTAGATTTTACATTCAGTAAGAAAAAATCAGCAGTCATGATTTTTAATAATAATGAAGGTAGTGAGCTTAGAATACAGGAGGTCACGCTAGAGATAACCGATAAATACAAATATCTAGGTGTGTGGATAAGCAATGGCACCGAGTACCTAAGGGAACACGAAATATACGTGACGACTGAAGGTAACAGGAATGCAGCAGTGATGAAAAATAGGGCTCTGTGGAATTACAATAGGTATGAGGTTGTGAGAGGAATATGTAAAGGGGTCATGGTTCTTGGTCTGACGTTCGGCAATGCAGTCTTGTGCATGAGATCAGAAGTTCAAGCAAGATTAGAAATTAAACAACGTGGAATAGCTAGCCTTGCTTTAGGGGCTCACGGGAATACACCAAATCAGGGAGTACAAGGTGATATGGGATGGACATCACTTGAGGGCAGGGAAGCTAGCAGCAAGATAAAATTTGAGAAGCGATTCAGAGAAATGGGGGAGGAGCGTTTGGCTCGGAAGGTTTTCAGCTACTTGTACATGAAGAATGTCGATACAAAATGGAGGAAGCGAACCAGGAAATTGACTGGTAAATACTTAGAAAACAGCAGGTGGCCAAACAAAAAAAACTGTCGTTTAAGAAGAAAGTGAAGGAAACGGAGACTGACATGTGGAGAATTGGCATGAGCAAGAAGTCCGCACTAGAGATCTATCAAACTTTTAAGCAGGAAATTGCCAAGGCAAGGATCTGTGATAATACTCGGGGTATTTCTCTACTGTTTGAGGCCAGGACGGGAGTATTGCCAACCAAGACATATCGGGCCAAATACGAAGGGGTAGACACAGTATGCAGTGCTGTGGAGAGGAAGAAGAAACTGCCGAACACTTGATAATGTTCAGTAAAGGGCTTCAACCTATAGTTCAGGATGATGGCGCAGAGCTTTTCGAAGCACTGGGGTTTAGGTACAGGGAGGGCAAAGTAGACTTTGAGCTGGTAGAATTACCTAGAAGGAGGTTATCTCATTGGTGGCAAAAGTCAAGGCAAGAGTGAAAATTGAACCCTTCACGGCAAAGTACGAATCCTCAACCTCACTATATAAAGGGAAAAAAAGATAAATTTAGTGGTTAGTTCACTAAGTATTCGGGTAGGTGGCGTTAACCGCCGCCGGATCTAAAGGGTACAGCCACATCCGTCCATCCAACCTTGTAGACACTGTTTTGGTTTTGCTTTTAGCTCATTTTGTTTATGAAGCGCTGAAATCTGAATGTGCAATACGTTGCTCGCTGGATCTTTAGAGGGTAAGCTGGAAGACCGCGAACGCGATTCTGTGCTTCTGTGGCGATGTGAAGAGGCATCCCCTCAAATCTGATCCACTGCCATCTTTGTTCCTTCCTGTTGAAAAGGCAAGTTCGTGGTCGATCCGGATCGTGCGACACGCACTGAAAACGCGGTTCGCGCGTGTGCGTTCAGAAAATACTATGTAAGCTCGTTAATTATAACAATAACGGCTGTGTCCCTTTCATGCAATGTGGTCAACTTTGCAATATTTGTATACATGCTGAAAGACCTTCGCCGGTTCACGATTTCCAGAAGCGATTATAAAATGACAGACTGCCTTTTTGCACAAGTGTATACGCTGTAGGGCCAGCTGTAAAATGCAGGTTCAAATGTACGGCATGCATGTTCTACATGATGAGCTCAAAGAAGCCCCGCAATAGTGCAACACGTCTTCGACGGCGTTGATAGGCTACGGTCCAATTGCTCGTATTTTATTCATGCCGAATAGCAATAGCACGGCGCGCTACAAAATCGTCTCACAGTGCCGGCGTCCACAGTGCGTTTACGCTTATGCTTCAACTATAGCGCATATGCTTTATTTGTTCATTTATTTGCCGGTGTGAATGCGCATATATGTATGTTTAAAGGTAGCCTTGCAAGAGAAAGTGTGCCGATTGATGGGTGGTTTAATTCATCGACTGTGCTTGGAGAAATTCATGCAAAAAGCTTATGGCTGCTTACGGGGCCGAATATAAGCATGCAGCTTTACGTTGTGGCATATTTTCAGGAAAACAAAGAATCCGAGAGATATTTGCACAACAGTGTCTTTTAATTAATAAATTAATTGTATAACTGCAATACTCCATATGTTTACACCATAATGCATGATCACCAAATCACAGCAGCGCAATGAAGTGTTGGCTTCACATCTAAGAAGTACTTGGCAGCTCATCAAAAAAAGAACTGCTAATTAGTAGAACTGCATGCAGAGTTAATATGCTTATGCCATCGGTGATGTGGAAAAAAACGATAATGCCAAAGTAGTTGTTATGCTAATACAATAAACTCTCCGGCCTCTTTGAGTATTATACAAGATTTCTTGGCAGCATGTTTTTAGTACACACACATAAAACAATTCATGCTATGTATACAGAAATATTGCACATAAAATGTGACTGGAAATACAGACAGCACTTAAAACCATTGTCACCCATTGTGCCTGTGTTAAAACCATTGTCACCCATTGTGCCTGTGTTAAAAGAAATCGCTGCTTTTTTCAGCATCACACACTGCCCCGGAAAAGTGTCAGAGAGTGTGGCACAGTCTTGGTACCTTCTGCTAGCCAAGTTAGTCCTGCTCTGTTTGTGTACATTGGCACTGCACAAAAGTTAGAGTGGAATGTATATGTGTTGCATAGCATTGCTACATATTGTCACGGGCTAAGTAGATGCCCTGAGGAATTGTCACGGGCTAAGTAAGTGCTGAACGGGAACGTGCTCGGACTGCAGCAGCGTCGTACGCATTAGCTCGCCAGTATATTCGCCAGTACACATTTGTTCACCAGTGTATACTTTATTCCCCCGTAACATCATTGGTGGAAGGTGCGGGGTACCACTCGCTATACAGCCCAACGAGCTGGATCTTCGCAGCGGACGGCGCATTGCAGCTACCACGATGACTGACCAGGCTACTCAATGTCAACAAGATCCGTCATCCCCGCAGCCGATCGTTGTGGTGCAACCTCGTGACCCAGGTCCATTCAACGGCACAAGTGGCATAGACGTCGATGACTGGCTGGTTCAATATGAGCACGTCAGCAGCAGCAACCATTGGGGTCCGACGCTTATGTTGGCGAACATCATCTTCTACTTGCATGGCACGGCGAAACTCTGGTACGAGACACATCAAGAAGAGTTGACTAGCTGGGACGTCTGTAAGCAGAAATTGCGCTATCTATTTGGGAAACCCATCGGACGTCAAGTGGCCGCAAAGAAAGAGCTTGCGACTCGTGCCCAAACATCCACAGAGCCGTACATCGCGTACATCCAGGACGTGTTGGCGTTGTGCCGCAAGGTCGACAAGGACATGCTCGACGAGGACAAAGTCGGACATATCCTGAAAGGAATTGCGGATGACGCCTTCAATTTTCTCCTGTGCAAGGACTGCTCGACGGTGGAGTCGGTCATCGAAGCATGTCGTCGCTTCGAACAGGCAAAAAGTAGGCGCATAGTTCACCGATTTGACCGCCTTCCCAACACGGCGGCTACGTCCTCTTGCGAAGATTTGCCCACACCACACCAACCACCTGCGCCAGAAAACGTCACCAGAATAGTCCGTCGGGAACTCGAGGCTATGGCTCCCGCTATGTCTAGCGTCAGCGCGCCAGGACACAACCTCGGTGCTGTTTCAATGATTCAGGCCGTGGTTCGCCAAGAGATCGCGAATATGGGCATTTCGCCACCTCATCAAAATGCCCCTGCTACTTCCAGCTCGGCTCCAGTCGTTGCGGCTGCCACTCCAAACCGCACGTTCACGCCACGACGAAACCCAGCTGAATGGCGCACTCATGATGACCGGCCGATATGTTTCACGTGCCATCGGATAGGACACATCGCTCGCCATTGCCGCAGCCGGTGGACCTCATCACCTCGACCAAGCTTCTATGATTGGCGGCCTCGCTCTGAACGTGCACCTTATGCCCCGTCCTACCGTGCTGAGACAGGTGCAGAGTATAATCCAGAACGTCGGACCAGCCGCTCGCCATCGCCCGTGCGTCGTCAGTCTCGCTCGCCCCAACCCCGCCGTTCTCGGTCTCCCTACGACCGTCGCTCGGAAAACTAGCCGGTGCAGCCCCCGGAGGTGACGCTGCATACACGACTTGGACTGCAAATCCTCTGATTACTCCCGACCAGCGGTGCAACCTCCTTACAATTCTCGTTGATGGTTTACCTATAACTGCTCTTATTGATACCGGTGCACAAATATCTGTGATGAGCTTAGACCTCCGCCGCCGCCTCCAAAAAGTTCTGACGCCTGCGATTGCACCTACCGTTCGTACTGCGGATGGGAGTACTCCTGCTGTGCTTGGAATGTGCACTGCGCGATTAACAATTTCTAAACATCAAACTTCAGTTCTGTTCGCTGTACTGGAAAATTGCCCTCATGACCTAATCCTTGGACTCGACTTTCTGACTTCACACGCTGCGCTCATTGACTGTTCCAAAGGTCTTCTTCAGCTCGAACTGCCATCCTTTTCGGAGACCGTCTCTACCAGCCCACCTCGTCTACCCTCTGTCGATTTCCTTAGACTTCCGCCGCAAGCCGCAGTTCAAGTCCAACTCTCGCCATATCCTGCAGTACCCGATGGTGATTATGTTGCTGCCCCGATTTCTGACGTCGCCATGACACGCAATGTTGCACTCCCCAACACGGTGGTTACCGTCAAGGACAACCGAACTTCGTTTCCCGTCCTCAATTTCGGCCTCTCAGCGCAAGTTATTCCTCGCGGCATGTCACTTGCGCATCTTACACCACTGGTCGACCACACAGTTTCCGCTCTAACCACAAATTCGCCACCGGATTTTTCATCAACGTCGTTCTCGTCACGTTCCTGTTCCGACCTTTTCAAGCCAATGCTATCTGACAAGCTCACCTCTGAACAAGTCTCTGCTTTCTGCCGTGTGCTTGCTTCTTATCAGGACATCTTTGACTTCGGCGACCGTAATTTGGGCCAGACATCTGTGGTAACCCATCGCATCGACACCGGTGACGCTCGACCCATTCGCCGACGACCCTACCGTGTGTCAGCCTCGGAGCGTGCTATTATACAGCAAGAAGTCGATAAAATGCTTGATAAGGGCATAATCGAACCCTCGTCTAGTCCCTGGTCCTCACCTGTTGTACTTGTTAAAAAGAAGGACAATAGCTGGAAATTCTGTGTTGATTACCGCCATCTCAACCATATTACCAAGAAAGATGTCTATCCCCTACCGCGCATAGATGATGCACTCGATTGCTTGCACGGTGCCAAATATTTCTCTTCAATAGACCTTCGCTCAGGCTACTGGCAGATCGCTGTGGACGACAAAGACAGAGAGAAGACGGCCTTCGTGACTCCTGATGGACTTTATCAGTTCAAGATGATGCCTTTTGGATTATGCAATGCCCCCGCGACATTTGAGCGCATGATGGACTCTTTCCTTCGAGGCATGAAGTGGACCATCTGCCTCTGCTATCTTGACGACGTTATTGTTTTTTCGACTACTTTCGACGACCATCTTACCCGTCTGTACGCAGTGCTTGATGTTTTTCGACGTGCCAACTTGCAACTTAACTCGTCCAAATGCCGCTTTGGGCAACGCCAAATCTGCGTTCTCGGCCATCTTGTTAACGCTGCGGGCGTTCAACCAGACCCTGCGAAAGTCCGAGCAGTTCGCGACTTCCCCACACCCCGCTCAGCCAAGGACGTCCGAAGTTTTCTGGGACTGTGCTCCTATTTCCGTCGTTTTGTCGAGAAGTTCGCTGAAGTAGCCCGTCCTCTAACCTGCCTCCTCAAAACGGATGTCGCATTCACCTGGGGCCCACAGCAAGCAAACGCCGTCGCTCGTTGACATTCTCACCAATCCACCAGTCCTAGCACACTTCGACCCATCTGCTGCCACGGAGCTTCGTACTGACGCCAGCGGCCACGGCATAGGCGCAGTGCTCGCGCAGCGGCAACAAGGAATGCACCGCGTCGTCGCGTATGCAAGCCGTCTGTTGTCGCGCTCGGAACAAAATTATTCCATCACAGAACGCGAGTGCTTAGCTCTCGTCTGGGCCATCGCGAAATTCCGACCGTACCTGTATGGCCGACCATTCTCAGTTATTACGGACCACCATGCGCTTTGCTGGCTCTCCTCACTCAAGGACCCTACGGGACGCCTTGGTCGCTGGGCGCTGCGCTTACAAGAGTACACTTTTTCCGTATCCTATAAATCCGGACAACTTCACAAGGATGCCGACTGCTTGTCTCGTTACCCAGTCGATCCCCCTGACACGAAGGAAGATGAGCAAGAGGCCCTCGTTCTTTCAATTACCGACTTCACCGACATAGCTGCTGAACAACGCCGCGACCCCTCTTTGCGTGCTATTATCAATGGTCTGCACTCTCCCCACCCTGACCACTCCTTACAACTGTTCGTTCTTCACAACGACATCTTGCACCGCTACAACACCCACCCTGATGGTGCTGAGCTTTTACTCGTTGTTCCTGTGCATCTTCGCTCAGACGTTTTGGCCCAGCTGCATGATGCCCCCTCCGCTGGACACCTAGGGGTGTCACGCACGTATGACCGCATTCGCCGCCGATTCTTTTGGCCTGGCCTCTACCGTTCTGTGCGACAGTACGTTGCGGCATGCGACCTCTGCCAGCGCCGCAAGACACCTGCTCTGAGACCTGCTGGTACCCTCCAGCCCATTGAAGTACCAGATGAGCCATTTTTTCGAGTCGGCCTCGATCTTCTAGGACCCTTTCCCGTGTCGGCCACCGGTAATAAGTGGATTGCTATTGCTACCGACTACGCAACGCGGTATGCCGTTACACGCGCCCTCCCCACCAGCTGCGCTACTGATGTAGCCGATTTCCTTCTTCATGACATCATTCTGCGTCATGGTGCTCCTCGTCAGTTGATCACCGACCGCGGCAGCTGTTTTCTATCTAAAGTAGTCGACGACCTCCTGCGATCCTGCTCTACCCACCACAAGTTCACTACAGCGTACCATCCGCAAACCAACGGCCTCACGGAACGCCTCAACCGTACCTTGACGAATATGTTAGCGATGTACGTCTCCAAGGATCACAAAGATTGGGACATCCACTTACCTTTCGTTACCTTCGCATACAACAGTTCACGTCATGATACAGCTGGATTTTCCCCTTTTTACCTACTGTTCGGTTATGACCCGCCTTTGCCCATGGACACCATGCTCCAATCTGACGCCGCCTCATCGACTGCTTATGCTCGTGATGCCCTGGCCCGAGCTGACATCGCCCGCCAAGTCGCCCGGGATCGTTTATGTGCCTCGCAGCTTAACCAAAAGAGTGCTTACGATCGCCGGCACCGCGACGTACAGTACTCTCCGGGGTCACTCGTCTTGCTGTGGTTACCATCACGTCGTGTTGGTCTCAGCGAAAAACTGATGTCCCGTTACGTTGGCCCCTACCGCGTCATACGCAAGGTCACCAGCGTGACTTATGAGATAGCTCCACTTCATACCACGTCAGTACCAGCTTCAGTCCCGACCGATATAGTGCACGTCTCACGGCTTAAGCCATACTTCTCACGCCTCGAGAATTGATCGCACCGGGACGGTGCTTCTGCCGCCGGCGGGTAATGTCACGGGCTAAGTAGATGCCTGAGGATGACGACGACGAAGTGCTGAACGGGAACGTGCTCGGACTGCAGCAGCGTCATACGCATTAGCTCGCCAGTATATTCGCCAGTACACATTTGTTCACCAGTGTATACTTTATTCCCCCGTAACAATATTATGGAAAATGCCTCAGTATCACCTTTCTTATGCAGCCACACACTGTGCAACTAGCTGATGCCGGATAATGCCGTTCGATTTTCACAGTTCTCCGCTCCCAGATGAGAAAATATTTGGTGTTCTTTGAAACATGGCTTGGCACCAGGGAAGTTATCGTAAAAGCCAGAAGCATTTTAATATTCCTAAGCATGCTGATGTTTAAAACAAGCACAAGCTATGTTATGTAAAGCGATTTAATACCAAATGGCCACAAAGACAGTGTGATGTATAAAATATAGTTTATCAAAAGTGCAGGTGTAACATAGTATGTTTATTATCACCACCTCACATCCAGGCAACCACACAAAAAACTGTGCACAAGGCAATCACGAGTACAGTGGCAACTCGGAAGACAATGGAATGCCGGTCTGTTGGTAAGTTGACCTAAAGGTTGAAAAATGCAAGTATGAGGCGTAAAATGTGCAGTAGCTGTTCAGTTACAGGATTCACGCCTAAAGTCCTAAACAAAGAAAACTAGCCGGAAATAATGCATGATGATGAACGACTGGGCATGACACCATTCGAAGAAGTTTTGTTTATTTGAGTATTTCATAACCATTTAAGCTACGCAGGTAAACATGACCCTGAAGGTGCTTGTTTCGGCCAATACACAGACAGCAACTGCCTTCGCCACAGAATCCGCAGTGCACACACAGTGTGGTGCTTCATCACATAAGCAGCAGTAGCAGCTTCAGCCGATGTTGCTTCAGTGCCACAGCTCCAGAGGTTTCAGGCCTCTCGGTGGCTCAACACCTCTTCGAATGGATGAATCTTCCCCCGTTAAATAAAGCCAGCTGCTGAAACATCTGTCCAAATGGACGGATCTTTCCCTTCTGAGGAAGAAAAGCCAGTTGCTCAAGTTGACGTCACATACTTGCCTTCATTCATTGAGAGTTTCTGCAGGTGTTACAAGCATTCAGTGATCTTTAAAAATGGTATGGGCATGTAGTCACAAACTAGTTCGCATACTGAAACCACCACGTGAGACAGGTATTCTCCAAGATTGTGTGTGCCCTTTCATGTTTGCAACAAAGGAAGTTAAGCCCCTTAGTTCCCTGAAACATTTCACCTCAGAGTAGTTGTGAGAATTTATTAGAAGGCAGAGAGGTCAGCCTGAGCTAGTTCGCTGTAGAGTAGTTCATGACAATTCACGTATCTTTGCCTGAACACAAATGGTCCATTCTGCAGTGCATGCTCATTTTTCCCACCTGTGAATTTTAAAACTATACGAATGTGATGAGGCAGTTCTATTCCTGTGAAAAACCTGCAGAGACACTTTCATGCAATACGGGGCAACCTGCAGATTTTATAATGATGCACATAAGAGCTTGTAGTACAAGTAAATGCAGGCCCATTGCCAGAAAATTTTCAGAAGTGGCCCACCTGCTGAGGGCCTTTAAAACCCCGTATTTTCATTATTCATGTTGGGTAGAACACACCCCTCCATCCAAATTTCAAGGAGGGTAGGTCAGGCCCCTAGGGCACCCTTAACTCTGGCCATGGACCTCGTTGAGCACCTGTATAAGAGACATGCACTTTGGAGCAATTGAAGAATCATGCAAATTTTCTTATCAACCCTAATTAAAAGTAGGCACACTGGTTTCTCTTATGCCACTTTGTTTCTTATATGAGTGTATTTTATATAGGAGTTAGACTATATAAGCAGCATTTATGAAGCCTCTTTATTGACATTAGCTAGACAAGAGGATTTCTATGACAACAGCAATGGAGAATGTTGGTACTCATTTGCAATTCATGATGCTCTACAATACAGCAGTGTTTTTAGATGTTGCTATAACCTCTAACGAGATAACAAAGAGCATAGGAGACCACGTTCCTCTGCAGTGAGTGCGCTTAGGCCTAGGGGTAAGATTAGTACAGCACTTATGCTGAAACCTATGCCTGACTAGAACACAACCCGGCCGAAAGCCTAAGAGATATTTCATACGAAAGCACAATGTGGTTCATGAACACATTCTTTTATTACAAGCATGTGTTTTCAGATGTTCACCAAATAGAAAGGGGCACACCGACACATGTCTACAACATTTTTCGCAGCATCTACAACCGGCTGCCACCTACCAAAGCAGTTTCACAGTGGACACAAAGAAACAGTAAAATGATTATATGTGACACAATCTACACAATAATTATTTGCTAATACACCAACTTCTTTTGTATAAGACATTGCCAGTTTATGGGGACAAGAAGAGGTGGTGCGTATGTACAGTAGCCACTTAGCGTAGTACCCTACAGTCTATTATCTAGTCCAGTGCTTTTTATAAAGTCTAAAACAGCCTGTGTAGCAGCTCTTGACACTGTTTGGTCATTCATTGCTGACAATATGTGGCTTTGACTTACTGGCGTTCATCCAATGCTTGCCAACGTTGCAGATAGCATTTTTCTTTGCGCCACGTCACAAAATATGTGACCAAAGTTTCGCGCACTTGGCAGCGCTCAATATTTGGGCTATCTGCACGACCGATTAGGTGGGTGTAGTGGCGAGTGAAGGCGACGGCCAGGCGAATCCTGTGCAGTATATTAGCATGTCTTTGGCTGATTTTATATGGAAGACGAAAAGTCATACTGGGGTCTGTTTTCCGAAGACGCTTGTTCCGGTGATGTGGTAGCGACCAGTAAGTGGCAGCGCGTTCGCGCATAAGCGATCTCAACAATATGTTGACGTCACTTCGCGAATACGGTACTTTGACATACATAGGAGTGTTGTATATTGCCGCTCTTACTTCCCTATCGGCTGTTTTGATGCCAAGCAGGCCGCAGTGTCCAGGAATCCATTGGAGTGTAATCAAGTGACCGCTCCTGTGTGCACGTCAAATTCTTGGACGATTCCATTGTCAGTTACTTGATATAGGACTTCCAAACAATGCTACACTTAGCTCATGGAGTGACTGTTTTGTGATAGTATACTTGTGCCGCGTTTCCGGCTATTAATAAAATGAAGTGCGCCAATTACGTTTTCTTGGTTGTGAAGAGATGCACCTAAAGGGTCCCTGCAATGGTTTACTGAAACTGTGTTAGCATTTCTACTATAGCACAATGTTATAATAATCATCCTAAATTCAGGTATTCACCTTGCATTATGACTGCTAAAAGCGACAAGCTTTTTAGCAGTGCTTTTCCTCCTGATCCTATCCTGAATGCAACTGTCACTAGTGCACGATTGAGCTGTAGCTATTTGTCAACATTATACTTGAATCTCTCACTACAACGACACTACTTATATGAACCACTTAGTTTTTCTCCGGTGCACTTATAATCAGTAAACACTAAAACGTATTTGGAGAAACTAAGTTATTCGAGACCATAAGTAATAAAAAAATTGTAGTAGTATCTTTTGAGGTGAACTAATGGCTTCAGGTGAGTGGATGCTGACACCTACTAGATATCCCAGTGCTCACTCTACTGATTGACCTCGGCAACTCCGCTCGAAGGTTGCCTGGCATTAGCACTGATCACTAGATTTGTTGCAAAGTGAAATGAGAGAAGGGCAGACCAAGTGGTTCGAGGACACTTAAATGTCTTACTTTATTCGTGTCAGTCCTAAAAAAATAGGAGGCTATCTCGTATTCAGGAAATAGGGGTCAAAGGAAGCCTTGCTTTGGTGGGACTGGCTTTTTATGTACTTTATGTCGTATTGTGCAATGCTCCCACGTGCTAAGCAACACAACACATGCTACAGGCAACATAATTATTCCGGCTAAAGCCACCTTCACAGTTACGTTACGATTACTTAATAACAACCCCTACACTTTCCTTGGCATAATTGTGAGTCAGTTCTCATTATGTTGTCTAGCAAAAAAAATACGACCTTAAATAAACCCTAATTTTTTATTCATAGTGAAGGTCTCGTTCTGGCAGACCTACTGTCATAGGGTAGTATGCCAGGGAATATTAGTCAGCTGCCAGCCGTAAGAACATTACCTGTTGTACGATGCCTATAGGCAAAAAATGAGTGTCCCACAATCGCTGCAATGGCACCAGGCAGCGCTGACTGACACTACCACATTTAAATGCTCATACATATCCCATAAAGTGGGTGGGGGGATAGCCGGCATGGTAGCTCAGTTGGTAGAGTGTCGGATGCAATATTTGAAGGTCGCAGGTTCAGTCCCTGCCCACGCCAACTTTTCGTCCACTTTTATTCACAGTTACAATAAAATTACTTTATAACATCTATATTTTTTGGCACCATTCTCTGTCAGTTACCACAAACCTAACCAAGCCGTATTAATGAGAACTAACGAACAAAGTGCCAAAGAAAGTATAGAGGACGTTATTAGTTGTGAATGTAATGTAAATGTAAAAAAAATAAAAGTGAACGAAAAGATCACTTTTTGTGAGCTGACACTGAACTTGTGAACTTCGAATTACACATCCGATGCTCTACTAACTGAGATATTGCGGCGGCCATTCCCTCGTCCACTTTATGGGGGACATATGTGCACTTAAACGCGAGTGCGTCAATCATCGCACCCACGTGCTACGCGACACCAACAGGTAGAAAAAGTGTTTTACACTCGCCTTCATGGTTGCTAGTAGCGCTGACTCACGCTGGCACTTGTAAATGCATATATATACTGGATAAAGAGGACGAGGGAATGGCCGCCGTGTTAGCTTATTTGGTAGAGCATCGGACGCGTCATGTTACGGTTGCAGAATCAGTCCCAGCTCCTCGCAAGCAATTTTTTCATCCGCATTAATTTATTCTCATTTACACAACATTTACTATAATTAGTGTCCCCTATACTTTTTATGGCATTATGGTAGGTTAGTTCTCATTAATATTATGTCTAGCAAAGAAAAATGGAGCCTTAAAATTTTTATTCCTTTCTTTCAACCAAGCCATGTGACTTGTTCATTGTGCAATTTAATAACACACAAGCACTAACATGTCTTGTGGGGTCATTCATCTGCAGTATCCATTAAGACGACAGCACTGGTATTCTAACAATGGAAGAACTGCTCCATATGTGGCCAAGTAGTTGGCAACCTGAACTTCGGCGTCATGGGAACTCTGATCATTGTAGAGGGGGGGTGCGAGCAACTGCACAAGCTCTGGTGGAGAAGCCAGCCACTTGTTCGAGGTAGTGGAGCTGGTGCCAGCAGCTTTCTCCTGGCCGCTGGCATGCTCTACTAGGGCTGCGTGGTGGCTGCAACCAACGAATGCCTTGGTGCTCAAGTCATCATGGAGTGTGCCTTCTACAACTACCAGAGGGCCTACTTGCTCCCTGCAGTAAAACTGGTGCACTTATTGATCAACATCTAAATATAACTATAGCAAGACTTGTAGACATTTGTGTGAACACAAATGCTTATACTTCTCTTGCATTAAAGTGAATCTTACTTTTTTAGCATAATTTTGCCATAGACTTACTAATCGCAAAGCATTTGCTTCCATCTGTGTATCTCTGTCAATGTTATCTAAATTCAGGACATGAAATCATTTTGTATAGAATTTGTACAAAACTAGCCCATTTGATTTTTTGGTTACAATGCGAAAGAGAAGCCTAATATTCTGACATGCTAATATTAAAATGTAGAAACCAGTCATCAGGAAAAATATTTTTACAAACAGTTTTAGCATACTGCCTTATTTATCTTACTGTGTAATATGAATAGTCATGATAGATACTGTGTAATATGAATACTCATGATAGAACAGAGTTCGAGATGATTAACTTGTACAGTAAAAATGTAGCAGTGTGGTGGAATACTCGTGGGCACGTAGGCATGAAACATCATTTCTATTATACCAGGCCCCGGAAACTCGGCGCTAGTTTCAGTTTCAAAGAACATGCACTCTCGTAGAAGTTGCTGGGCATCCTAAGATCCCATTGAACGGAGTGAGGTAGATGTGAATGTTCGCATTCATTGGCCATCACAAGTTTTTACAAACAAAAAAATCTACGTACCGTAAAGAGCTTCTCTTTTGTTTATATGTTTTTTCTTATTCCTTATTTCGTGAATTTTAGATCAGGTGAAGCGCAAAGAGTGATTGTTTTGCATTCGTAGCGCTTGCCTCCGCTCCTTCTTGTCTCTCGCTCAGCGACATTAGAAGCTGGATCTCGCTCAGTTATCTCGGTCGGTTACCGTCTCAACTACGAGAAAGATAAAGATGGCAACTTATGGCAGGCAGAGAATGAACCACAGTGAGCTATGCCAAACAAGTAAATCACGCATTTGTCGAAGATGGCTTATCCGGGCAACACATGTTTTTGCGGCTTTGTGGTGTGCTAACCCAGTGATTTCTAGTTCAGTGAAGGTTTTTCAGCATTTCCTAAAAGCAATGGGTTAGCACAAGAACTTGGACCAATTATTGGAGCAAGTATTGATTTTGCATGAGTACATATGAGCAAAGCCAGTTCTCTGCAAGCCAGACTGGACTGAGAGAAGTGCAGTGTCGCTTGACTAATTGGTGAAGACCGCAACCACGCTCCTGTCAAAAAAATGAGTTTATTGAAAGGCTTGAGTTCGTTCGAGTTGGCTCAGCTACATTGTTTTAGCTACTTTTACTTTTGGCAACTAGTTCAAATGATGTCAAATAATTATAGGCGACTTCCTGCTTATGAAATTCTTGTAGTCGTGGTTTCAAATTTTGTGAGTCCTTACTTCTAATAATGTCACTCGAATACACGTGATGGACTAAATGCTTCTAAATATTTTTACAGAGAATGTCGATGGAGGCAGCGTTTCGACAAGTGAACTTTTCTTCGTCAAAACAATGCTGTTGCTTTCACGAGGACAAGTGAACTTGCCAAAACACTGTTTCCAGCAACGTTCTTTCTTGAAGAACTTCTGATCGCTTCAAGCCTCTTCGTGCCTCTGAACTTCAGTCTCGTTTGGTACTCAATTTGTAGCCCGTCGTCATAACAAATGTGATTGAGTCAAATACGTGTCCTATCCACGATTGTTGATGATTTTAACATTGGTTCAGATATTGGGTTCAACGTTTGCTCGTTAGGTCCACATTTCAGTTGTATATTGAAGCTGCATTTATAGATTGACACTTTCACGCAGCGTGTATGTACCTGTTTTTTTATGCAAAACATGCAATAAAAAAAGCATTTCATTCGAGTTGATTGAGTTTCGTCTTACTGTGAAATCAGTCAGCTAACTTTTGCCTCTTCAGAAACACGAATAAACTTTTAAAAAAGATTAACAACATTTTATGGCCGCATTGCCCAAGCGGCCAGCGGACCTGCAAGAAGGCACGAGCGCATTCCACTTGCTTGCAAAGTGGGAAAGGAGGGCTTCAGCGGCAAGCCTCCTCCTCTCAATTTTTGTCCTTTCCCTCTATTTGGCGACCTAACCAGCGACGTCATGAAAAAAATTTTCTGTTCCTGATTTATTTCTAGTAGGATGCCCGGCAACGGCCAGTGGTAAAAGCAGCAATTCCGCTACTGAGAGCGAATACAAGGGAGGTACAGGGAGTTTCCGCCCGCTGATTATACTGTGGAATACTAAAAGAACCTCTATGCATTGTGCCACCTGTCTTTCCAGCTCTTCCTCAAAAAACAAGCAGACATGGTGGATGCACTCAGTGATGGGCGATGTGACTCTCCTGGCTACAGCGCCAAGTATCTCATATACAGTGTGCTTGCCATGCAGAATGGCTGTATTTTACACACTGAACTGATGCAAGTTGGAGGGTTAAACTTGCAGTGCTACCAGTATACTTTTCAAGAGCTAACAAGAGACCTCCTGCTACACCTTTGTTCACCGTCACCCGAAGTCCCCTACAATGTCTCCGTGGAAAAGCAAGGACTCGCTAAGTGCCTGACTGCTGTTGAGAATCTAGGCATCCACATACGCTCATTGACAACAAGTACCATATGTTTATGCAAAATTTGCAAGTGAATCTAAAAAACATTAAATTAATTGAAGTATATCTTCATGTGAAATCGTTAAATTACTATTTCGAGAAGGAATGTTGAATGCAAGGGGGGATGAGAGTTTTATCACTCGTAGAAAGCACTGTGTGTGCCCATGACGGCAGGTCCAAGAGACTTATTAGGCATCATTTTTCCCAGATCGACATCCTAGTGTCAAGCTATACTGCCGCAAGCACAAGGCAAACATGCCACACTGGTATGATGTTTGGCCCGTTGGTAAAGGTAAGCATGTACACTGTTTATAAAGTTAGTGTGCCACATATACAGTATTTTGGCCCACTCTGATAAATTACCTAAAAAGGTTAATATTTACAGATGAGTAACATCTTGAAAACTTGCTTTTTAACTTATAATGGTAGACGCACTTGCAACTTTCCTTTTGCATGCATCATCTAATTACAATATTGAAGACAACCAGCAATAACATACTAGTTTATAAGAAATCCTGGGACTAGTGTAACATTGAAGAAACTTGTACCAAAAATTTGCTGAAACATTTGTACATCATTCTTCATACATGTAGTGAAAAAAACAAAAACATGTGCAGACACAATCAATAAACTCATACACAGTACGAGCACTGGTTCTACGTATGTGTTCTTTATGTCTGCATCTGTTTTTTGTTTTTTTTTCTACGAATATGAACACAAGTGACTCAAAACAACTAGCCCCCATCACCACTTTGGCTGCTCAAACATGTTTTGACATTACAAGCAAGTGCATCCCCAAATACTTTCAGTAGTGACATTGCTCTCAGAAAAACTTTTATATTTTACAGTTCACTATAACACACCGAGCTGACACCGAAATTTCTGTCATCTGAGCTCTCTTATGCTATCACATTAATAGCAAGTTCCTTTACTGTACATGAAAATCCGATACCTGTAGTTGTAGTTTAAATTAGGTAAATGATCGGGGATGTAATCTGAAGGTTGTAGGTTTGGTTACTGCAGGTACAAAGCTGTCTTTTTTTTTCACACTTATGTCGCAATTACTACTACAGTACCAATAAAAGAGCACAATTAACATACTCTATATATTCCTTGGTTTCTGTATCAGCTAGTTATCAATAATTTCATATAAGGAGGCTTGAGGGTGACCCTCTACTTTTTGTAATGTCACCACGGCTGAGGAGCTTTCAGCTGGTGCAGCTAGTAAAACAGTTCAAAAAAGGGGAGCGCATCTGATAAGGAGTGTTGCCTGTTTATTGAACAGATGCCCTTCTAACAAACTGTGGCACTTCAGATGACAAGCAATGACAAGGTAATCGTTAAAAAATTCTTCTCAACAAGCATGCAATAAATATATGCTAAAAGCAGAGCCTGAAGGAAAATATAAGATTGTAACTATGCCACAGCATGCGTGATTCTCATGTGGTAGTCACCAGCTGCACCAGATAAATTTCTTTATTGTCACACAAGCCCCTCCCCCCCCCCAAAAAAAAATGGATTTACTTCATTCATGAGGTAGGTTGACCTATCATCAAGTAAATATGGTAATTACTTTTATATTGTAATGTGTCCTTGCATGATAGTGACTTTGTCTCTCTTCACCATGCAGGCTATGTTAAGGGTTGTTGTAGCATGCCACGGACCTCCATGAACTCTCATCATATAAGGAGAGCTTTACAAGCAATGAGGCAGCAAAGCCATGGCATATATTTCTAACCTAGAATGGCCACCTAAGGAGGAGCTCATTCCTCAGAGGCACGCACACTTTCCAACATCATCGACCTCGAATCGGTGACATTCATTCTGATGATGTTGGTTTGGGTTCAATGCCCCAAAACAGTGATGCAATAATAATGAGCTACGCTATAGTGAAAGGTGCCAAGAATTTCGGTCACATGATGTTCTTCAACATGCACCTAAATCAAAGTACAAGGCCTCAACCATTTTAACTTCCACTAAAAATGCAGCCGCCATGGCCGAGATTTGATACAGCATCCTTCGGGTTACCAGTTCAGTACCACGACAACTAGACCACCAAGGCGGGTCGTCACCAATACTTGGCACAGCATCAAAAGCTTACCATCAAACTGGCATCAAATCTATTTTCACGTGTCTGTGTTCTGGCTGGCAGCACACAGACAGCCACTGTATGGATTGAACGGGAGAGCTTCACTGGATTGAAGCAACGTCAAAAGCTCAGTGAAACAGAGAAAATGCAATCGTAGAAATGACACAGCTGAAGGCTTCTCACTCTGGTGAATGGGGCAACGTCAAAAGGACAGTTAAGCAGACAGAATGCAACCATAGTGATGACACAGCTGAAGTCTTCCGATACAAGTGCAATGGAACAAGCCTTCTTGGCAGTTGGGCAACCATGCAACCATGACTGATTTGTGGAAAGTGCTGTCAAATGTTATTTTAACGTGTGTGCTATGCGGCTGGCAGCACACAGAGAGCCACTTGGTAAATCGAGCAAGAGAGCCACAATTGATTCAAGAAACCGCCTCCCTGGCAGTCAGGCAATGATGCAGCCATAATTGCTTTCTGTGAAGTGCGCAAAATGTTATTTTTACATGTGTGCTATGGCTAGCAGCAAACAAAAGCCACTGTGTGAATTGAGCGAAAGAGCTACATAATATTTTTGCGCCTGTGTGCTACAGGAGGCAGCCCAAACAGAGCTAGATCTACTTGAGATGACATCACAAATTTGACAGAATGACTAGATGGGCGTATTTGAGAAATGCCCCTCGTTTCTTGTTTGGGTGAGTTTTCTGTTTGGCAGTTGCTTCTGTTTGGCGGTTGTGCACCTACTTTTTAACTGTTGACTAATGAAATAGTCTGTGATTATCATCATAAGCGATGCGATAAGCAAGCCCTACATATGATTCTCTTGAAAGATCGTGCACGAAGCACAACTATTTTGGAGCGAGAGCGATAAGCAAGCCCTACATATTATTCTCTTGAAAGATTGCGCACGAAGCACAACTATTTTGGAGCGAGAGATTGTATAACAAGTCCATTAGAAAAAACAAACCTGTGCAAAACAGGTCAACCTAAAAGGACATAAATGAGGAAATCATTTATGCGCGGATATCTTTGATGCGTAGTTGAAAGCACGGGCAGCTTGCAGTTTAATTTCAAGTTAAGATATAAAACCTTTCACGTGCGCACAGAAGTATATCCGAAGCCCACGTAGTCGGCTGATGGAAACTGCTTCCAGGTGGCGGTGACTACGCACGCTGGTAATACACTGTGTTGCGTCACCTAAGCCTCTGCCAAATCAAACGCGTGATGAAACAGTTCGCTAGAAAGTGCTATTTTCTGGAAGAATGCATAAGATGACGTTGCTGAAACTGCAACTTCAAAATATTGTATTGGTTGTTTGTTTGATACACTATTACCTGTGCACGTCTCCTTCAACCGCGACGCCGTTCTCTAGCACGCAGCACCGTGGAGTGCAGGCACACACTTCGGAAGTCTTCATGCCGAGTTATGCAGCAGTCCGGACTTTTCCGAACAACTTGCGGTATGTAGCGACAGCAAAGTTATTCAAGGGCCGTTGGCACTGCTCCACAAAGCCCGCTGTCGCACCTGCACTCGCAAAAATCAGCCTAAGTTGTCATTATCGTAGACACCGCACAAACACCGCGAAATGAAAGACAATGACGAAATCGTTTCTACGCTCGTGATTATACAGCACATCGTACAAGTTACACGCACGACACAGCAAACGGAGACGCGAGGACGAACAAGTATCGAACAAAAATGGCTACTTAAATCATTTACACTTACCCGTGATCGTTGACATCGTCATGGAAGTTTGGTGAGTCAGGTGGCGGCGGATCACTGTTGTCATCCTCGGCACGAAGCGTAAAATCGCGAAACAGTGTGTCGCTCTATGGTTCGCAAACCATTTCATCGCTCATTCGGCGCAAACGCTCTTCAAGTCCGGGGTCCATGGTGAGCAGTGGTCCGAAGCGCCGTGAAACAAAACATAGGCTGCTCGCGTTGAGCGCACGAACAGACGATCGCCCACCTGGCCCAGCCGTGGTCAAGCGCCTGACTGCCGGTGGCTCTGCTTTGGCTTTGACTTACCAAAAGCAGACGACACAACGTTAAGCACGCGTTTTACCACGTGACATTGTTACGTAGGCTCCGTGAAGGCGGAGCTTAGCCCCGAACGCTCAAAGGAAAAGTTGAGGGTGAAAGGCGGAGCAGAGGAGGAGGGCACCTCTTCAGTACTCGTAGCTCCGTTAATAATGGGTGTTTCGATTGAATTATGGTGGCAATGATTTGCTCCAGTAGTGGTCTAATCAAAAGCGGAATGTGAAAAAAACCGTTTCAGTGACCCTTTAATTGTTGCATCAAAAAACCACTTTAGTATCCTGAAAATAACCCAGCCCACACCACGAAGACACCGATGCAATCCACGAGCAGCGAGTTAGCCGTAGGAAATGAGGGCTGCCACCGGAGTACAGACGTCTGCCCTACAAGACTCGGAATACCAAGTCTTTGGTGTCGACCGCGATGACAATAACAGCGCCTATGCCACCGGCACCGATCCTGCTCTGGCAACCCGAGAAGCTGCCAACTTTCTGCGGTTCGCCACTCGAAGACCCGGAAAGCTGGCTGGAAAGGTTCGACCGAGTCTCCCTT
The DNA here is from genome assembly GCA_013436015.1 of Rhipicephalus annulatus. Taxonomy (NCBI): domain Eukaryota; kingdom Metazoa; phylum Arthropoda; class Arachnida; order Ixodida; family Ixodidae; genus Rhipicephalus; species Rhipicephalus annulatus. The sequence goes on from WOVY01002816.1 coordinate 149,151, forward strand.
TCCAATGACTGGACAGAAGATGACAAGCTGTGGCATGTTCATTTTGCCTTGCAAGACGCCACCAGGGCGAGGTTCAAAAACCAACCCTGACAACATGGGACATTCTCTGCTCCAGGTTCTAGGCCACTTTCACAAGTGTCGTCCGCTAAGAGAGGGCTGAAACTGCTTGAAACCCGTGTCCAGCTACCCAACCCAATGAGAACGTCATGCTCAGTCACAGAAGAAATGACTAAACGGCTGCCATGCAGACCCCGAAATGGCAGAAGACAAGAAGGTCCAGTTCCTCATACGAGGAGTTAAACAGGAGCTTTTTGCAGGACTGATGAGTAATCCACCGAACAGCAAACAAGAATTTCTATCGGAGGCGACCACTATTGAAAACACCCTGGACATGCGCACTAGACAGTGCAATCGTCGCCCGACTCCACACTGCACAGCTGCTCAAGCCCTTGACTCAGAAGACTTGCGTGAAATGATCCGACAGATGGTGCGGGAGGAGCTATGGAAGCTGCTGCGTTCATCGCAGCCCCGAGTGGACTCGATTGCCGGCAGGAAGAAGTTCGGCAATCGCTTTCAGAAGCACCGCAGCCTCAGCCGCAAGCAGTAAGCAACGCTGCTGCAGCCCGCCGCTACATCCCCACTTCACGCCCACACCAAGGCACCACTTTCATCGCCAGACGCCGCGGCCACCACCCCCACCAACGTCCTATAGGTCTCCTTTAGGCAAGCGCTACAAACCAAGAAAAACGGACATTTGGCGTGCCCCTGACAACTAACCGCCTGCTATGCTACCACTGCAGGGAGGCCGGCCACAGTTACCGCCACTGCCAGTACTGACAGATGGGGCTCCGCAGAATCGCTGCCAACGCACCGCGTCCGCAGCTGCGTGAAAGGCCTCGCGACATCGCTGATTACATCACCGGAACTCAGAGGCAAAAACGTTCGATGACCACACCGTTTCCTGTTGCCCTGCTGCTACAACTCACCACACTGCCGGCCGTACACTGGCTCAATGCTTTGGAAAACTGAGGAACAGCAACCGATGGAGGGGCGGTTGCTGTACGACGATCTACCGAACATCCTCCGCCGCCGCCGCCGAAACCTTCAGAACATGACAGTATCCCGACCTAGCCCTAACATTCAAACCTCACGTACTGAAGACGACCTAATGACGCAACCCGGAAGCATCGGAACAAGCCGACGTAGCGATAACCCGACGCCACGACCTAACTTCAACGCGAAGCGACGAGCTAGCGACCTCGATTAATATGAGGGGTTTAACGTCCCAAAACCACCATATGATTATGAGAGACGCCGTAGTGGAGGGCTCCGGAAATTTAGACCACCTGGGGTTCTTTAACGTGCACCCAAATCTGAGCACACAGGCCTACAACATTTCCGCCTCCATCAGAAATGCAGCCGCCGCAGCCAGGATTCGAACCCGCGCCCTGCGGGTCAGCAGCCGAGTACCTTAGCCACTAGACCAGAGCTAGCAACCTTGATGTCTTATAGACGGTCACAATGTGAGAACTATCGTCCACACCGAAGCCGACTATTCAGTCATCAGCGGACCGTTCGCCATGAAGTTGAAGAAAGTGAAGACCACCTGGGAAGGCCCCGAGATCCGGACAGCTGGAAGTCACTTAGTAACGACAGCAGGAATCTGCACAGCAAGAGTCTCTATTAACAACCGGATTTACCCCACAAGCTTTATAATCCTACAACGTTGCTCCAGAGACATCATTCTTGGTATGGTCTTCTTAGGCCTTCACAATGCAGTCATGAACTTCAGATCAAAGTCGATAATGCTATCTACAGAAACAGCACTACCGCTGCACACGGCATCAGGAAAGCACACCTTAAATGTGCTGGAAGAACAAGTCACCATTCCCCCTCGCTCCAGCGTCAGCATTTCTGTCGGCACCCAGATATCAACAAATATGCAAGGCGTCGTTGAAGGCGACCAGTACCTGTTAATCAACCGCGAGATTTGTGTCGCCATTGTTTCGCCAGAGAAATAGCCGAGTTGCGAGGAGGGAAAGCTGTATATTGCTTTCGAAATTATGCAACAAATACAAGCACATGAAGAAAGGCACCACGGTTGCCTACATCGAAGACATAGTGGAAGCCAGCAACGCTTTTGCTCTCGCCGAGTCTACCCAAGCTCCTACAACGAACCAAGCTTGTCAACTAGATTTCGTCGTTAACAGAAGCCTTCTGACGCATAAGCAAGAACAGCTCAGAACTTTGCTCCGAAAATACAAGAAGTGTTTTTCATCGTCGTCAAAAATTCGACAGACCCCGGTCGCAAAACATCGCATCTTAACAGAAGAGGTTGCCAGGCCACTCAGTCAGAGCCCCTACAGAGTGTCGATGCGACAACGCTATGCCATAAAGAAGCAAGTCGACAAAATGCTATGCGACAACATTATCCAGCCTTTAAAGAGTCCAGGAGCGTCACCTGTTGTGTTAGTCAAGAAGAAGGACGGAACTATTCTGACTCGACTATTACCGCCTGAACAAGATTACGAAGAAGGGCGTGTACCTTCTCCCTCGAATAGACGATGCCCTGGATCTATTTCACAATGTGGGGCACTTTTCTTCAATGGACCTTCAAACCGGCTATTGGCAGATTGAAATCGACGAGAGAGGTCGAGAAAAAACTGCCTTCATAAGACCAGATGGCCTGTTCGAGTTCAAGGTCATGCCCTTTGGTCTTTGCTCGGCACCCGCGACTTTCCAACACGTTATAGATTCAGTACTGGCCCGGTTGAAATGGCAGACTTGCCTTGTGTACCTGAACGCCGTCGTGGTGTTTTCCTCAAACTTTGACGAATACCTTTGGGGCCTTGAAGCTGTATTGCAAGCAATCAAGAACTCCGGACTCACCCTGAAACCAGAAAAAAGCAGCTTCGCATACGAAAAGCTTGTTCCTGGCCACGTGATCAGCAAGTCTGGCGTTCACCCCGACCCAACGAAAACAGCTTCCATCGTAACCTTCCTGCCGCCCACCGACAAGAAGGCCGAGCGCTGATTTCCTTGCCTGTGCGCCTATTGCAGACGGTTCGTCAAAAACTTCGCCCACATTGCAGAGCCACTCGCTAACCTTAACAGGACCGACATAGAGTTTAAATGGGAAATGTCGCAGGAGGAAGCGTTTCAGGAACTCAAACGACGCCTGCAGGCGCCTCCGCTACTTGCGCATTTTGACGAATTCGCTGAGACAGAAATACACACCGACGCAAGCAGCGTAGGACTCGGTGCTGTTCTTGTGCAGGGAACTAACGGACCGGAAGGAGTCATCATTTATGCTAGCCGGTCGCTATGAAAGGCAAAGGCCAACTATTCTATAATAGAAAAGGAGTTCCTTAAATTGCAATCATCTGGCCAACATCGAAGTTCTGCCCCTATGTTTAGCAGGCCCTTCAATGTTGTGAGCGACCACCACGCCTTGTGTTGGCTAGCTAACGTGAAGACCCTTCATGTCGCCTCGCACGGTGAAGCCTGAGACTTCAGGAATTCGACGTTACCGTCGCTTACAAGTCTGGAAGGCAAAACTCTGACACCGACTGCCTCTCTCGTGCCCCCGCAAAACCACCACCGAGACCCACAATGACTTCTCCTTGGGAATCATAAGTGCCAATGACTTCGCCAGGAGACAACAAGTAGACCAGGAACTCAGGAGCCTTGTAAAATACCTCGAGGGCAAGGCCCCCGTTGTTCGAAAAGTATTCAAATGAGGAGTTGAGTAGTTTTTCTTGCGGAACAGCATTTTCCTGAAGAAAACCTTCTCGCCACTTCGGGCCAACTACCTTGTTGTAGTACCTTCACCGTTACGTCCAGAAGTTTTGGATGCTCTACACGACGACATGACGGCTGGACACCTCGGTGTTTCCCCAAACGCTCACATGAATATAGGAGTACTACTGGCCCCGGCTTTCTGCCGATGTCCCTTGTTATGTGAAGACATGCCGGGACAGCCAACGACGAGACACCATCGAGTAGGCCAGCCGGACTTTTGCAGCCCACTGAGCCACCTAACCAGCCGTTCCAATAAATCGGCATGGACTTACTGGGGCTGTTTCCGACGTCGAATTCCGGGAACAAATGAATCGTCGTAGCTACCGACTTCCTCATACGCTAGGCCGAAACAAAGGCCCTCCCCAAAGGCAGTGCCGCCAAAGTAGCAAAGTTGCCCCGCCGCGGCGGTCTAGTGGCTAAGGTACTCGGCTGCTGACCCGCAGGTCGCGGGTTCGAATCCCGGCTGCGGCAGCTGCATTTCCGATGGAGGCAGAAATGTTGTAGGCCCGTGTGCTCAGATTTGGGCGCACGTTAAAGAACCCCAGGTGGTCGAAATTTCCGGAGCCCTCCACTACGGCGTCTCTCATAATCATATGATGGTTTTGGAACGTTAAACCCCACATATCAATCATATCAAAGTAGCAAAGTTCTTCGTTGAGAACAGCGTTTTGGATCACGGAGCTCCACAGGCTCTCATTACTGACGGAGGTACGGCCTTTACGGTGGACCTAATTCAGGTGATCCTGAGGACCAGCAAGACAAGCACCGCCAGACCACCGCCTACCATCCACAGACCAATGGCCTCACTGAGCGTCTTAATAAGATCATCGCCGATATGCTGGCCATGTACGTCGAGGTCGAGCACAAGATGTCAAATGAAGTCCTTCCGTATGTAACTGTTGTGTACAATACGGCCGTCCAAGAAACGGCGCAGATGACACCAGAAAAGTTGGTCTATGGAAGGAGCCCAGCAACGACGCTATGCTATCGAATGTCTTTGATGAAGAGAACCTCGATGTCCCCACCTACCTTCAGCGCGAAGAAGCTCGTCAACCAGCCCCCACTCTGCGCATCGAGAATTGGCAGGCGACTGACAGCCGCCGTTGGAACCTTCGAAGAAACTTCGTGAAGTACCAACCCGGGGACCATGTCTGGGTATGGACGTCGATGCGGCAACGTGGGCACAGTGAAAAACTTCTGCGACAGTACTTTGTATTGTACAGAGTAGTTCGACATTTTAGCCCACTCGACTACGAGGTTGTTTCCGACGGCATCACGAACCCTTGACGCTAATGGCGACCTGAATTCATCCATGTCGCGTACCTCAAGCCGTTTCATGCGCATTAACGAGCTGAAACAGTGCATTTTGTTGTTGTTATTGGTGTATCATAATTTATTGCTTATACTTTCTTGCATTACTTTTTGTACTTTAATCTTCTGTTAAAGCATCGGGGCAATGCCTTTTTCAGAGGGGGCAATGCCACATTCTTTTCCTCAAGTTTTGTTATCGCCCCATTACACTGTACGTAATTCTCAGCGCAAACTGCGCCTGCAGTGTTCATAAAGCTTCAGGACTGTAGTAGACCATATTTCGTTAAAATAACCCCCACTTCGCGAACATTACAGATTATTCTGGAATCTACGTCGCCGTCGCCACTAAGAATAATGCTGGAATATTCGATGGCAAGTGTATAAACGCCAACACGCTTCACCGCTTGTCAGTTGATCGACGGCCGACGCTGTGTTCGCCCCTATCAATGCAAGTTGCTACTGTAACACGACTATGTTTACTGAGCATAGGTTCGCCCAAATAAACAGTTTGATCTGACCATCCAGTCACCTGCCTTCAGCCACTTCACGACTACATGACAATATCAAGATGGATGGGCTTTGAGCACGGGGTTAAACTTTCACTGGATGTCAAAATCTTCGGACAGACACATTGACAGACCAATATTTTTGTGTTGAAGTATCCTATGAAAGACTACTGTACTTAAAAAAAAACGTTTTTTGCGCAGTTCATCACATTATTAATCACAGTACGAAGTAACAAGATCATAGCACCTAGAATGGTATACCAGCCGTTGGTTAATGCCTGCCGTAAGTAGCGTACGCCCTTGTCATCGAAGTTCACAGTTGCAGCTTGAGCCACACATCCCCTGCACTTCGGCGTCCCAGCATACTCTTTCGTCAAACGAAAAACGTACAGTGCTTCCTTTCTGGTTGAGAAACAATCAACAGAAGGCCTCGCACGCAGAGTGAAGTTATGTATTCTCTCTGTGTGACGGAGAGGTTAATTGTTTCATCACGATTATATGTAGTTTTTTAAGACACAAGAGCCAGTGGTGGCCAAAGAGCACTAGGCCACGGTAAGGGACATGATTAGCGATGTTGTTAGGTGGATGAAACTACCGCAGCATCGATCCCTCCCAAGAGATCGTGCTTACAGATCACCTGTGTATATGGCGTGAAATCTTCGAAATTCTTCAAAATAACCTAAGAGACACTCAAACTTCAAAAACGAATCCTCGCCAAGGAACACTGTTAGGTGTAGTGAGACCTGCTGTCGAAATGGTACCGGACTATGTTTCCTCCTAAGTGCTTCAAGTTCCCAGCATTTCAGCAAGATATGTGAAGGACTCGGAGTGGCTGGCCACATTTGATTGATTGATTGATTGATTGATTGATTGCTTTATTTGCTTCGTCACAGTACAGTGTAACAGGAGGCGGAGGGAAAAGCCGTAATGACGGCTTGAGGGATCCTCCGCCCCCTTTGTGAACAATGGCAGCAGATGAAGGACATCACAATATCATACACTTTCACATTGTTTTACGTAAAGATCATGCCACAAAGGAAGGAAACCTGAAAACGTAGTTGATACATAGCTTACACAACAAAGGAACTTGCAGCAATCTTCTGCACCTGAATAAATACATAGTTTATAGAACATATAACATAGTTTGCTACATAGTTTATAGAAGAAAAAGAGCCGCTAATTCTGCAACACTTAAATGAGACACATCTATACCTTTGCTAATATAAGTATTCAGAATTCGCGGTAGAGTACATCGAAGCATCTGAAAACCATAATTAGTGCGAAAGTACGGAACGTTCCACATTTCTGTATTTCTTGTTTCATACGCCTTTTCCTTTAAGCAAAGATTCGCCATTTCCGTAAACAAAAAGTTTGCGCGTTTGCAGCTAAGGCAGTACTCTCGTAGTAGTCTGTATTGATATAGGTCATTCACTTTGATTATCTTATATTTTTTAAACAGTGGGTCACTAGGTGCTAGAGCTGTAGCGTTTTCTATCAGCCTCAGTATTTTCTTCTGTATTCTCAGTAATTTTGTTAAGTTTGTTTCTGTAGTTGTTCCCCAAACCAAATAGCAATAGTTAAGATAAGAACTAAACAGCGATTTGTATATCAATAACTTCACCGAATTGGGGATGAGGTACCGGATACGGCTGAGTATTCCAGTTATCCGGCCTAATTTTATTTGAATATTATTTACGTGGTCATCCCATTGCAAAGAACTGGAGAAATGTACCCCAAGTACTTTCACTGACTTCACTATTTCTATATCTGAGCCTCTAAATACAATATTATTCTTCAAAGTCACTTGTTGACCTTTCGAATGAAAAACTACCGCTTTTGTTTTAGTTGCATTTATTTTTAACTTATTGTTACTTGTCCAGTTGTCTAACTTCTGTAAGACGTCATTAGCTTTATTAGAAAGAATAACATCTGATGATGAGGTGAAAAATATACTCGTGTCATCTGCATAGATAATAAACTTAACTTCTGGGGAGATAAGGACTATGTCATTAATATATAAAGTGAATAATAAAGGGCCAAGAATGCTCCCTTGTGGTACCCCTGAAATTATATTTTTCTTATCTGATACTAAATCATTTATCGAAACAAATTGACATCTATGCGCCAGATAGCTTTTAAGTAACATGAGTGGGAGCTCGCGAATGCCATAATGGTTTAATTTTTCAAATAAAATGCCGTGGTGAATGTAGTCAAATGCTTGTGTGAAATCCACAAAAATTCCGACCACTTTATTTTTTTGTTCAAATTGTTGTAGAATATATTCTTTTTGATCCAGTAGGGCGAGTTCTGTAGACTTATGTTTTTGGAAGCCATATTGTGATTTTGTCAGGACATATTTGGTGCAAAAACAGGATAAGCGACTAAAAATAATTTTTTCGAAACCTTTAGAAAATACGGGGAGAATAGATATCGGTCGATAATTTGCAACGTTATGCTTGTTCCCCTTTTTGTAGAGAGCTATTACGCGTGCCGTTTGCATTTTCGAAGGAAAAACCCCTGTCGAAATACAGAGATTGAATATGTGTGTTAGTGCTGGACTGATCTGATCGATAACATGTTTCACTGGTTTTATTTGTATGCCATCAGCGTCGCAGCTGCGACTGTTTTTTAAGCCGAGAAATACTGTGCGGACTTCTGGTTCGATAGTACCTGCTAAGAAAAACGTGTTTGCAATTTCTGGACCCAGAGTTCGGCAAGTAGCGGTTGATCTGTCGCTAAAGTCTCTGTAAACGAAGTAATCATTAAAAACATTGACCATAGCCTCTCCACTGACCAAGTTTCCGTCATGGAGTACCTCCTTAATTTCTTCTGTTTTCGAATTTCGGCCCATCAAAGAGTTTATTCTATTCCATAAAACATCTGCTCGTTTTGAACACACAGTAAATGCTTGTATATGATACAGCTCCTTTGATTTCTTCATTTCTTTACTTAAGGCATTTCGGAACTGCTTGAAAGCAATTAGGTCCGCCTCGTCGCGCGTACGTATGAATTTCCGGAATAATCTGTTTTTTCTGTCTATTTTACGTAAGAGTTCACGTGTCATCCAAGGCTTCCGACAACCTTTACGTTTTTTCCGCTGTTTATAAGGGAAGTGTTTTTTGTATATACAAATAAACGATTCTAAAAAAGCGTCATAGGCTGAGTTCGCATCATTTGAATGAAAAACATTGTCCCAATGCAAAGTGCCAATCTCTAAACGGAAAGCATCTAAAGCAGCTGGCGAGACATGCTGATAACTATAAGGAATGTCATTCTGAATTAACGTAGGTGCAGCTGTTTTTACAGAACAACATATCGCCATGTGATCACTAATAGGATACGTAAGGACAGCACAGGTAACACACGACAGATCACAGTTTGTGATAAATAAGTCTATGGTGGTCTCCGAAGACAGACTAATTCTAGTGGATCTATTTATAATGTTTTCGCAACCGTTGCATGCAATAATAGTTTCAAAGTCACACTTTCTCGTGCTTTCATGCCCCATGTCAATATTGAAATCACCACCCAATATAACAGTGTATTGATGTTGATTTACAAATGTTAAGAAAACATCTAAAAATGCAAAAAAATCAGACAAGTCACCATCAGGTGGCCGGTAACACACAGCAACTATGACATCTTGAAACTGAACACATAACATTTCGTAATGAGCAGTAACTGAAGTAAACTTTTCGAGCAATACGGCTGGTAAAGAATTTTCAAGTAGCATAGTGACACCACCTCCTCGACGACTTGGCCGAAAAACAGAGAACGTTTTCATATGAGGTAGTTCAAATTCTTCTGAAATATCCGATTTCCAGGTTTCCGTTAGCATAACAACATCAAAACAACCTTTCATTTGATTAAACAGACACTCGAGTTCATTTACTTTGTTTCCCAATGATTGTACATTTAAATGGAAGCATCGGAGAAAACCTCTTTGTACGTTTCCAAACCGCTTCGCTAACTCACGAAGGGCGATATATCCGAGGTCATCCATTTTACAGAGCAGTAAAAACAAACAAAAAAAAAGAGATACCAAGAAACAGCACAAAAGACTAACATCAATTGCTCAACCCTGACAAGTCATCCTCACACCTGATGACCTGCGCACGTTCTCCACTCTTCCTACGCACCAAGACCTTCCCATTGGAATGTCATGCAAAGTCATAGCCAACTCTCCTAGCCCAGGTTTTAGCTGCTAATAAAAGAGCCTGGGAACGCTTGGTCATATTCTCAGTTATGTAGACATTTTCTTGTTCCTGCCTCAAGGATTTTCTTTTTTCAAACCACATATTTCGAAGGTCCTGGTGGACAAAGCGAAGGATCACTCCACGCTCTCTACCTGGCCTCGATGCCATCCTGTGAATAGCGGAAATATCCGCCGGAGCAAGTTCCGTCAAACTCAAGGTTTTCGCAAGATCATTTACCTTGTTTAAAAGATTTTCACCTGCAGTCTCAGGAATTCCATGTATCTCCACATTTAGACGTCGGCTGCGCCACTCGAGGTCATCAAAATCAATCTGAAGCTGGGCGAGACCCTTAGCTGGATCCTCCTTCTCAAGTTTGTCGATCTTGCATTTTATGTTTTTTATTTCCCTGTCATGCCCACTCAAGCGTTCTTGAATTTTATCAAAGTGATCCGACAGCAACTGAATTGACCTGTCTATTCCCTCTACCTTTTCATTCAAAGTGAGGAGAGAAGTTAATTTCTTGTCTATGTCCATGATCGTAATCTTAAGCTGAGCATCTCCTATTTGATCAGCGGGCCGTGTGGTACTCTTGGATGCCCCCGGCCTGCAGGCCTCACACTTCCATGCTCTTTTCTTAAACGACTTTTTCTTTTCAGCATACTCCTGTTCACTCATGCCTGAGCATACTGAAGCATGAAAACAGAATTCGCACTCACTGCAAACAATAGCACTCGCGGCATCTTCAATTTCAGCTCTGCAACCGCAACACTTTGTCATGTTTGGGCCCCAAAATCATTCGTCCTCAAAACAAATCGCTTGGCAGCAGCGACAGCGAATGAAAAGTCGTAAACGAACAAGAACGAGAAGTTTAACCAACCTGTAAAACACAGCAGAGGTTATCCAACGTGCTTTCCTCGCCGTCGCCGCTGCCAAAGTGCCCTGCCAAAATCACGCCCCTGCGCAAAGTCTCTTTCTGTCGTGGTGCCGCTGCTGTTTGCTGATGATCTGCGCCGATGATCTGCGCCGTAGAGCGACGCAGTTACTTCCAAGCAGACAGGTAGAATGGGCGCGGGAAATTTGAAGTTCAGTCCAGGCGATTTTAGACACAGCCTTGGGTCAAGGCACCACAGGAAGTTTTCGAAGTCAGCGCCTGTAAAACACAGCAGAGGTTATCCAACGTGCTTTCCTCGCCGTCGCCGCTGCCAAAGTGCCCTGCCAAAATCACGCCCCTGCGCAAAGTCTCTTTCTGTCGTGGTGCCGCTGCTGTTTGCTGATGATCTGCGCCGATGATCTGCGCCGTAGAACGACGCAGTTACTTCCAAGCAGACAGGTAGAATGGGCGCGGGAAATTTGAAGTTCAGTCCAGGCGATTTTAGGCACAGCCTTGGGTCAAGGCACCACAGGAAGTTTTCGAAGTCAGCGCCTGTAAAACACAGCAGAGGTTATCCAACGTGCTTTCCTCGCCGTCGCCGCTGCCAAAGTCCCAAGCATTTATGACAGCTTGGTGGCTCATCACAGGACAAAAGGTGCGCGCGTGTGCCGTGTGTGCCCATTTTGAGTCTGCATAATGTTACTTCAGTGTGGCGAGTCTTTGCAGAGGGTGTCCAGCTACTGAGGTATGGACACCCTCTGCAAGTATCAAGTGTAACATCGCGTGTCTATATTTCAGTATTTTTGCCAGAAGGCCTCGAGCACTTTCTTTAAAAAGGGCTTCATGTTTGTAGAAAGACACCCAGGGATGTACAGTTAAACCTCTTTATAGGTGGCATGCTCCGGGCAGCCATTCTTGTCACTGACATAAGACACCTCTTTTAAGCAGAGTACCTCGTATGCATTTTTCTATCAACCCGCATTTTACTGAAGGCACACTGGTGTCTCTTATACCCATTTTTCTCTTATAAATCGGTTCAACTGTATTAAAAGAATTTACGTGGGATGAAGTGGCTAGCTGGCCACCTAAGACATTGCCTTCGCTGTCTTTCAAGTCCAGGCACCCAGCACAACACATGTTGGCTGGATGCATACACAATGCAAAGTAAAGAAACAGTCTCATCACTATGAGGTTTTTATTCTTTCCAAAAGGAACAATGGCTTTTAGCACACTCAGAGAGTCGGTAAATGTAATTAATTTTTCTAACTTTTCCTAGCCAGTATGTTTCCCAGCAGTCAACAGAGCAAAATCTTCTATTGTGAAGATACTTGTTTCTGGGTGCAAAGTGGCAGAGTCTGTAAATGAAGGCCAGATCCCAACATAATGTACACCGGCAGGGGACTTGGAAGCATTAGTAAAAAAATTGGCAGATCTCATGCACAGTGGCAACGAATCAGGAAGGTCAATATTTTTTCAGCGAACTGGGAGCGCGAGAGGATCACAAACACGAAGCAAAGAGGAGGCACACAGCACGAGCGCTCGTGCTGTGTGCCTCCTTTTTTCTTTGTGTCTGTATTCCTCCCGCGCTCCCAGTTCACAGAACAATTATGAATTACTAACTAGTCTACCTTTCCATCCTACTGCAATGGTCGTATGTCACCTTAAAATCAGCACAACGTTATGAGACGGACATAAATTATGCCGTACAAGACTTCCATGTCAGGATTATCCCATTTAGACGGCTCATTTATTTTCGTCCATTCACGTCGCACTACCGAATTCAGTATATGTAGAGCTAGCGACTCAGCCGCGAGCATGCTATAAGCGTGGCGTGTAGTCATGACTTTTATGACATGCATGTCCCGATTTTCACGTTGAGGTTTGCCATTCATGTTCACCACATATGTGTTGTCATTTTTAAATGTGTCATTTACCTTCATCGTCTATTCACGTCACGCGATAACAATTTAGTATATGTGGAGCTAGCGAAACGGCCAGGAGCACGCTATAAGCGTAGCGTGCAGTCATGACTTTCATGGCATGCATGTCAGGATTTTCACATTAGGGTTCGCGATTGATGTTTGCCATTCACTCAAGTCATGCCATACCAGTTTTGCAATGTGGTATGTGAACGAAACCATCGCAAGAGCAGAAAGATCATGGAATGTAAATCATGACATTCATGTCATGATTTTCACGTTATGACTAGTCACTTATGCTAGTGATACAGTCATGTTATGACATACCAATTTTAGTATCGATACCATTATCAAAACGGCCAGGAGAGCTAAAAGTTGCAGGCAGCCAGACAAACAGACAGGCAGGCAGGCAGATACGCTTATAGTCGCCAAAGTTCACTAAAAAGTGCTTTGCATTTGGAAACTCGGGACAGCAGTACTTTGCCTGCAGTTCAAGAAAGTGCATACGTATGTGCACCTGTGGCGCATACTCCAAGGTTTCAATGAAGGATATGTCACAGTCAATTTGCTGACAATGCCATGGTACTTATGGTTTCGCTAGAGGCATTACTCGGAGTGTAAAAATCGAAACATTCGTTTTTTCAGTGAGCTTCCTGACACAAAGTGAGGAAAGCTCTCTCACTTTATGTTGATTGTGTGGAATAGTGTGGCACATCAAGCATCATTTACAGCAGAATAAGCAGGGTGTCCACATTGTCCATTCACTTTCAGACAAAATATGTGAATGTATTGTATGTCCGTTAAGAAACGAATTACCACTCATTGGACTCTACGTAGATTACCTTGAACAGGGCTCGTCCTGAAGGCACCAGTGGCTAGGCAGATGCCCCAATGGTAAACCGAATCGAGCATTGTCAACGCACTTGGTGTCGTAGAGTGATACACTACACTATCATAGCCCAAACGTGTCTTCACAAGACCCCTGTATAGGTCCATTAAACATTTAATGTTGCTTCCACATGTTGTGTGTGACAGTAGTTTTAGTATATTCATTGTTTTTAGACAGTAGTATTTAGGTACTTGATATGTCTTCACCAATGACGACACGCTATGGGGATGGTGAAAAGGCTGGTTATTTTTCAGCGAAAATTTTCACCGATATGCCGAAAAAAAAAAAATCACAGCATATCCACGGAGTGCATGATGATGAGTGAGGTGAAGCATTTGTCAGTCCGTTTGCGCTTCTGTCTGTGCGTCCATCCATCCGAGCATCTGTCCGTCCATGCATCTGTCTGTCCGTCTGTGCGTGTGCCTGTCCATTCGCATTCGTCCGTCTATCTAGCGAACACACCAAGTACCACTATCTTGCATCTTTTCATCATATATTCATCATATAGAAGTACTGCCACTCAGCGGACATTCCAACGACTAAACGAGAAGTGGCGAAGCCGGAATAGAAGTGCGGCACGCGTGCACTTTCTTACAGCCTGCGCTTCGTGTCCAGCTCCAACTTTTCGTTGCCTCTAATACCTGGTACTGCGGCCCAACCCTCGCTAAACCTTGCTAAAACCAAGGAGGTTACGCCCAGTGAGTTAAACATGGCAACCCTTTCTGTGGAGATAGTGCTTAAAGTGAGTCCTTCTGATACTAGTTTTGTTTAGTAAGCATCGAATTCAAGGCAAATTTTATTGCAGATTAAGTCGCCGATACTCGTCTATAGGTAATTCGAGAAAGAACTATCTTTTTATTTATGATTAACGTGCGCGGGTTTCCTCCTCAATGCGCGCCTTCCGCTCCTCTAGTCTGGCCGTGGAGAAGGCTACGTACTACTACAACGACGATGACGACTACTACTATTACAGTCAAACCTCGATATATCGAACGGCGCGGCGATCGCGAATAGTTCGGTATATCCAGAATTCGATATAAAAAAATCACGAAAAAAATGCGTCAGCAGCTTGCTGAAAACAACAACGAACCGTTCAAGTGTGGTGCAGTAAATACTCACTTGAACATTCAAACATACTATTTATTGTGTTGGTTTAAAATATTGAAAAAGAGTAGCCTGCTTTTTGTTGGCCATGGCGTGTTTGACGACTGCGTCCTCAATATAGTCCAGGCGATCAATAAGTGATAGGCCGGTGCCTTCAATCGCGCCGCAGTGACGACGCACAAGGGCCAAGGCAGCTACGACCTCGGCTGATGTCGGGAGCGGGGCACCATCAGCGCTTGCGGGATCCACTTCGGCAGAGTCTTCATTTGGCTGCTCAGCAGTAGCTTCGGCGACAATCCCCATATTCGTGAGCTCCGCCGTGAGCTCCGCCGGTCAGAGTTAGGCCTGTCGCGCACCATAGCGCGCGACAGGCATAACTCCGAACGCACGAACACTGCGAGCACAACGACCGATGCCTGCCGATGCTACGGGAGAGGAGCTTGCAACAAGTGCGCAGTGTGCCATTGATACTGTAGCGGCGAGAGAAGAGGAGACGCGAGATGACGTCGAAGGCGGCCGATGGGGCCGTGCCGATCTCGCCACTTTATTCTAGGCCTGAAGCGGAGCCACGTCGGCTACCAGCGTCCGCCACGCCAGGCGTGTCAGCTCGTTCTAATTCTCGCGCAGCTCGAGCTCGCGCCAGCTGCGCGAGAGACGCGGCGCGGTGATGGAAAAAATGATGATGGTGATGATGGCACTACAGGGCTCCCCCCCTAGCGCTTTGCGCGATTTGAAGGCATATGAAAAAAAGAAAGAGGGCGACAAATGCTATGTACATGAACGGCAGTCCATAAAGTGTTCCTTTGGCAAGTCCAGTTTGTCAACGTTTAAGGGCCATCAGTAGGCAGCGGTCTCTGGCGGGCGACACTGGGAGTTGCGCAGAGGACGCAGGAGGAAGTGCCGGGTCGCTGTGTTCATAGACACGTCCATCCCACAATTACGCGGCGGGACCATTCGAATGCGCACCCGCCGTTTCGAGTAGACGCGGCTGACAAACGTGCCCACAGCTGGAGCTGTGGACAGGCGCTGAAGAGCTCGCGCCGGTAATGTGGGCGAAATAGTGTGAATGGTCGGAACGCACCCATGATGACCGAGCACTGAAGTTTCACAGCCACAGCGGGGTCTCCGACAGCGCACAGGGTGCCGAGCCTGCTGTCGACAAGGAGCAACGTCGCGGTCGTGCTGGTGCGGACGTCTCTGTCGATGAAACACCGGCCTCCGCGTAGCACTGCGACCGGCATGCCGGGGCGTGTGGCCGAGTCGACGGATGTGGAAACGCCGTGCATTGCGGCTAGTCATGTGCACGACAAGTGGTTGGCCCTTGCGTCGGGAAAACCTCGTAGGTGTTTGCGCCGTCTTGAAGGCCAAAGCTGCAACGCACGGCTGCATAGCAGGACGCTTGAAAAGGGGACGTTGTGTTTTACGGCGAACGCGATGATTTCTTCTGTGCGCTGTCAAGTGTGGTAGACAGGCAGTAGGATTGGGCGTCGTCGCTCGTGTCACCAACGAGCCCGCGTTGCGAACACACGTCTGGTAGTTGCCGTCCAGCGTCAAAGGCTCCGAGGGATGGTTGTGGAGCCCAGAAGTCGTGGCCTGGGGGTTGAATGGCGTGCCCGTGCTCGTCGCGGCAGCCTGGTGGTTGTCCGCCTGCATGGGTGGTACAAAACGTGCGGTCTGTCCGGCAGCATCCCGGAAGTTCGGTCGTAGCATGTCACGGGCAGGAACTTCAGCTGCGGGAGACGTTGAGGTAGGTGATAGTGGCTGCCTGCAAGACGTATGGCGCGTTAAGGCCAGTTGAGAGTCATCTTCGGACACCGTCGACGGCGATGCCTCCGCGATTGGGGGGCGAATAGCAGGCACGACGATGTCCGTAGTTGCGGCAGGCTCCAAGGCGTGCGGCGAGGTTGCCGTCGTGAAGACTGACCTGCCTGAGTTGTCTGGGGTGGAGGAAGACGTGCAAGTGGCCGGCACGAGTGACAGACCTGCGTTCGCGGGCTCCAAGGGGACGCCTCTCTCGGTGCTGAGACCAGTCGAAGTGGGAGCGTCGTCTACCTGGTCGTCGTGCTCAGGTGCAGATTTGGATCTTCGTGCGACTGGATCTGAGGTAGGAGGAGTAGTTGAAGCCGGGGTACCGAGGTAGCGGTCAGTGGAGGGCTGCGGACCGGTTCGTACCTTGCTCTGCGACGCCGGGGAAACCTGCCTGGTGCGGGTAAACGGAAGCGGACGGTATGTGTTGCCGCTGCGTGCGAGCACCGCAGTGCAGAGGGCATCGTAAGGCTGCGGGCTGGTGCTTGAAGTGGCAGCGAGATGGCGCAACTCGACCGGTAGGGCGTCGAGAAGAATGGCATGCATTAGCAGCTGGTCCGTGATGCCATTCACCGCAAGAACAGCGTCGAGCTGCATAAACCATACCTTGGGGTAAGTTGATTGGTACGGCGGCACTGGTGGGCAGAGTTGGGGGAACATGGCCGCGGGCCGCTCGGCGAAGGGCGTGTTCTCCGGGTCACCAATGTAGCGGCGAGAGAAGAGGAGACGCGAGATGACGTCGAAGGCGGCCGATGGGGCCGTGCCGATCTCGCCACTTTATTCTAGGCCTGAAGCGGAGCCACGTCGGCTACCAGCGTCCGCCACGCCAGGCGTGTCAGCTCGTTCTAATTCTCGCGCAGCTCGAGCTCGCGCCAGCTGCGCGAGAGACGCGGCGCGGTGATGGAAAAAATGATGATGGTGATGATGGCACTACAATACCATAGAGACTGCAACGACTGCAAGCTGCAAGGCTGCGGCGTAGGTCCGGGTGTAAAGCATGCACATGGCGCGCCCATGACGGCTCGCCTGACTGCTTTCCCTTTCCCGGCGGCAGCGCGGGCCGCGTCTGAGACAGTTGTCTGCGTCCTTTCCCTCCTATACTTTCCTCCTCAATCTTTACCTCCCACTCCCCCCGCACGAAGCTGTGTCGGTGCCTTCGTATTGAAAGACAATAACAGCTCCGCGCTTTTCTCTTCGCTTTTCTCATTCAAGAACCTCTACCGCAAGGCTGCGGCGCGCGTACGCCACTAAGTTAAAGTGGCGCACTCGGCGCCATCGATGTGTGCAGCATTCGTAAACGCCCGCCGCTCTATCGCTACTTTCGAGAGTTGCGGGAAAGCTCGCCGCCTGTCAATGGAGCGCGGGCAGTTTGGGGTGCTTGAGTTCGATATATCCATTATATGTCAAACTTTGTTCTAAATAAAAAATCAATAATGCATGCAATTTCCCGCGTGATATACAAACCGTTCAATATAGGCAATAATTCCATATATTTGTGTTCGATATATTGAGGTTTGACTGTACATACATTGTGGATGCACCACCCAGGGCTTAAGGAGCTTCGCCTCTAAAATTTATACACAGAAGCTATGAGACTTGACGTATGTGAACACTATAATGTTCCAAGTCTATAAAGGAGTGGGACAAGTTGCTCGAGTTTTCAGAGTCGAAGATATTAATAAAATTTGTAGATTATTTCGATTTATTATGATGCCATTCATTGTTGGTATTCATTTATTTTACATTTATATTTCAGTGTGTGCCCCCTGTGGATTTACCCAAGTGAGTGTGCAGTATCTGAATAAAAAATATACAGCATAACAGATAAATGCGAGAAATTCTTGTGCCGATTGTTTTACTTTGCATAAACAAATAAAATGTTCACTTCCTGCAATGCTGACACTGCAATACGAATGTTCTCATACCAGGACCCAACAGGCCCTTGTCAGTGCCAGACATAAAAAAAAAATAAAGTGCCATAGATGCATGATGTTACACAGGGGCCATAGTTGGGTAATAATCCTTGGCATTCTGTATGGTCTCGACAACAGCATTGTAAGTGCCCATATCTGAAAATAGAAAAAAAGACCTGACAGTTTAGGGCAAGCGCATCAGTAAATGACAATTTAACAGACTCACTTTCAATACAAATGCAGTATATATGTAAGCTTGACACAGCAAAGCAGCTATCGATTTATGAAACATTCAACTACTTTTGCCACCTCCCAAAACAGTGAAGTAGTACAGCGGCCAGGTATTGTAATCACAGAATACACATTGCTTTTTAGCTTTTACCTATTGGCGCACAAGGATCCAAATGTTGTAGGCATTCACCACTGAGTGAAATGATAAAAAAAATAGCAATATGAGATGTACCTACACAAAATGACGTCCTACATCTATGGCTGCACCAACATTTATGTTCGTTTCACACCATATTGCATTGCCCAAACTTCTTCAAAACAGGCTTTCCATTTTCCAGTTTATTTCTGATGCTATTTATTGGCTATGTCTTTGCACATCCACGTACATTGCTGTCCCAATGTTCCACATCATTCTGGTGGCCATCTCAAATGTGCTGAATAACATATCGCGCTCGTTCACTGTATTTTTTTGAAAACAGCGAATCTGAATTGCTACAAAGTTTCAGTTACAGGTGAATGTAGAACCAAGTCTCACGTGCATTTAACACTGCACGTCGGGGTAAAATAATGCATTTTCTTCATGGGCAAAGAAGACTGGACAGGCACCAAAGAGGGTATTGCATTCAGACACTGCAACATCATCAAAATGCTGCTTTTTGCATGAATGAGCAAGCTTTTTGGGGAAGTGTAAGAAATAATAAAACTAATCAACTATTACATTAAAACCTCGTTGCAACAAAGTGAGATATATAGAACTAATGAATATAACAAAGCAATTGTAATTCCCTTTGAAATTCCCATAGACGCCCATGTATTTAAAACGTTGTTATAATGAATCAAAAATTTTCTCACAACACACATAACGAACCATTCACCTGCAATGAGCATTTGCTGATCATTTTGGTATACGTCAATTCAATATCTTACAGGGCACGACGGTTTACATTATTACATCTCATCACGTCTGAGGTAATTGAAAACTTGCGCCTTGCGCTCCCCGAAAGTCGCCTGCGGCCTGCCAACACACATGTGGGAGCCAGTTTCCCTGCTTTCTCTTTTCTCGAGAAACTAATGGACTCGCACGTGCAGTAGCTCCACGAGCGTGCGCGACAACTCGCCTCCCCTCTCCTGTAAAACTTGTTGACCCGCCCGTGCATCTGACCTCCTTCACCTCATCAGCTCCGCACCGGGGCACGCCGGGGCCTCGCGAACCGACGGGGCGGCGGAGATCGTAGCGTTCGTCCTTATCGTTCGCTGTGGAAGAGCAATACCACCTCTATCAGTTTCTGCCACTAGACACAAGATGGACAATGGCAGCGGCAAACGTAAGCGCAAAAATAAACAATCGAGCAGAAGTCAGCAATGTTGAAAGTCGTTGAGTCTGGTGTCAAGAAAAAAAAGTGGCCAAAGATTTCGGCAATGTCGGTTGTCATGGGCGGCCAGGCCTAGACGTCGTGGGGCGCTCTCTTTGACGCCAGCGTTGTGCCTGACTGTGACACTTTCTGCATGTACGTCGGTACCGATGCTGATGCGGTGACAATCGAAGAGTTGTCAGATGCAGAAATCATGCTGAATGAAAACAGAACAGTGGCTTCGAAACAGTGACGAATGTGTTGACACCCCGGAGCCTAATGTCGGTGAACCCGACACCCGCGCAAGTGCTGGATGCGACAGACCTGCTGTGCTGCTTTTCTGGTGCTTACGATGACGGACTCTAAATAACTGCTGCAGCTGAAAAAGCAGTCATCAGCATGAAGAGTTGGCAAAGTCAAAAATATTAAGGACTACTTTTCTTCGAAGTGATTTGCCAGCTGGTGTACTGAATTTGGCGAAAATAAAGTGCATTGTTCTTTGTTATTTTGCTATTTTTTGCCTTCCGACGGCCATTTTTTTCTGCGCGGCGAGCTGCTGTGATATTCGTTGGCGTCTACATTCTCTCTTGCTGGCTAATTGCTGGTAGAAATGGATATTGGCTATAACAAACTAATGATTATAATGAAGTAATTATGTGTCTCCTTCAACTTCGTTATAACAAGGTTTGACTGTATTGCGATCCCCATCAACACCAATATCATCGACGTGAATAGACGGCCAAACGAGGTTTTTGGAGGCCTGCAGGCATTGTGCCTCTCAGCGGCCAGTCACACGAGAAGCGCTGTTTGAGAGGGAAGGAAGCCTCCTCACAAAGCTGTGTGCTGCCAATGCACTACTAAGACAGCTGCTCATTTTCACAGCATATTCAGTTGTGTTGTATGAAAAATGAGAAACACAGCTGTAGAGAGGTCATTTTACTTGTAGCGCCTTCTGTTTACATTAAGAAGAACCAGAAACTAGCGCTGTTACGCCTACCGTCTTGATATTCTTTTTGATCAAGATCAGCTGTTACCTCTCAAGTTGGCACTTCCAAGCGATTTCCTCTATGGTAAGTCGTTGCTTGGTGGCGCACTTCCTGCCTCGCGATTCCGTGTCACTCTGAAATAATGCAGTCTCTCTCACTTTCACCCTCATTCGACCAATATCTCCACAACAGATTTTTTTTTTTCTTTCCGATCTTTTCTAGACAGCGTACTGAGGCCGCTGTGCCTATTTCTTTCTTTGCCTATTTATGCTCCCGTGATGCTTCACATCGCTCCTCCTTAATCGCTTCCCAAATTTCTTTTTAGCTTTCGCTTTCCTTTCAGAAAACTGCTCGCTTTTTACTTTTTATTGCATAACAGCTCACTATACCTAAAGTCCTTGCCTTGTACTCTGCATACTTTTTCTGACAAGTCCAGAGGCTATATTCATGCAACACTGCAGTGTTGGGTGTTTTGGGTTGTGAGCGAATGTTCCAGGCAGAGGCAGATAAAGACAGAAGGAGCCGAAGGGCTTATGGTGACCTATGACCTATAGTGCCTCTGGCTGCAAAAACATGAACAAATCGATCTACCCCGCCATATGACCATTGATCATTGCACGCGATTGCCAATTTTTTTGTGTTAGTATTGAAAGATTACTAGTTTCTTTTAAAAGATATTACTCCATGAAAATGGACATATTGGACACCCAAACACTGCTCAAGCTGCCGTCATACCCTCGACATTTCCGCGCGCCATGCTCCGGTTCATACCAGAACCAAGACACCATAAGAGCGATGTGTGGTGCACTGCAGACCGGCGGCCCCTCTGCTACCAATGTGGGGAGACAGGCCACCTTTAACGACCATGTTATTATCGCCGAGTGGGACTGCGTCTAGAATGTAGGAAAAATAAGAGCTCAATGTCTCGTTTCATGCAGTGAAATTCAAGCGCGAAAATTTCAATAGCTTCCTAGTCAATGCACCCTGTCCGCGGAACGGTGAGCGCCCTTACGGGATCCAAAAGTTTTTATCTTCGCGCCATATGCTTCAGGACACTCGGCAATGGGAATCACGATGAACAGCTCCAATGCGCTACCGGTCGCCAAGTCCCAGACCATCATCCATTTTCCCGAGACCTCGATCACCTAGCCCGCGGTGAGAAAACTAGAGCCAGTGACCTGTGGAGGCAAAGCCGCTGATACTCGGAAAACAGATGACCCTCCATCGCTGGCCTGACCGGACGACTGCAGTTAAGCAACGACATATACGTGCAGTAATGATGACGTTACCTCTGAACTGTTAATCACCATCGACGACATGGAAGTCATTGCACTGATAGACACTGGGGTGAACTGCTCCGTGGTCAGTAGCGTCTTCGCAAAGAAGTTAAAAAATCTACTGACTCAGTAGACCGGACATAAAATACGTACTGCTAAAGGGCACTTAGTCAGCCCCGTGGGACTGCGCACAACAAGAATAGGGATCAGAGGATTCGTGTATGTCGGCAGCTTCATTGTTCTTCCCGAGTGTTCCCGTGAGCTAATTTTAGGCATGGACTTCTTGCAGACAAACAGCACAATCATTGACTTGCAAGAATCTAATGTCTCCTTTTCTACAGAGAACGCAGTCGAAATGTGTCTAACCGAGCAACCAGCCGTTTCACCTCTCTGTGTTTTCGATTAAGACATGACCGTGCTGCTACGTTCGAGTGCGACAGTTCTTGTGAGAAGTGACATATGTCGTGATTATGGGGTACTAGCCGACGGAAACATCGGAATGCTAATCGAAAAGGGAATATGCGTGGCAAGAGGTTTGGTGAACCTTTGTAATGAATGTGCTGACATCCTATTAACCAACTTTGGCAGTGAGGTGCAGCACGTGGCAAAGGGAACAGCCATAGCAACCCTGAATGAATATTTTGAAGTTGCGAATGTTTGCGCTCTTGATAGGAACACGCCAGATTCTGCACCAGTGGACAGCGTCCTTCAATCAATAGACATCCACAGCGAGCTCTCCTCTCCACAGAGAGAGCAGATTGTTAATTTGATCAAAGAATTTGCAGATTGCTTTTCCACTTCGTTGAAATTCGGACAAACTCCAGTCGCAAAGCACTGAATCGTGGTCAACGAAAATGTTAGACCAGTGCATCAGCATCCATACCGAGTAGCTCCAAAAGAACGAGAAGCCATAAGAAAACAAGTATAGGAAATCCTGAAAGACGACGTAATACAGCCATCACATAGTCCCTGGGCATCACTGGTGGTATTGGTCAAAAAGAAGGACAACACACTGATGTTTTGTATTGACTACAGAAAGCTGAACCTCGTCAGGAAGCGGGATGTTTATGCACTACCATGAATCGATGATACTTTAGACAAGCTACGATACGCTCATTTTTTTTCGACATTGGAATTAAAAAGCAGGTACTGGAAAATCGAAGTGGATGAACGAGATCGCGAGAAGACAGCGTTTGTGACATCCGATGGTCTATATGAGTTCAAAGTACTCCCTTTTCGCTTGCGCTCTGCTTACGCAACCTTTGAAAGGATGATGGTTACTGTCCTTTCCGCACTTAAATGGCAATCGTGCCTCGTCTATCTCGATGATGCAGTAGTTTTTTTTTCTACCTTTGAGCAGCATATCCACCAGCTAAGGACAGTATTGTATGTCATTTGCGTGGCAGCACTATCAAACCGAAAAATTGCCACATAGGATTTCGCAAGCTTCGGTTCCTTGGGCACATTATTAGTGCTGAAGGTGTCCGCCCAAATGACAAAAAGATTACAGCTGTCGAAAACTTTCCGAAGGCATGGGAAAAAAGGACATGAGATGATTCCTGGGACTATGTGCCTACTATAGACGCTTCGTTGAAAACTATGCTAAGCTTGCTAAATTATTAGGAAGAACAAAAAAATAATTTCACTGAGTTCCTATGACGTTTGCAATCTCCTCCTATTTTTGCTCACTATTATGAAGGCGCTGAAACAGAAATCCATACCGACGCCAGTAACGTTGGCCTTAGCGCCATCCTCATTCAATGGCAGAATGGACAAGACAAAGTTATTGCATACCCAAGCCATACTCTATCAAATGCCGAGTCCAATAGAGAAGGAATACCTGGTAGTTATATGGGCCATCAGTAAGTTTCGTCCATATCTATACGGCATAGCCTTTAGGGCGATCAGCGACAATCACTCACTGCGCTGGCTGGCAAACATAAAGGACTTTTCATGAAGACTCACTAGATGGAGGAATATGACATCACTGTTGTGTACAAATCCAGCCTCAAGCACAATGACGCAGATTGCCTGTCACATGGACTAGCTGAGCATTCATCGTCTGAACATGAAGATTTTCCATTTCTTGGAGCTCTCAATGTGTCCGAGATGGCCCGTCATCAGGGAATGGTTCCGGAGCTGCTCCTGCTTATCCAGTACTTGGAGGGTCAGCAAGCAAAGGTACCCCGAGTTTTCATCCGGGGACTATGTTTCTGCGTTCTCTGGAATGACGTTCTTTACAAGGGAAACTTCGAACACAGTGGTGAGACGTTTCTGCTTCTCGAACCATCGTCACTGCGAACCGAAATATTATAAGCACGTCATGATGACCCTTCAGCTGGACATTTGGGTGTTAGCCGGACTTTAGTCAGAATCCGCTGCAGGTATTAATGGCCGAAGTTAATGCATTTGTACAGCACTATGTCAAGTCATGCCGAGGTTGCCAGAGATGCAAAATACCACTATTGAACGCAGCGAGTCTGTTGAAACTGACAGAACCATCGACGGGGCCATTTCAACGGGTGGAAATGAATTTACTTGGACCTTTTCTTGTCTCATCATCCAGAAAGCGGTGGATTATTGTAGCGACAGACTACATGACCCGCTGTGCCAAGGCGTCATCTCTCGCAAAAGGAACTGCGAATGAAGTGGTTTAGTTCCTCGTCAGCCAGATAGTGCGACGGCATGGCGCTCCTAAGATTGTCATAACCGACAAAAAAGCAGCGTTTACCACCAGTTTGTTGCAATTACAATGAAACTGACGCATACCAACCACAGAATAAGTACAGCTTACCATCCGCAGAGAAAAGGCTCAACTGAGAGGCTCAATAGAATACTGGCTGACATGCTCGCCATGTATGTGGATGCTGAACATCGTTTATGGAACAGCACTTTACCGTATGCTACCTTTTCATATAACACTGCAGTGTAAGAGACGACACGCTTCATGCCATTCCAACTTGTTTAAGGTAGATCTGTAACTATGACCTGAGACACAATGTTACCCGTCAGCAATACAAACGAGAATAGCGCTGATTACAGCGAATACATGAAGAGAGCAGAAGAGGTTCACGTGGCATGCGAAGAACATTTTGTGTGAAAGGCTGTTTTCTTGAGTTCACGGGCACAAGTTCGCCCTGAATAAACAGTCTTTATCAAGAGGCGTTTTATTTGTTGGTAACAATATATATGAATATATATCGGGCTGCATTAGTAGTGTGCATTAAAGTTGCACTGCCTTGGCGTGACGTAATAATTCCATGCTTGTCAGTAAGACTTGAAAAACTTTTCAGCGTGCTCAAGAAACAGTGCCCGTCGCTTCCAGGTTACTGACACTTTTGAGCGACATAGATTCACTACCAACACTTCATCTCAAAAATGACGTGCACTGTTACTCAGCACGGCCGTGCACATGCGTAGTGACATTTTCGGTAGCCGGAACATTTCGCAGTAGCTATTGCGGCTGGCGTGCATCACCTAAGACTGCCTGCTTGTACTTTCAGGTTGGTTATATTACAACCCACGACACTGACTCAACAGAACATAGGTGGCACGTAATTTATTCCAGGTCAGCCAGAGCTTCGACGAAACCGAGCTTTTGCGCAGCGGGAGCGTCATGAGACCGGCGAGCCGCGCTTCTTGCTGGTGATGATGATGCCACAGCTTCTTCCCTTCTTAAAAGTTCAAATGATTAGGAGCGCGGCGCTTTCGCGTTGAGCGCCGCAAAGGTTGAGTGGCCGGAATCTGTGAATCTCTTGCGCTTTCACCCGAAAGTTCTTGACGGGCCGATAGTGTGTCGGTGTCGCACGATTCGTCAACTGAAACAACCCGCTGTCGCACTTGGTCAAAATGCAGCCATTCCGTTCCCTCAGTCGTGTCCACTGTGACCATGCGCTTGCCCTGATGGTCCCGCACGATACCTGGTATCCACCTTTTACGTGGCCAGAACATTCGTGTCCAAACACGCTGCCCTACCGGCCGTCACTTTTCTCGTGCGTGTGTCTGTTTACAGCAGAATAAGCAGCAGAATAAGTGTGGCATTGCACGGTTTTCCTCTAACAGCATCTGTGGTCCACATAATGCAGTCGAGTTTAATTCGCATTTGATACCCCAGCAAAAACTCCGCTGGAGACTTGCCCTCTTCCACTGACGTGCGGCGGTAACGGAACAGAAATCTTAAAAATCGAGGTTGTAGCGATAATTTTTTCGTTTTTCTTCAAGCCTTCTTCCAACATTCTTACGGCTCGCTCCGCTAAACCAATTGATTGGGGAACATAAGGCGCTGTCGTCAAGTGTTTTACTTGGTTATTCGCTAAGAAACTGCGGAATCGGAAACCCGTGAACTGAGGTCTATTATTCGTCGCAACAGTACGTGGTAGACCAAACTTCGCAAACAATGCCCTAAGGGCCTCCACTGTCACTTCTGCTGTTGCAGATTTCGTTAGAACTGCCTCCATCCACTTCGTTTTGGCATCTACAACTACCAATACCATGTGTCCTTCAATGGGATCTGCATAGTCAGCGTGCAACCAGCTCCATTTCTCTCCCGTCGTGGGCCATGGTACAGGTGTTTGCGCTAGAGGCATCGCCGCAGCCTGTATACAGGCAGTACATCCACGCACCAATCGCTCGATCTCACTGTCTACACCCGTAAAACCAAAACAGGAATCTTGCAATGTTCTTCATGGTTGCCATGTCTGGGTGTGTTTCATGAAGCAAATCCAAGATGCGTCGATTTAGCGCCGCGGGAAGCACGATGTGGTGTCCCCAGTAGACCCAAGTCTTTGTAGCAAGTGAGCTCAGCCTTCTTACTAAAGTACAACCGCAAGCGGCTCTGTTCTGCAGATTAAAATTTTGGCCAGCCTTTCTTAATCCAGAATTTAACTTGCTGCTGCTGAGGATCCGTTTATGTAAAATGCACCACAACGCTGACACTAATCGCTTCTTTTTCCAAGCATTCCGAGCGCAGGACATACTCTGGTGGATTTTTTGTGCTGGTATCGTGTAGTGTGTTCAATAATGGCAGGCGACTTAAGGCATCAGCATTTGAGTTTTAGGTTCCCCTGCGATACTGCAAAGTGTAATTATAATTGTCCAAGAGAAGAGCCCACCTCTGAATTGTTGCCGCAGCCATGGGAGGAATGGCTTTTCCTGGTTTAAACAAACCAGTCACTGGTTTATGGTCTGTCACCAAAACAAAGTGATTGCCATATAAGTAGTCCTTAAATCGCGTCAAGCCGAATACAATGGCCAATGCTTTCTGATTTAGCTGGGAGTCGTTTGTTCCGCTTTGAACAAAGTTCTGGAGCGAAATCCAATCGGATAGTCTGTGCCATCGATGCGATGAGAAAATACTGCCCCCACTCCTACAAACGAAGCGTCACATTCCAACTTCAAAAGTTTGTCAGGGTCAAAATGTGTCAAAAACATTGACCTTTGTATAGCCTGCTTAACCTTTCGAGTTGCTTCCTCGTGTACCTGCTGCCATTTCCACGTAGCTCCTTTAGTTTGCAGATTGTATAATGGAGCTAGGACCGTGGAAAGGTTCGGTAAAAGTTTGGCATAATAGTTTATTAAACCCAAGAAGGAATTCAGTTCGCTCACCGACTTAGGGATTGGTACATCAAGAACTGCTTCAATGTTATCGTCCTTCGGTGTGAGCCCATTAGCATCAACTCGATGTCCGAGGAAGATGACAATGAAGTGTCATTGCGCTTCTCAGCTACTATAATGTCATTCAGATAGGCTTGTACACCGGGGAGTTATTTGAATAAGGAATCCATATGCCTCGGGAATATGGCTGGAGCTAATCCCAAAAGGAAGCCTATTGAAGCAGAATAGGCCCTTGTGAGTGTTTATGACAGTCAGCTTCTTGGCCTCGTCGTCCAGGCAGCTAGTTGTATGCTTGAGCCAAATCCAGTGTACTAAATATTTCACCGCCATTCAGTCGTGTAAAGATATCCACACGAGGTAGTGGGTACTGTTCAGTCACTGTGGCCGTATTCACTGTCAGGTGAAAATCTCCACACAGTCGAATGGACCCATCAGTTTTACCGACCAGAACCACTGGCATTGCCCATTTTGCAGCCATAACTGGTGATATCACACCGTAGGCAACCAATCGGTCGAAAGCATCAGACACCTTGGTTATCAAAGTGTATGGCACCGTACGTGCTTTGCAAAAGCAGGGCATGACTTTTTCCTTCAGAATAAGCTTCACCGCTGGACCTTTGTATAGTCCTAAACCTGGCACAAACACATCTTCGAACTCCTTGAGCAAATTCTAGCGTATACACAGCTTACACTGACCGCTTTAGTGGGTATGATCTTGAATGTCTCATCACATTGCCAACTCGATGCTCGGATGAAAGATCCCATTCTCTTATAGATCATGTTCTAACTAACATCAACCTACCAATTGCTGCAGGCGTTATTACACTGACCTTACGGATCACTTTCTTAATTTTGCAGTTTTCGATGCCCATTTCTCTAAAGTCGGCACCTCATATTTCACCACAACTTTCGATACAGAGAATTCATTTCTACAATTCGCACCACCGACTGGTCTCTTCTCGATTTAATTCATGAGCCTACGGAGGCTTTCAAGTTTATTTGCAATGTTTTCACGAAAGCAGTTTCTACCACCTCTAGCAATGTTACCATAACCAAATCAGTTTCGCAGCTCCGCGCGCGCGCTGGCACGAGCGGCTGACGCGTGAACTAATGGCGCTGCTGTTCCGTCTTGCTTCACATACCAACGCGCGTGTTGCCGCTTAGACACGACGACACGTTTTCGGCGCGCGGTTGCTTCTTCGCGCCATTATGTAGTGAACTGTCGTCTCTTACGAAAGAGTTCTAACATGTGACAAGGGACGCCAACAAACAATGCCTTATTGTTGTGCCTCGAGCTGCGAAAGCGTTTACAGAAATGACACAGATCATCATTTCTTTGAACCACCCAGAGATCCCGATAAGTTTAAAAAAGCCGCCCACATATTTCTGCAGGGGGAAGTCGAGTAAATGCGTCGCGTTAATGTTGCATAATTGGGTATTGTTATTTTGTCTTTATTATTCTTAATTACTGAATGATGAAGAAGCGCTTCTTTCAACGAGTGCTGGGATGATGATGTTGGGCTGTGCTCCACTAATGGTTGAAGGTACTGTTGCTTCCAGCGCATCTACTCGAGTCAAGCAAAGTGTAGCCAGAAATTTTTTTCGAGGGGGGAAGGGGTGGGGGAGGTCACCTGTTTCGTTTCAGGCAAGGCACTCCTTTGAAGTGGTCATTTGTTGCTCTCTATGCTATTGTGAAAAGCATTTCGGGGGGGGGGGGGGGGGGGGGTACGAGCCCAGTGTGCTACCTCCTGGCTATGCACTGCATGTACGCAAACTGCACTCTGTGTAACGAACCGGAAACTGTCGAGCATTCTTTTGGGATGTGGTACAAAAGACCCTGATGAAATATCTGCCGATAACACCTCATGAAATACGTTATATTTCAATACCGAATGAGGGCGGTGTTCCATGTAATATGATACCTTTACTGGGCCATTAGAGTCTCTGAATAAATCGCATGGCCGTGAGGAACATAGAACCTAAAGCAACATCGGCACATGAAACGTTATTGAAAATGTAATATGTGCACAAGATATATCGAACGTCGAATTAACCTCCAGATTGCATGGAGGTGTTTGATGAATTGGTGAAAATGAAGCGTTTTTAAACCATCAAAATGGTGTGAGTAGACCAATGTGGTTTTTATTAATATTTATTTCTTCATTTCTGAATAAAAAAGGTTCTAAAAAGCAGACGTGTGGCTGTGTAGTAGAACACCCGCTTGCCCCACGAACTCGGAGAGTTCGATCCCCTCTCAGAATTGAAATTTTAATTTTTACTTCATTTGCATCTTTCTCAGTTTTTTTTTTTTTTGTCACACCCAAGATGATTATTTTTTGCTTACAACCATCAAAACCAACGCACATGCCAGAATTTCTGCGAAACGAACTCTTTAACGCTGTCACATTAAAGATGGGCACAGATGCTGTGCTGCAAGGATATACGGCTGACTAACAAGTCCAAGACATGTGAGTGACATTTCGAGGCAAACGATAATGTCAAATATCATAAGCACATTATAAATGGTAATGAACTACTTCCACCTCGAGAAAACCAGAAGAAATCAAAGTTATTCAGAAGGTTTTTAAAAACTAAAGATGCGTCAGACTTAACCGCATTTAAAGAATACCGCAATAAGGCGAACGCCTTTATCAGGAAAGAAAAAAGAAATTACTTAAATCAACAATTCCATGCAGACAACTGCAAAGGGAGTGCAGAACTGTGGAGGAAACTTAACGCTTTGCTTCACAGGACACCGATCTCTCCTGGGGTTACTGAAATAAATATAGATGGTCGAGCGGTTATAGATTTAGAGCTCGCAGAAAGATTTAATCATTTTCTCACAAACGTTGCACAGCCGACGCAAACAGTGCAGAAAGCTATAACTGACGCAATGACAATACAAACAAAGAACATCTTTCTTCGACCAACCGATGATCAAGAAATAGTTTCAATTTTTTCCACGCTAAAACAGAGCAGCGCTCGTGACATAGATGGTATTCAGATTTCCCCGATCAAACATGCTATCATAGCTCCTGTGCTCTCTCACTAATTTGTCCGTATCAACAGGCTGTTTCCCAAAACAAATGCAAACATCCGTTGTCAGCGTGTTATATAAAAAAGGAGACAAGAATGATCTTACGAACTATCGGCCAATTTCTATATTACCTATATTTTCAAAAAGCTTGGAGAAAATTATTTTTAAAAGACTCATGAATTTTTGTATGAAGTTTAACATAATATCCCAATCTCAACATGGTTTTATGAAGGGCAGGTCGACGGAGACTGCTTTACTAGCTCAGAAAGAAATAATCCTTAAATCGTTTGAGAGTAAAGAACTTTGCATTGATGTTTTCATAGATTTTTCTAAGGCGTTCGACCGTCTCTGTCATCATACTTTATTTGAAAAATTAGAAATATATGGTGTTCGCGGCATTCCACTTTCTTTCTTGAAATCTTACTTCAAGTACCGCTCACAATGTGTAAAAATTAAGGATTCATTTCATTCTCTCCAGGCAATAACCAAAGGGGTTCCGCAAGGTAGCATTCTACGACCGCTGCTTTTTAACCTATACATAAATGACATTGTCAAGGTCAGTGACAAACCTAAATACATAATATATGCAGATGACACCAGCATTTTCTTTACAGGTAACGACATGACTGCCATGACCACACTTATAAACACTACATTAGAAAGCTTAAACACATAGAGTGAACGAAATTCATTACTCATTAATGCAACAAAAACAAAAGCTGTAGTTTTTCATTCGCAGAGACAGATTTCCTTAGACAATAGATTACGTATAGGTAGCTAGGCTGTTGAAATTGTAGAAACCATTAAAACTTTAGGAGTACTTTTTAATTGCACAATGTCGTGGGATCCTCAGATTAATAATCTAATTACCAACCTATCAAAATGTGTGGGCATACTTGCACGAATGCGTTATTTTCTTCCAGTTTCTGTTAAACTAACACTTTATAACAGCTTGTTTTTGTCGCATGTAAAATATTGTCTTTTGGTATAGGCAAGTACGACAGCAACCAACATAAGTAAAATATAGACTACAAAAAAAAAGCGATCAGGTTTATAGCAAATGTCGACAACTATGCACACACTGATGAACTGTTTCAGCGCTATAATATTGTCCCAATTCACAAACTTTACGAGTATTCCCTAGCAATAAGATGTAAGCAATCTCTTTTTCATAACAATCGTGCCTTCTTAGATATTTTTGTACGGGAAACGCATGCTTTTCCGTACCCTACTCGTCACCAACAACATTGGAACCTTCTATTCTGTAAAACAAATTTTGGGCGACAAATGTTATGTTTTAGTGTTCCTTTGTTATTAAATAAACTACTGGAGGAAAAAATAATCATTGAGAAATGCAGTGCACGTGACATTAGGGAAGTGCTTTTATCGTGAAAATCGAGAAAATGGTGGTCCAGGCATTCATGGAACTGTCTATATGTGTCTGTGTGTGTGTGTGTGTGTGTGTGTGTGTGTGTGTGTGTGTGTGTGTGTGTGTGTGTGTGTGTGTGTGTGCACGTGCGTGTGTGTGTGTGTGTGTGTGTGTTTTGCACACGAGCAAAAAATGGTTTCCTTTAAGAATGCAATACCAAGCAGCTACACTGTAGAGGACATAGTCGCTATCGCTGGCACGCATGCTAGCTCAGCAGCCATTAGCAGGCCATGCACTTCTGCATACTGCACTCTCACCCAAAGAGACTGTGCCACAAGTGTTGCTCTCCCTTAGGGGCCATATTCTCGTACACCAGTGTTTTGTAAAGTTACGCGATATCAGGTTCAAAAGCTGCCACCCTCCCCTCGTATAACACAATTTGTTGCTATCCCATTCACTGCTTCAGCCTTGCAGGGTCACATTTTTAGATATGCACAGCTGCCTTTTTTTATTTCGATAAGCACTACACACTAGAGCACAGTGGCCATATAAACGAGGATGCGCGCATACACTCGATGAGTAGTCCTGTGCAGCTGTCCTTACTAGGCTGGTCCGAGAACCACTTCTTTTGAGCAACATTACTGCATATCCTTTTTTAGGGGCGAAGCTCCTTAGGGCGTGGGTGTGTCGCTCCTACTTATGTATATACAGTCAAACCTCAATATATCGAACACGCATATATCGAATTATTGCCTATATCGAACGGTTCCTATATCACGCGGGAAATCACATGCATTATTGATTTTTTATTTCGAACAAAGTTTGACATATAATGGATATATCGAACTCAGCCACCCCAAACCGCCCGCGCTCCATTGACAGGCGGCGAGCTTTCCCGCAACTCTCGAAAGTAGCAATAGAGCGGCGGGCGTTTACGAATGCTGCACACATCGATGGCGCCGACAGCGCCACTTTAACGTAGCGGCGTATGCGCGCCACAGCCTGGCAGCTTGCAGTCCTTGCAGTCTCTATGGTGTCAACGGCACACTGCGCACTTGTTGCAAGCTCCTCCCCCGTAGCATCGGCAGGCATCGGTCGTTGTGCTCGCAGTGTTCGTGCAGCGCGCGACAGGCCTAACTCCGCCAAATGAAGACTCTGCCGAGGTGGATCCCGCAAGCGCTGATGGTGCCCCGCTCCCGACATCAGCTGAGGTCGTAGCTGCCTTGGCCCTTGTGCGCCGCCACTGCGGCGCGATTGAAGGCACCGGCCTATCACTTATAGATCGCCTGGACTATATTGAGGACGCAGTCATGCGCGACAGGCCTAACTCCGAACAGCGGAGCTCACGGATGTGAAGATTGTCGCCGAAGCTACTGCTCAGCAGCCAAACGAAGACTCTGCCGAGCTGGATGCCGCAAGCGCTGATGGTGCCCCGCTCCCGACATCAGCCGAGGTCGTAGCTTCCTTGGCCCTTGTGCGCCGCCACTGCGGCGCCATTGGAGGCACCGGCCTATCACTTATGGATTGCCTGGACTATATTGAAGACGCAGTCGTCAAACACGCCATGGCCAACAAAAAGCAGGCTACTCTTTTTCAATGTTTTAAACCAACACAATAAATACTATGTTTGAATCTTCAAGTGAGTATTCTGAGCACCACGCTTGAACAGTTTGTTGGTTGTTTTCAGCAAGCTGTTGATGCATTTTTTTCGTGATTTTTTTATATCGAATTTTGGATAAATCGAACTATTTCGCGATCACCGCGCCGGTCAATAAATCGAGGTTCGACTGTATGTATGTATGTACGTAGCCACCAGCAGCACATACCCGCTCTAGAGAGCGGGTATGTGCCACAGGGGAGATGGCGGTACTTGGAGTGTTCAATAGATGGATGCGCGGACGGACAGACAGACAGACTAGGGACGGACGGACAGATGGACAGACGTACAGACAGATGGACGCACAAACCGGACAGACTAATGGATGGACTCACGGACGGATGCATGGATAGACGTACGGAACCAAGAAGGAATGGACGGACAAAAGCACGGACGGGCTGACGGACGCTACGCATCATTCACTGTGTGTACATGCTGCAATTTTTGTTCCTTTTCCGAACACTGCCATCAAGTTTTGTTAAAAAAAAAAGTTTCACCAAAAGGGTGCAGCAATGAATGCGATAGCAACAAAGTGTAAGGCACACAGCCAACCCTTTTATTTGATATCGCACAACTCTACAAAACGTCGGTGTAAGAGAAAACAGCCACGCCAAGGAGAGATGTTCCTTTCGCGGTCCTCCTTCCCCCGTTCTTTAGAGCATGTTCAATTCTCTCCAAGATAAACCTTCTTACATCGGCTAGCTTACGATTATTATTCAACTTTGAAAGCTTTGCCAATTTTATTTTGTGTATTGTATTCGAGGCTTTCATGCTTAGGTGTTTCTTAATGAGGTTCTTCATCTCCTGGGACAGCTTGCCAGTGTCGTGTCTAAGTACTGTGCCTCCAACTTCCACTGCACACTACGTAATGATACTCATCAGATTATTATTTATTCTGTCAATGCTAAGGCTGGTGTCCTCGATAAGAGCAGAGTTCAGAATTCCTGTACTTTTGCTGTCAGTGCTGGTTCGTTGATTTGTTTCTTGCATATAAGTTTCTGTCATTCTTTCAGTCTAGGTGAATTCGAGACCGTACCAATTTATGGTCACTGCATCATGCCTTGCCAAGCACCTCCACATCCTGCACGATGACTCGGTGTGCACTCAATATAAAGTCTATTTCGTCTTTACTTTCGTCATAAGGACTCTTCCATGTTTACTCCCACATGCATGCCTCCAGTATATACTTATCAGCAAAACAAGAAGAAACACTACTTCTCACCTATTCTGTGCATCTTGAATTTTAACGATCACTAACAACGCCGCAAGAACGGAGCCGTAATGCGCAATTTTTTTTCTTTCTTTCCTTTTCCACGACGAGCACATGCATGTTGATGTTTTATTTCTCTGTGCTCTGACCCTTAGAGTTGGACAAAGTCCTCAGATGCCTGCAATGAGAGCTAGGAATAGTCTTTAAAGAGATAAAATTTGAATATGTTCTGGCAAGAAAGAATCTGTCAGAATGTGAAAGCTCTCTCAATACCATATATTTATCACAGATGCTGGCAAGTTACCTTCGTTTGTGTACTCTTCTATGGACATAATGCCAAAACGTAATTACAGATTTAACGATACCATCTCAGGACACAGAAATGAGAAAATTACATGAAGTTACCCAACTCTATTCTTGAAATGCGAGCTACCAGCAATAAGTACATAGCTGAGGACGTTTGCCATTGCATCACCAATACTATTAATGATAGTGATAATAATAAAAGGCACGACATAGCTTGGCAAGCCTCCGCTAATGCAGTCCTAGCCGAACCAGAAGGCCTTTAATCTGAGCCAAATCACGGTCAAGACAAAGGTGCACAAATTCAAAGACATGAGCAAAGTTATGATTCGAAAATCAGACATGTTGTGTGATATGTAGAAACCGCAGACATAAACATAGCGTGTGCGAACATGGAAGCTAAAAAATTCTTTAGACAACGTGAAGGACAAGTTGCTAAGCCAAAATTTCCCCTGTCTTCTTTACGCCTTAGGCTGCCACCATTGTGACAACCAGTTAATAGGTGAAAGGACAAGTTTCAAGGAAAGAGCTAAACAACAAGAATATGACGCTGGGAAACTACCTGTGACCTGATATGCCTTAGCTAAGCATGTGGAATTTACAGGCCACCAAACTGACTGATCAAGTGCGCGTGTTCTGGACAAAGAAAAGCTCGCATCATGCGTGCACCTGGAATGGCAGCATATGCACATACGCTGAACAAGAGTAATGAGACCTTTCCGATAATGTATTTCTAGTATTTATGTCACATAATTAGGCATACTCAAGTATGCTGTGCCTTTCTTATGGCTATTATTGTAAGCAAGACTATTGTGCCATAATGTTAATAAACTTGTCAGTCTTTTCGTAGGTGGATCCTTTCGTCTTTACACTAAGAAGCGGCAGTTACACACTGCTCTTTTTTTTTTTTCACACGTCTTTTAGCAGTTCACTGTACTTGCTGCCTAAGGAGTGGCTTTTTAAGCTTTGATCAACCTTTTGTGACGGTCGCACAGACTGCCATGAGTTTTTATAACCACGCCAGATTTTTTCTGAAATTCCCCGACTTTTCCAGAAGGGTCCAAATTCCCTGACTTTTCCAAGTTTTCCAGGTTTTCCAGATTGGTAGCCACACTGCACTTTTCAGCTAAATTCAAGTGCTGCGGCGCAATGCAGAGGTGCTAAGCCAGTTTGACGCAGCAGGGGTGATACAGCGCAGGATGGCGCAGTAAGTTAGTTTGTAAACAATGGTGCGAATGCCGCAACTTTATCACCCCTGTATTTTCGATGCTAACATCCAAAGCATAGATAAAAACCATCATAGGTTTTCTGAAAAAAAAATAATAATAACTTCTGCTAAAGGTGATGACGTTGTCTCACTAAGAATTCCATCGATTGCTTCATATAACCATTCCTTCCCATATTCCAACAGATGTTGGCTACTCGGTTCCTAGATAGATAAAGATAGCCAGTGTCAATGTGATAATGTTAAAGAGCTCGTTTCGCAGAAATTTCGGCATCGTTAGTAGTGAGCAAAGGATCATCATCTTTGCGTGACAGAAAAATTGAGAAATATGCAAATTGAACAAATAAAAAAAATTCTAGATTTGAGTGAGGATCGAACCCAGGTCGTTTGCGTGGAAAGCGGGTGTTCTACCACAAAGCCACACCTCGGCTTGTGAATACAGTGAAAATAACTTCCTCTGTTTAGAAATGCAGTGAAAGTAACTTTCATGTTTTACAAACACATGCATGCTGTATAGTAGATGCTTCCTAACACAACACGAAGTATTGCCCTAATAACGCCTGGTACAAGCGTACATTGCCATCAGGCATCAGATCATGGGATTATCATACTGACTTCATAGTTTAAAACCAGTCAGCCACTGCAAAAAGCACATACAGTACCTCACCCTTAAGGCCACGTAGTGGGTGCCTATAGCAAGTTCAAAAAGCTCTAGGGTCATCCAATATTTTACTGTTGTTGTTAAAGGTGGAAAGAAAACAGAATTCGGTATTTACCGGCCAACTTAAGTTATGCCCATTTTTTCTAAGGTTGCTGAAAAAATTTACACGTTTCTTTAACTACAGTTTCACAAATAATGAATAATGAATGAATGAAAGTGTTCATTAATACAGTTTTCAACCTAGAAAATCCGACTGAGACCGCACTGCATCATATAGAAATGTCTTCATTCAAAACACTGAAATAAAACCCTTCGTGGAATATTTTACAATTCAACGGGTTAGATACGGACAGATGTAACTCACTGCGCTGTAAAATATTCCAGGATGAACATCCACCAACTCGCCCAACTCGCGATTCAGCTTCGGAATGAAACACTTCACTATTGATCTATTCCTTCATTTCAGCAAAGTGTTTGATTCTTTCAACATTAAAGTAAAAGTCGCTAGCTTCGGAGCCGGTCAAACAGTCACCACTGAGAAAGGGACAGAAGCGGTCCTAAAACATCAAGTCAGTGTTTGGTTTTTAATCTTAACATTACAATCCACAAACTAAAAGCAGCTGGAGAGTTTGTTTTATTCATAAACAGAAGTGAAAGTGCACTTCAGTGCTTTGGAGCAGCCAAGAGATAATGCTGCTTTGGAGCAGAAAAGGGGATTTGGGAGCAGCTGTCTAGGGTCAAACATCATTACCAATCAAAAGTATTGCAAGACAGTAGCAGCATTGGGGTCGCGACAGCGTTTATTAGGCTGAATCACCTGATCAACACTTCAAGCAAAGACGACGTTCCTTGTGATAATGATTATATACAGATGAAGAAGATGAAAGTCGCATGCTGTGAATATTATACTAACACTAATTTTCCCCTCGCACGGAAGCGGCCAACGTGGCCGCTGTTTATGACGTGAACAACCACCGTACCATGAAAACGGCCGTCAGAAGGCATGACAACAGGGGTTGCTCGGCAGTTAACAGGAGACGTCTGCTCGACTACAGCGTAGGGGCTGATGAAACGTGAGTGAAACTTATCACACAGGCCAGGAACTCGCGTTGGGGTCCACAATAGTGCTTCGTCTCCAGTATTGAAGTGAACAACGCGGTGGACATCATCGTAGCGAGTCTTCTGCTCTTGTTGGCTCGCCTCTGCATTGAGGCGGGCGCGTCGGCAACAATCGGCCAGGCGAGAGATAAAGTGCTCACTTGATGAAGACGAGTTCACAGGGACGTCAAAAAAAGAGATTTCGAGCCGAGATGTCGGTTGACGGCCATAGACGAGAAAGAATGGGGAATAGCCCGTGTTGCGCTACAGGATGGTAGGATGGTATTCCAGTTGGTGCGGTGGGCGTTGATATACACAGATATCATATCGGAAAGTTGAATGGAAGCGCTTTGTGAGGCTGTTAGTCTGGGGATGGTAGCTGGAAGTCGCCTTATGAATTATATTACAAGCGTGGAGAACGTGTTCAAGTAGTTTCGAGAGAAACGCCTAGCTGCAGTTGCTCAATAGGATGCGTGGCTCACCAAGTCTCAGAAAGATTGCCTCCAGAAAAAATGTGGCAATGTCCTCTGTCGATTTAGAAGGAAGTGCAGCTGTTTCGGCATACCTTGTCAAGTGGTCAACTGCTGTGACAATCCAGCGCTTGACGCTAGCTGATATTGGTAGTGGTCCATAAAGGTCAATCCCGATGACATCGAAGGGAGCGTCAGGACACGGGATAGGTTGTAGGAGACCAGCCGGGGAGGAATTGGGTCGCTCGCGGCGTTGGCAGAACGAGCATGACGCCACATATTGCGCTAGGCAGGTGGAACGCCCAGGCCAGGCAAAACGAATGCGGATGCGTTCATGGGTTTTATAAAAGCCGACATGACCAGCCTTTGGGTCATCGTGAAACGCCTCCAAAATCTGCGCGCTTAGAGAACGAGGAGCGACGAGAATCCAGCGCTGTCCGTCGGGGTGCAACACAAAGCGGTAAAGAATTTAGTTTTCAGTCTTGAAGTTCTGCAGCTGTCGATGGGTGCGGGCGTTCGGAGGACGAGACGAGCCTGAAGGCGCTGAATTATAGAGCGTTGGTGGGATGCGTTGCGTTGGTGGATGCGCTGCGTTGGTGGGTTGAGAACATCTCGTTGCCGCAGGCAGAAAAAAAATCGACAGCAACGAGTGAATGAACTGACAGAGACACTTTGATGGGTTCACTCACATTTGCGACAGGCCTGGAGTGTCTGATGAGGATGATAAAGGACAGCGGCTAAGGGCATCGGCATCGTTATCTTTAATGCTGGATTTTTGGTAACATCGAAGTCGTATTCTTGGAGACCAAGTATCCAGCGACTGAGACGTCCAGACAAATTCTTCAACGTCGACAACCAGCACAAAGCGTGGTGGTCAGTGACGACTGTAAAGTGACGGTCGTGAAGATAAGGTCGAAACTTCTGCGTGGCCCAGACAACAGCGAGACATTCCTGCTCAGTGATGGTGCAGTTTTTCTCTGCTGCTGTGAGGGTGCGACTAGCGTATGCGATCACACGTTCCCCAGAATGCTCTGTTCGTTGCAAAAGTACAACGCCGACTCTGTGTCCGCTGACATCAGTATGAAGGAGAGAGGGCACGGCGTTATCAAAATGACAAAGCACTAGCTGATACGTGAAAACACGTTTAAAGGTTGCAATTCGTCTGACCATATGTATAACGTTCCCAAAGAAAGGAGTTGATGAAGTGGTGCAGCAATGGTGGCGAAGTCTCGTATGAAGCGCCGGAAGTACGATGCAAGGCCAAGAAAGCTTCAGAAAGCTTCAGAGCTCTTTGGCGCGTTGAGGCACTGGGAAGCAAAGAACGTTGGTAATCTTGTCAGGATCAGGCCGGATGCCATTTTTGCTGACGAGATGTCCGGGTAATTTTGCTTACAAAGTGGCACTTTTTGGTGTTGAGCTGAAGACAAGAAGCTACGAGACACGTCAGAACTTTATCTAGGCACTGCAAGTGTTGTTCGAATGTTGAAGAGAATATGACGATGTCGTCAAGATAACATAAGCATGTTTTCCACTTACCCCGCATACAGTGTCGATCACTCGTTCAAACGTTGCTGGCGCATTGCAGAGGCCGAAAGGCATGATGTGAAATTCGTACAGGCCGTCGGGTATGGCAAAAGGCAGTTTTTTCTTTGTCACCCTCGTGCATTGGTGTTTGCCAATAACCGCAGCACAGGTCAAAACTCGAAAAATATTCCGCTCCTTGCAAGGAATTTAAGGCATCATCAATGCGAGGCAAAGGACACAGTCGAAACCCTAAATAACGAAACCCCGCGAGTACGAAATCTTTGCGGCAACGAAATATTTCCAGATCCCCGGCGAACGCTCATAGAAGTCTATGTATTACGTATCTCGCGGTAACAAAATGTTTTTAGACAGGGATCCCGCATTAACGAATTTTTCACCACGGTGCGGGCCTTATTTTACCCTCCCACCAAAGCTTAACTGTCGAAAATATGCTCGTACGCGTCATATGCGCACTCAAAATTTGTAAACCTCTGCTTTTTTTTCCGCACTAGCATGGGTACCGCCATTTTCGTTTACTTAAATCGGCGATGGGCTTTGTGTCCGACAACATGCCTGGCCACACTGCAGTAGGCGATGGCAAATGATCATGCTGGAGTGCAGATGGCGCCGTCAGACGAGCTTAACAGGCCGAAGCAACACCAACAGTTGGAATCAATCAAAACGACAAAGAGAAGACTGGAAATGGAGGCGAAATCGAGATGAAGTTATAATGGCGCCTGAGAAAAGCTTGACGCCGGAAGCGGATTCTCTGTTGATCGCGGAAAAAGAAAAGAATGGCAACAATATCATCATCATGTAAAGCAGCCTTGCAGCGACACCATTAGGGGACTACACAATCCCATCCTGCATTGCTTCTGTCATTTCGTCACTTCCGTAGCCTCACACCTGAGCGCCGCGAGTTGTGTTGTGTGTGGCTGTTTGTGTGAAAGTGCTGTGGGTGGCTACCGGCACATCGGCTCTTGCTAAGATGTCCCCGCCAGCCAAAAAGCGGTAGTTTCTGTCGCTTTACGATAAGGCTGTCATCATTGCCGAAGTTGAAAAAGGCTAGAAGAAAAAGGATATTGCCGAAGAGTATGGAATGGCGTGCAGCTCGCTTTTGACCATATTGAAGGGCAAAGATGCCATTTTCACTGCGCTTGATAATGGCGCACGTGCGCAGAACAAGACAGTGGCCGCAGCGGTCTTTCAGGACGTCGATAAAGCGGTCTTCGCGTGGTTTTCTGAACAGCATGCCAACAGAGTGCCACTGTCGTTAAAAATTCTACAGCAGAAGGCACTGGACTTTGCCAGCATCCTCGGGCACGACCAGTACTGAGCAAGCGTTGGCTGGTTGGGCCGCTCTAAAGCCCGGCATGACATCGTGGCCAAGGCGATTTCTGAAGAAGCCACAAGCATTCACCCAGTAACA
The DNA here is from genome assembly GCA_013436015.1 of Rhipicephalus annulatus. Taxonomy (NCBI): domain Eukaryota; kingdom Metazoa; phylum Arthropoda; class Arachnida; order Ixodida; family Ixodidae; genus Rhipicephalus; species Rhipicephalus annulatus. Next base: position 190,909 of record WOVY01002816.1, read on the forward strand.
ACTTCGTTGTGGCTGCTGACCAACAATGAAGTATTGGACCAGTACGAGCCCTGCGAGGTATACAACGCGGACGAGACGGGGCTGTTCTTCCAGACGCTCCCGTCGAAGACCCTGGACTTGAAAGGCCAGAAGTGCCACCGGGGCAAGCACAGCAAGCAACACGTTACCACTTTGTTGTGCTGCAAAATGGATGGCACAGACAAGCCGCCACTCCTAGTCATCGGCTGGAGAAAAGGAAACCGCCGCTCGCTGCCCATTCAATACACCGCAAACAAGAAGGCATGGATGTCTCGGGCTCTTTTTTTCCAGCTGGGTCAAGGCGTTCGATGCCGACATGCACAAGGCAGGCAGGTGGGTGGCCCTTTTTTTAGACAACTGTAGTGCCCACGACATCGATGAGACATCGATGCATCCGTTCGCGCCGATGACGACGTAGTCGTGTAAGAGGAAGTGACCGACAAGGCCATTATCGAGAGCGTGCGCAAAGCTGATGACACTGAGAACCAAGAAGAGACGCAGGCGAAGAAACCCAACCCGCGGGTTGTTTTGGATACGCTGGACACCTTTCGCTCCTCCTTCAACGCACATGACGACGACGTAGCAATGGACCACTTTTTCCAGTGCGAAGGGAGAGCTTTGAAGTTGTTGCATGGCAAGGGTCAGCAAAGTAAGTTGATCGACTTCTGGCAATAAATTTTTGATCTGCTGGCCGTATCACTGTTTTTATGTCTCATACTCGCCGCAACGAAATTCTTGCGAAAACGAAATTTTTCAGTTTCCCTGGCGCAGACTAGGACATCATACGGCATACAACTGCTCCGATGGCAGATACCAACTCTTTCAAATATGTACCCTTCTCTACTTGATGTGATGCACAGCTGCTCTTCTTTGCTAGCCTTGTAGAAAAAATCTTACAACAGCTTCTACTAGAGCAATAAATGTTATGTTCTTCTGTCTTTTCTTTTGTAGCTCTATTATTGTGTGCGAGTGTTTTTGTGTTTTTTGTAAAGATGCTTTTGTGTTGAACCTCTGTAAAAAAAATTTTTTTGGTGTGTAACAAGAGTTATTTTATTACGCATATTTATGCTTACAAAGTTTGACTACAGGTTTCAGAAATGAATACAAACTGTGTATGGTTTGCCTGATATTGTTGTATAGTTGAACATAGAATTGTATAAGGTTTTTTGAATTACAGTTTCTAAGCTATTTGCATTTTGTATTAAACTGCTGCTTGTGTGATTGTGCTGCTGCCTGGGGCTAGGAACCTAGTCAGGCGACATTAAATGTTGCCTTTTGCCATAGCCCCAGGGCAACCTCTTTTGTTGCCGAAAAAATAAACAATTCCATTCAATTTCGTTATTGCGAGTTTCAACTGTATACGTTTTTTTCTGCTTAATTTGTTCAATGCGCGGTAGTCCACGCAGAATTGCACCAAGCCGTCTTCTTTTCGCACGAGAACGACAGGTGACGACCAAGGGCTTGCGGAGGGGCGGATGATATTTTGCCTGAGCATATCAGCAATGTGCTTGTCGACCTTGCGTTCGCTGGAAGAGACACAGCATAGTAGATGACGGACAATAGAAGTTCCGTCAGTGTGTATGCGATGAGCCACCGTACAAGTCTGGCTTAGAGCAGTGGAATGTACGTCGAAAGAAGATTTATGCTTCGACAACAACGCCAATAGTTAGTCTGCTTGCGGCAGAGTGAGATCCATACTGATGGCATTGACGAGAGCTGTAGTAGGTGGAGCATTCGTTGGTATTGGGCGTGATTCCACCAGACTGGTATGTGCAGCCACTACAGAGATAGGTTGTGCGTCCACGCTGGAAACTACAACAGTGCCCTTGGTAAGCAGAATCGGCTCATCGGTGATATTGAGTACAGCGAAAAAGGCGGTGCCGTAGGATAAGCGGACAAGGCTAGATGCAAGTGCAATCCCTCTGGATAGACAACGGGCTGATGGAGTGACTAGGACGTTACCGTGGTCAATGAATTAAGAAATAACGGTGATAACATGCTCGTGATTAGGTGGCACAAGGTAGTCGTTCTCTGTTCATAGCCGGTTACGTGATGATTTCGGGGAGATATCATCCGTCTCTCGGATATGCATGAGTCGTCGTCAACAAGAGAAAGAAGCAGCAGCATCAGAAAGAAAGTGCCATCTCAAAGAAGCATAAAAACACAAGAAAAACTAACAGTACACTGTGCTGATGACCGTATCTGCGAGTCATTTGCGCTACATAAGAGAGTGCCAGTATAAGATGTGGTGACCTAACACAGACGAGAACACAAATCCACATGAATAACAGAAATAGCAGCCCCTGTGTCCACCAATGCTAAAACTGGTACCCCTTAAACATACACTGATAACAAATTGCATGGGCCTTCTGGAGGTCTTGTGTTTGTTCGAGCGATGCAGCTTTCCCTCTGAAAACTGCGCCAGCTAGTTTTCCCAGTGGTAGTCAGAAGTAAGGGCAGCTGGTCTCAGAGGAGATGTTGAGCGTCACAGAACTGAAGGAGACCGGCCGCGTCCAGGATAGTAGGGGCGAGGTGCGGCGAGTAGAGAAGTCGAAGGAATGAACGTGTCGTAGAGCAGCGCTGGTACAGGTTCAATGAGGGCACCAAATTCCTTTTGTAAACGTCCTGGCCACGGCGTTCGTCCTAGTGGCGTTTGTGGCAAAATCGTGAAATATGACCCCGAATACCACAATAGTAACATACTAAGCGAGGCGAGCGCCAAGGGGCGTAGAATGCTGGAGCTGGGACAGGCGCTGGTACTGGCGCTGAGACAGGGGAGTGTGGTGCAAATACTGCTACGTTAGACTGCGCAGGAACAGGATGCGCGTGCTGAACCAAGGCAGGTGGCATGGCAGCAACTTGTGCATACGTCATGGGCAGCGTTGGTGGCGTTGGAGTGTAGGATGGGAGAGCGCAAGCCATGGATGAGAGCTCCTCTTTGATGGTGTCGCGCAGACCAGCAGATGGAGAGTGAGGCAGAGGGGCGGGTGCATATGACAACTCCTGCGCTTGAAGTTCCTCGCGAATCAGAGTGCGAATCAGCGCGCGCAAATCTGCATCTGAGGAAGGCCGGCTGTCACTGGCGTCTGGGTAGTCTAGGTGCAATCGAATGGCTTGGAGTTCATCAAGATGTTGACATGTGGTGATGATGCCCTCAACGGTGATGGGCGTTTTTGACAGCCAGAGCGTTAAACTCGACATGGCCTATCCCTTTAAGGATGTGGCGAACACGATTAGCTTCTGTTATTGCCGAGTTCACGTGGTGGCAAAGGGCAAGGACGTCTTCAATGTACGAAGTGTACGTCTCCCCAGAATGTTGGGTACGCCCATCGAGATTTCGTTTCGACACTTCAGAATAGATGATCGGTTTCCCGAAAATCCTACGGACTTGCTGAGCAAAAGTAGGCCAATCCGGGAAGCTGCTCTCCTGGTTAAAAAACCACGTTTTCGCGACATCGGACAGATAGAAGGCAACGTGAAGTTTTTGAGGCTCATTCCATTGGTTATAAACACTGGTCATTTTGTATTCTTTCAGCCCATACCTCGACCTCGTCACGTAGAAGACCAGAGAAATTGGGTGGGTCGCGCTGCCGGGCATTGACGATCCAGGCCGGAATGGTTTGTTAGACAGGGATGCTGAATGGTCCGGGCAGCGTTTCTAGCGCCATGACAGCGGACGGGGGAAGCAAGCGGCAACCCGAACGAAGCTCCAGGGGAACGTGAGGTCGGAGAGGACTTGGGGATCGAAGCAGCCTCTACCACTCTGCAAGACAGTAGCAGTGTTGTGGTCGCGACGGCGTTTATTAGGCTGGATCACCTGATCAACGTTTCGAACGAAGACGACGTTCCTCGTGATGATTATAACAGATGAAGAAGATGAAGGTCAAATGCTGTGAATATTGTGCTTACAGCATTTATGGTAATAAAAATGCTAATGATTACACAAGACATTCAGTACTAAACATCAAAATCAAATTGACTACGCCCACTGCCGGACAAAGGCTTCTCCCACGTTCCACCAGCCAAGTCGGTCCTATGCTTGCTGCTGCCACTTTATACCTGCAAACTTCCTAATCTCACCTGCTCACCTAACTTTCTGTCTCTCTTTCCCCGCTTGCCTTCTCTTGGAATCCGGACAGTTACCCCTGATGACCAGCGGTTATACTGCCTACGCGCTACGCACCCGACCCACGTCCATTTCTTCTTTTTGTTCGCAACCATAATATCCTAAACCCCGGTTTGTTCCCTGACCCACTCTGCTCTCTTCTTGTCTCTTAAGGTTACACCTATAATTTTCCTTTCTATTGCTAAAGTATTAAGCTTACCACCTACGAAGTTTTGTGTGTATTCCCATCATTAAACATCATAGCTGAAAGAGAAATAACTGAGAAAACAAGAGCTAAGCAATGATTATCTTGTTTTCATGATTGCTATACTCTATTTCACACATCAAGTGCAATGCTGCGGAAGCTATGAAAAAAGTTTTGTCAGCAAAATGTACCACTCTGCATGTACTGTAGCCGCCATTCGACATCGCTAATACTCGCTTCATTCAGCCGGGCAGCTAAATCCGCGAATCGAGAAAAAAAAGAAATCAGGAAGCGTGACATCACGTGGGCAGCCTTGGCAAGCCGTGCCGTTTTGAAGCCAGCATGGTGAGCCCAACACATGACTTTAGCGCAAAATCATGCAAGCAACGACACTTGCTAATACTTCAGAGTACGGCACTCGATAGCTTTTAATCGAAATGCACTGGTTCGGCGCAGAACAGCCCACTCATGCAGGTAGCTCAAAGACAGAATGGCACAGGGAGTACCTCTATTTTTTATTAGTTATATAAATGATATTGTTCATGTGCCACTGACTTCCTCTACAGTTATGCATGCAGACGATACGAGCTTGTTCTTCTATGGTAGCTGTTTAAAAGATCTAGAGAAGAAAGCCAATGAGGGCGTGGTCTGTCTTACTGGCTATATTCAAACCAGCTACTATTGAACATTAGCAAAACTAAATTTATTTTATTTAAGAGCAAAAACAAGTGTGAAGATTACAGGATTTCTCTCTGTTTTAAAAATATTGACACCGAACGAGTCCCTTTGCTTAAATTTTCAGGTGTACTTTTAATGAGCACCTGAGTTGGACATCTCAAATAAATAAAGTACATGTCAATATGTCTCGATCGATTTCTGTTTTAAACAAACTTAGGTCCCCTGTTCCAAACTGGTTAAAGTTCCAGCTATATTATTCTTTAGTTCATTCTCATCTACATTACTCTCTTTTAATTTGGAGCACAACTTCAAAAACCAATCTAGACAGGCTCTTAGTTTTACAAAAAAAAAAGGTATGTACGCTACAAGGAAAATCTGCAACCTAGAGAACATACCCCCCCCCCCCCCCCCCATTTTTCAGCAAGCTTCAGATACTCACTGTCTACCAATTATACGATCTTAAACTCAGCTTGTATGCCATTAATGAGATAAAAACACCATTGGCACATATATGAAGCATTGCTACCCAAGCGATGCTCCCTATGATCTACGCTTTGATCCATTTTTGATTACCTTTATTCAGGACAACCTATGATAAGTAAACATTATCATACGAAATACCTTATCTACTCTACAAAAATAGCTATGTCTGTGAACTTTTGTAACAACGTATTACTAAAAACAGTGTGAAGAAAAAGTTAAGATGGACAACCTTACTTGTAAGGAGCCATAACTGTATTATCTATTTCATATAGCTTTCAGTGTCTTTCTTACTATTGTACAGTTGAATCTCATTATTTCAAATGTACTTAATTCGAACTTCCGGTTAATTCGAACTTACGATGAGGACCCATCAAAGCTATGTGTATTCCAATGGGCGAAAACGCCCGGTAATTCAACGCCCAATTCGAACATACTGCGCTCCGAAAATGCTCTCGGCACCCCGCCCGATTCCGCTGCGGCACCTGCGACACCTCAACGCTTGATTGATTGATTTGTGGGGTTTAACGTCCCAAAACCACCATATGATTATGAGAGACGCCGTAGTGGAGGGCTCCGGAAATTTCGACCACCTGGGGTTCCTTAACGTGCACCCAAATCTGAGGACACAGGCCTACAACATTTCCGCCTCAATCGGAAATGCAGTTGCCGCAGCCGAGATTCGATCCCATGACCTGCTGGTCAGCAGCTGAGTACCTTAGCCACTAGACCACCGTGGCTGGGCGACGCCTCAACGCTGCCCGCCAAGGAAATGAAAAAGAAAGAAAAGGCTGTGGTGAAATGGTTGCTCCCTCTAAAATGCCGATCTGCGACGCACCCGTGTCACGCTTCTTTATTCGTCCCTGCCACGTATAGACCTTTCCCCTTCCTTCCAACGCCATGCGCAAAGAGAGAGAGAGGAAAAAAAGCCATAGCTAGGTTGAATGATTGTGTGGTTGAAGGAAAGGATAAAGGCCCTATCTTCTGCAACCCTTGCCCCTTATGGGAGCACGGCTCTGCGCCTTAAGAGGGGGGGTCTCACGCGCCAATGCCACGCTTCTTCCTTCTTCCTTTCCCTTCCCTGCCACGTAACCCTTCACCATTCAACGACGTGCGCGAAGAAAGCAAAAAAAAAAAAGCTGCCGTGAAGTGTTGGTTTTCTCTCAAATACCGATCTGCTTCTCTCTGCGTGGAGATGCTCCTCCTTTCTCGTCACGTGCTGGCCATGCTGCAATTGCGTGGCGGAGAGCGGGAGGCTCCGCGCTACGCAGCAGTCGGTGTCGTCTTTAGAAAGCGTCGACACTGGACATTTCTGCGCGCAACTTCTTTTGCCAGGAGAATGCTGAAGCCGAAGTAGAAATGCTTTGCAAGCTGCGTGCGAAATTGATCGACTCACTGCAAGGCAAACGTGTGCAGATGCGCATTACCGATTATTTCAATTAATAACAGATATCCTGTGATTTGTGAATAAGTGTAGGTCTTCTTAAACTTCCCCCTCGAGTGTTAGCTCAATGCACATGCGCCACTGCATAGAGAGGGCTCCGTTTATTTAGCTTCATTAATTCGAGCTTTCTTTATTTCGAACAAATTTTCGGGCCCCTTCGAGTTCCAATTATCGAGATTCGACTGTATATTGGATGAAAGTTGCTCATTTTATTTTGTTTTAAATGTATTTCTGTACATTACTTAGTATTCTGTCCAAAAATTTCTCATGGTTTCAGTTTTTTATATACTTTTTTTATCTTGCTACTGCAAATTAGTGATGACTGCAACACATTATCTTAAAATATATGTTTTGACTTCTGTTATACTTTTTGAATTTGATTTTTGTGTCCTTTCATTCAAAATGAAAAACAAAATTTGTATCTTTTGTTCCACTACACCTGAGCAAACGTATGGGTGGAGGAACCTTAGTCAGGCAGAGGTGATCTGCCTTTACTCCCTTCAACCAAGGCAATCTTTTTTTTTGTCTGAATAAACAGTGAATGGGAAACCGTATCGCAAGCTCTGATCATGAGTAGGGCCAACAAGGTGGGCTTCACTGGTGTGACGTAATACTCCTTATTCCTTCTGAAAAAAAAAAGGAAGAAAATACTTTCTGGTGGGGCACTTTGGGCAGCATCAGCTGTGGTACCGTATTTGTTTACTGGTAGCAATGGCTCAAGAGATGCACATTTGTACGAATACAAATATAATGAATTGAAGGCGGAATAGCTTTGTAATGGATACAGTTTTACAAATAATCATTTAAAACAAATTTTCCAATAGAACAAAGTATTTCCGAGGCAGAGGACCTTTAGTTATAATAAGGTTTGAGTGTATCGCCAACTAGCCCAACTTTCAGTCGTGCTACAATAATAAGCCGTAGGTTTGCTGCTACAAGAGAATTCGAGTGGGCACGGCGGACCCGGAGCGAACTGAGTGGGCACGGCGGACCCGGAGCGAACATGTGGCCTAAAACGCCATTCTTCCGCATAGTGCAGGTTTTCCTGTTCGGTCTGGCCGGAACGCACTGCGCAACCGACGTATCAACAGCCTACACGTGCCGTATGGATTCACCCAAGATGGGCCCTTGCATCGCCAGTAACTGCTACCCTGTCATCGAGCTTGCTCCGCCCCCTTCGCATCATGTGACCTCGTCTGCGTCCCCTATAAAAGTTGGCATCCAGAACTTCAGCTTCAGTGGGCACGGCGGACCCGGAGCGAACATGTGGCCTAAAACGCCATTCTTCCGCATTGTGCAGGTTTTCCTGTTCGGTCTGGCCGGAACGCACTGCGCGACCGACGTATCAACAGCCTACACGTGCCGTATGGATTCACCCAAGATGGGCCCTTGCATCGCCAGTAATTGCTACCCTGTCATCGAGCTTGCTCCGCCCCCTTCGCATCATGTGACCTTGTCTGCGTCCCCTATAAAAGTTGGCATCCAGAACTTCAGATTCAGTGGGCACGGCAGACCCGGAGCGAACATGTGGCCTAAAACGCCATTCTTCCGCATTGTGCAGGTTTTCCTGTTCGGTCTGGCCGGAACGCACTGCGCAACCGACGTATCAACAGCCTACACGTGCCGTATGGATTCACCCAAGATGGGCCCTTGCATCGCCAGTAATTGCTACCCTGTCATCGAGCTTGCTCCGCCCCCTTTGCATCATGTGACCTCGTCTGCGTCCCCTATAAAAGTTGGCATCCAGAACTTCAGCTTCAGTGGGCACGGCGGACCCGGAGCGAACATGTGGCCTAAAACGCCATTCTTCCGCATTGTGCAGGTGGGTACTCACTACTGTACAATAAGGAGCGATTGCCCTGGTCTTCTGGTCTTGCCGTGCCCCCATCAGTGCCTTTGTATTGCGTATGACGTATACTGCGTATGCTCATTACTTCTGTGTGGGGATGTTGAGGTGAACCCTGGGCCTGTCGAGAAAATGCTGAAGGAGCTACTGGATGGTCAGAACAAAATTTCTTCGGACATAGCTGCGATAAAGGTGCAACAAGAAAACATGGAAAAAATTATTTCCGATTGGAACTCGCGTTTCGCTGTACTGGAACAACGTACTGCCAGTATTGATGCTCTGAAGGTGACAGTAGCCACGCTTGAAGCTAAAATTACTGATCTTGAAGACAGGAGCAGGCGGTCTAACCTAGTTGTTTTCGGCATACCTGAGCCACCGGAAGAAACCGAGGACATGCTGAAAGAAGCTGTACTCACTGAGGTTTTTGAACATAAACTTGAGGTCAAATGCAAATCAGTAGGTAGAATTCACAGATTAGGCAAGCCCGGTGGCAGTCGCCCAGTTATCGTATATTTTCAGGATTACAACGAAAAGCAGCAAACTATATCGAATGCCCGTAAGCTAAAGGGTACAGATATTTCTGTTCAAAATGACTATTCTAAGGAAACACTCCGCAAACGTAAACTGCTCTGGAGCAGCGCCAAAGAAGAAAAGAGACAAGGCAAGAAGGTTAATCTTGTACATGACAAACTTATGGTTGATCGGGATAGGTATGTATGGGATGACTGCAAAAACTCGAGGATTAAAATTGCCAGTTCCCAGTCCAGTAAACATAAAACATGACCTGAACGCCCCGATTCTAAGCAACTGCGCCTCCTAAATATTAACGCACGCAGCATCGTTAATAAATCCGAGCAACTGGAGTCCATTCTTCTTGGCAATAGTCCGCACATTGTTGTTATCACGGAAACCTGGTTGTGTGACGATATCAGTGATGATGTCGTTTTCCCCTCCTCCTATCGGGTGTATCGTCGTGATAGAGATCGTAGGGGAGGCGGTGTTGCTGTGCTCGTAAAATGTGCTCTTGATGCGACGCTTCTTAATCAGATCGACGACCACGAAAGCCTTTCTTTGAAGGTATCCTTCTGTGGGCGTTCATTTCTTATCTTTGCTGTGTATCGTGCACCTGACTCGCCTCCTCGGTTTCTGCATGACTTACACGAACACATGGCGTCATTCAAGCATGACAGAATATTTCTTGTGGGCGATTTCAACATGCCTAACGTAAATTGGGACTCCGCTTTTGCCAGTGTCGGACAATCCCCGCAAACCTCGTATCTACTAGATATAATGATGTGCCATGATTTGCGCCAGGTGGTGAAGCAACCAACACGTGTTGGCATGACCTGTGCTTCTGTACTTGACCTTGTTTTTGTAAGTCAATCAATACAAAATTATTATGTCTGCATTGAAAATGGTCTTTCTGACCACCATATGGTGTCTTTTTCATGCTCTGTGGAAAAAGTGTGTACTGTGCCTCGAGCTAAATGTATTCGCGTAAAAAATTTTTCCCGTGCCCATGATGAATCTGTGTTCGATTATTTAGAACTCCGCCTAAGCAACTTCCACGGTTCTAACACTGCCCAAATGTGGGATACTTTCAAGAACATGTGTCTTCACTGTATCGAACATTTTGTTCCAGACAAGGTAAAAAAGACGCGTAAGCTAACCCCTTGGATTTCACGGGATATTTTACACTTGAAAAGAAAATTAAAACGCCTGAAGCGAGGAGTGTCCTCTCGTGACATCATTCAAACCACTCAATTAGCCCTTAATAAAGCCGTAGCAAGCCCTAAACGAAGTTATTTTGAGCACAAGTTGCCGAATTTCATTCGATCTGCTCCGCAGAAATTTTGGAACTTCTTGTCGAACAAAAGAAAACCTATTGAAAAATTACGTCACGATGATGCGCTCCTCGTTGATAAGGCAGACATTGCTGAGCATTTCAACGCTTATTTCCACGGTGTATTTTCGACAGTACATGAGCCTATGCCCCAAATTGTTTCCAATTGCAAAATCAATGCTGATATTGTGTCTATATATGGTGTGATTTCTTTGCTGCTTAACCTAAAAACTAAGTCTTCACCTGGTCCTGACGGGATACCGAACGTTTTTCTTTCCCGTTACGCTGAAGCATTATCACCCTTTCTTGTGGCAATTTTCAACACATCATTATCTTCTGGTGTCCTACCCTTTGATTGGAAAGTCGGACGCATTGTTCCCGTGTTTAAAAAAGGCGATGTCATGGTTCCTGGTAATTATCGTCCCATTTCATTAACATCATCTTGCTGTAAAATTTTAGAACATATTATAGCTAACTACATTTCCAAGTTTCTCAACGATAACGGTTTATTATCCTGCTTCCAACATGGTTTTAGAAAAGGATTTTCTACTGTCACCCAATTAACCTCTATTGTTCACAGTTTTGCCGGCGTCCTTGATAAGACTGGCCAGGTCGACGTAATTTTCCTAGATTTTCGAAAGGCCTTTGACCGTGTTCCACACTCGCAACTCATGCTCAAACTACAGGCAATTGGACTTCCGGCCTTTATAACAAACTGGATTTCTTCTTATCTATCTGACCGCACGCAATATGTTAGTATTGATGATAAATGTTCCAAATCTTTACCCGTCACATCTGGCGTTCCGCAAGGTAGTGTACTAGGCCCTCTTTTGTTTCTTATATATATTAATGATATTGTTGATGTGATTACCAGCCCAGTACAAATTAGACTATTTGCGGATGATTGTATTCTTTTTAACGAAATAACTTGCCACGAGGATCAAATTCAATTAAATTCTAACCTTCTTAGCATACAGACATGGTGCACAAAGTGGAATATGAAGTTAAATGCCGAAAAATCGGTATTCATGAAAATTACTAAAAAGAAAAACAGCTTGTCGTTTTCCTATGAGCTTCCTGAACGGCCGCTTTGTGAAGTCAGTTGTTACAAGTACCTTGGTGTCACCATTACAAACAACCTAAGTTGGAATCAGCACGTTTTCAACGTCTGTGCATCCTCTTTTCGCAAGCTCTGCCTTCTCAGACACAAACTTAAATTAGCTCCTCCAAGTGTTAAACTTCTTGCATACACATCGATTATTAGACCGAAACTCGAATACGCATGCTCAGTTTGGGACCCGCACAAGCAAAAAAATATTCAGGCTCTTGAAATGATACAGCGCAAAGCGGTTCGCTTTATCTACTCAAAATATTGTTTATCAGACTCGCCTACTACTCTCATGAAAGAGCACAGGATCCAAACGTTGCAGGCACGACGTAAAATAGAAAGGCTCAAATTTCTTTACCAGCTTAAGAGCAACAAACTCGGCATTAGCCCTGATCAGCATATTCAGCCATTGACTTCTCGACGAACACGACATCGACACGCTGCATCCCTGACCCCCTACGGCGCCAGAACAAACGTCTTCAAATTTTCCTTCTATCCACGCACCATATCTGACTGGAATGATCTGCCCATATCTGTTGTCTGTAGTATTGATGGGATTGAACATATAGAAAATTAAGACAGTATGTTTCTTTTTCTTTTTAGAAGTTGCTGTATTTTACCTTGTATTGTCGGTTTGTTTATACTTGAGTGATTATGCCCCTCCTGCTTGGGCCCCTTGTGGGGCCTGCAGTATGTCATAAATAAATAAATAAACAAATAATTCTGGAATTAAATTATGCAGCTTCGCGCATCAGAACATCAATGTGATTACGACACATGTGATAGTGTAGGAACTAATATTAACCACTTTTCGTGCACTTAAATGTTAGTACAAGGGTATTATTATATTGCTCAAATGAGAACATAGCCGCACCATTACATCAACATTAAATAAAATTTCGCAGATCCTTTGTACCTTGGGAATAGATGTTATGTAAGGATGGAAGCCGATTGTGTTTTATTTTTTTATTCAGTAAGACGTTATGAAGTGGCACTAAATATATGCACAAATCCACGCACACACATTCGTTAAACAGCTACATATGTGTTATATTGTCACAAGGTCGTGACGTGGCCGAAGACAGGAGACTTCGTGTTGGGATTTAACTGTTTATTTGGGCGCACCTGTGCCCGGTAAACGGAAAGTCCAATTATAGCAGCAGTCTCGCACAGATAGCAGTCTCGGACTGATAGCGGCGAACGGAGCGTCGGCCTTCGATCAACAACTGACAAGCGGCGAAGCGCGTCGGCATTTATACCCTTGCCGTCGAATGTTCTAGCGTTATCGCTGGCGGTGGCGTAGGTTCCAGAACAATCTGTACCGTTCGCACAGTGGGCGTGATCTTACCGAAATGATCCACTACAGTCCGGAACCTTCTCGAAACCTGCAGGCGCGGTTTACGCCGAGAATCGTGTGGTGTTTCGGAACGATAACAAAAACTTGGGAAATGATTGATTGATATGTGGGGTTTAACGTCCCAAAACCACTATATGATTATGAGAGACGCCGTAGTGGAGGGCTCCGGAAATTTAGACCACCTGGGGTTCTTTAATGTGCACCCAAATCTGAGAACACGGGCCTAGAACATTTCCGCCTCCATCGGAAATGCAGCCGCCGCAGCCAGGATTCGAACCCGCGCCCTGCGGATCAGCAGACGAGTACCTTAGCCACTAGACCACCGCGGCGGGGCAAAACTTGGGAAATGGAACGTCGCATTGCCCCCCTCTAAAAAAAAGGCATCGTCCCGATGCTTTAACTAAAGATGAAGGTACAATAATAATGCAAGAAAGTACAATGAATAAATTACAATACAACAACAATACAAAAAACACTGTTTCAGTTTGTTAACGTGCATGAAACGGCTTTAGGCGCGCGACATGGACGACTTCAGGTCGCGATCGGCGTCGTTGAGAGTTCGTGATGCCGTCGGGGACAACCTCGTAATCAAGTGGGCCGAGACGTCGAACCACCTTGTACGGTCCGAAGTACCGTCGCAGAAGCTTTTCACTTAGTCCACGTCGGCGTATCGGCGTCCACACCCAAACACGTTCACCGGGCTGGTATTCCACGAAGCGTCGTCGAAGGTTGTAACGGTGGCTGTAGGTCATCTGTTGATTCTTAATACGGAGACGCGCAAGTTGTCGGGCTTCTTCGGCGCGTTGAAGGTACTCGCTCACATCGAGGTTTTCTTTGTCGGTGACTTTGGGTAACATGGCATCGAGCGTCGTTGCCGGGCTCCTTCCGTAGACCAATTTGTATGGAGATGCACCGCCGTGTTGTATGCGAAGGTCACATACGGAAGAATGGCGTCCCACGTCTTGTGTTCGACATCGACGTACATTGACAGCATGTCGGCGATTGTCTTGTTAAGCCGCTCGGTGAGGCCGTTGGTCTGCGGGTGGTACGCTGTCGTCCGGCGGTGGTTTGTTTGGCTGTATGCCAAGATCGCTTGAGTTAAGGCGGCAGTGAATGCCGTTCCTCTGTCGGTGATAAGGACCTCCGGGGCGCCGTGACGTAGGACGATATTTTCGACGAAGAACTTAGCTACCTCGGATGCACTGCCTTTTGGCAGGGCTTTTGTCTCGGCGTAGCGGGTGAGGTAGTCGGTAGCTACCACGATCCACTTGTTTCCGAAAGCCGACGTCGGGAACGGCCCCAGTAGGTCCATACCAATCTGCTGGAAAGGTCGGCAAGGTGGATTAATTGGCTGCAGAAGTCCCGCTGGCCTTGTCGGCGGTGTCTTGCGTCGCTGACAGTCCCGGCATGTCCTCACATAACGAGTGACGTCGGTGGTAAGACGTGGCCAGTAGTACCTTTCTTGTATCCTCGCGAGCGTGCGAGAAACACCGAGGTGCCCTGCCGTCGGATCGTCGTGCAGGGCCTGCAGGAGTTCTGGTCACAGAGCTGAAGGCACCACAAGGAGATACTTAGCTCAAAGCGGTGAAAAGTTTTTCTTTTGTAGAAGACCGTTTCGTAGAAGGAACGACGCAAGTGCGCGCTTGAATACCTTCGGGACTTCGGCGGTCCTGCCTTCGAGGTATTCTATTAGGGCCTTAAGTTCCGGGTCGGCCCGCTGTCGTTCAGCGAAGTCGTCGGTAGTTATCGTTCCCAAGAAGTAGTCGTCATCCCGGTCGTCGGGTAGCGGTTAGTCGACAGGCGCACGAGAGAGACAGTCAGCATCGGAGTGTTTTTTGCCAGACTTGTAAATAACAGTAATGTCATATTCTTGAAGTCTCAGGCTCCATCGTGCTAGGCGACCTGAAGGGTCCTTCAAGGTGGCTAGCCAATACAAGGCGTGGTGGTGGTCGCTCACAATTTTGAAGGGCCTGCCGTAGAGGTAGGGGCGAAATTTCGACGTAGCCCAGATGATGGCGAGGCACTCCTTTTCTGTTGTGGAATAATTTGCTTCTGTTTTGGATAGCGATCGGCTGGCGTAACTAATAACCCTTTCAAGTCCGTCAGCCCTCTGCACAGGAACGGCGCCAAGACCTACGCTGCTTGCGTCAGTATGTATTTCTGTCTCGGCGAATTCGTCGAAATGGGCAAGTAACGGAGGCGTCTGGAGGCGATGTTTAAGCTCCTGGAAAGTGTGTTCCTGTGGCGTTTCCCACTTGAACACCGCGTCGGCCTTAGTAAGGTTAGTGAGAAGATCGGCTATGCGGGCGAAGTTTTTCACGAACCGCCTATAATAGGCGCACAGGCCCAGAAATCGGCTTTCTTGTCAGTGGGCGGCGGGAAGTCGGCGATGGCGGCTGTTTTCCGTGGATCGGGACGAACTCCAGACTTGCTGATAACGTGCCCCAGAAACAAAAGCTCCGCATACGCAAATCTGCACTTTTCTGGCTTCAGTGTGAGTCCGGACGTCTTGATGGCTTGAAGTACAGCTTCAAGGCGCCGAAGATGCTCGTTAAAACTCGGAAGAAGCCACGACGACGTCGTCCAAGTACACAAGGCAAGTCTGCCAGTACTGAATCCATAACGCGTTGAAAAGTTGGAGGCGCTGAGCAAAGGCCGAAGGGCATCACCTTAAACTCGAAGAGGCCGTCTGGTGTTATAAACGCCGTCTTCTCTCGTCTCTTTCGTCGACTTCGATTTGCCAATAGCCAGTCTTGAGGTCCATTGACGAGAAGTACTTGGCGTTATGGAGCCGATCAAGTGCGTCGTCTATTCGCGGGAGAGGATACACGTCCTTTCTTGTGATTTTGTTCAGGCGGCGGTAATCGACGCAGATACGTAGGGTCCCATTCTTTTTCTTCACTAACACCACGGGGGATGCCCATGGACTCTTGGACGGCTGGATAATGTCATCTCGCAGCATTTCATCAACTTGTCTCTTCATGGCCTCACGTTCTCGCGTCGAAACCCTGTACGGACTCTGACGGAGTGGTCTGGCATTTTCTTCGGTTATGATGCGATGTTTCGTGATTGGGGTCTGCCGAATTTTCGATGACGACGAAAAGCAATCTTCGTATTGCAGGAGCAGGGCCTTGAGCTGTTCTTGCTTATCGTTTGGAAATCTGGGACTGACGTCGAAAGCTATGGGAGGGGCTTGGTTCCTCTGAGCAGGTTCCGCAGAATCGGCGAGGGCGAAAGCACTGGTGGCTTCGACAATTTCTTCGATGTATGCGACCGTTGTTCCTTCGTTCACATGTTTGTACTCATTGCTGAAATTCGTGAGCATAAACGTTGCTTTGCCTCCCCGCAGCTCTGCAATTCCTCTTGCGACGCAAATATTTTGGGTGACCAACAGATGCTGACTACCTTCAACGACGCCTTCCAAGTCAGGTGATTTAGGAGCGCCGACTGAAATAATGACGCTTGAGCGAGGCAAGGCATGGTTTCCTGACGGCGTGCGCGGCGGTAGTGCTTCTTCTGTGGATAATGTTATCGACCTTGTTTTTAGGTTGATGACAGCACCATGGAGGCATAAGAAGTCCATGCCAAGGATGACATTTCTCGAGCAACGCTGTAGGACTACGAAATCTGTAGGATAAATACGGCCGTTAATGGTGACTCTCGCTGTGCAGATTCCTGCAGGCGTTACGAGATGACCTCCGGCTGTGCGGATTTCAGGGCCTTTCCAAGCTGTCCTAACTTTCTTTAACTTTGCGGCGAACGACCCACTGATGACAGAATAGTCGGCTCCAGTATCGACGAGAGCAGTCACACTGTGGCCGTCAATAAGAACGTCGAGGTCACTAGTTCGCCGTCTCGCATTACAGTTAGGGCGCGGCGTCGGGTCACGGCTGCGTCGGCTTGTTCCGCTGCTTCCATGTTGCGTCGTCCGGCCACCTTCGGTAAGTGAGCTTTTGCCTTCAGGGCTTTGCCTGGTTGGTGTTGTGTTCAAAAAGCTCCGTCGCGGCGACGTCGTCGTCGGAGGATCTTCGGTAGTTCGTCGCACAGCAACCGCACCTCCATCGGTTGCTGCCCTTAGTTTCCCGGATACGGGCTAGGAGACCGGCCCCGCGTTGGGCCAGAGTACTGCCGGAGGTGCGGTGACATGCGGCGGCTGGGCGACGGCGAACGGGAAGGACTTCGTAGTGTCCATTGAGTTCCTGCCAGGTAGTCTGCGATGTCACGTGGCCGATCTCCTGGCTGCAGACGCGGTGCATTTACGGCGAAGCCACGCAGTCCCATCTGTCGGTACTGGCAACGGCGGTATGTGTGCCCGGCCTCGCCGCAGTGGTAGCAGAGCGGGCGGTTGTCAGGTGCACGCCAAACGTCCGTTTTCCTCGGTGCACTGCGCTGGCCCGCTGGGGAACAGTAGGATGGCGGTGGGGGTGGTGACGGCGGTGGCGTCTGGCGACGGAAGTGCAACGGGGCGGCGTTTCGGCGTGGACGGGGAGGAGCGTTGTGGCGCACTGCAGCGGCGTAGCTCATAGTTTCTGGCTCGGGCGGCGGTGTTTGGGAAATTCGAAGCGATTGCCGGACTTCTTCTCGCACAATGTCCGCGATCGAACCCACTTGAGGCTGCGCCGAAGGCCACAGTTTGCGGAGCTCTTCCCGCACGATCGCTCGGATCGTTTCACGCAGGTCGTCGGAGTCACTGGCTTGAGCAGCAGCGCATTCTGGATTCAGGCGACGATTATACTGTCTGGTGCGCATGTCCAGCGTTTTTTCGATGGTGGTCGCCTCGGATACAAATTCTTGGACGGTGTTCGGTGAATTTTTCATTAGTCCCGCGAAGAGCTCCTGTTTGACCTCTCGCATGAGGAAACAAACTTTCTTTTCCTCAGGCATGTCTGGGTCAGCGTGACGGAACAGGCGGGTCATCTCCTCTGTGAAAATTCCAACCTTTTCATTTGGTAGCTGAACCCGGGTCTCGAGTAGAGCAGCGGCCCTCTCTTTGCGAGCGACGCTCGCGAACGTTTGCAGAAATGCGCCGCAGAAGACATCCCACGTTCGGAGCGTGGACTCCCGATTCTCTAGCCAGGTCCTTGCGGTGTCTTCCAGGTAGAAGTACACACGACGGAGCTTTTCTTCGTTGTCCCAGTGGGTGAGGGCGGCCACACGGTCGTATGTTTCTAGCCAGGTTTCCGGGTCTTCAAACGATGAGCCATGGAACGTTGGTGGTTCCCTGGGTTGATGAATGACGATCGCGGGCTGGGACGCTCCGGTTGTCATTGTCGCTGCAGTCGAGGTCATGGTCTTGGTCTTCCGCGCCTTGTCTTGTAGAAGGCCGTACTCCGGTGGGAGACCTTGCTGTCGGCGGCTTGTTCGCTGCTCTTGGTTGGCGTCGGTGTCTTCTCTGCAACGGGGGCTGGGTTCACGGCTTGACGGGGGCGTCCGGTACATGAACGAAGCAGCACCTCCACCAAATGTCACGGGGTCGTGACATGGCCGAAGACAGGAGACTTCGTGTTGGGATTTAACTGTTTATTTGGGCGAACCTGTGCCCGGTAAACGGAAAGCCCAATTACAGCAGCAGTCTCGCACAAATAGCAGTCTCGGACTGATAGCGGCGAACGGAGCGTCGGCCTTCGATCACAACTGACAAGCGGCGAAGCGCATCGGCATTTATACCCTTGCCGTCGAATGTTCTAGCGTTATCGCTGGCGGTGGCGTAGGTTCCAGAACAATCTGTACCGTTCGCACAGTGGGCGTGATCTTATCGAAATGATCTACTACAGTCCGGAACCTTCTCGAAACCTGCAGGAGCGGTTTACGCCGAGAATCGTGTGGTGTTTCGGAACGATAACAAAAACTTGGGAAATGGAACGTGGCAATATTAACAGTTGTTTACAGTTGCATAACGATGCCAACAATAACATGAATACTAACAACACCAGAAGCAGTAAGCTGATATAAAGTGCTGGTGTTTGCTCTGGTGCGTGCAAGGATAGTAGCCCTCTACACTACTACACAAACTAACTTCAGCAGCTGGCACCTACCTACAATTTACGTTAACCCGACATAACAGCTGTATCACAGGAGTACATACGTAATGTTATACAATTGGATAGCCAGTACTGCAACCACAATTGACGTTGCACAAACATTAGTGTCTATTTAAAGAAACTATACGAGGCCTGGTGTGGCACTGTGGTAAAATAATTTATTGCCACCTAGAATGCTAGGATTCTATTCCTGCTGGGACACTGGCACTTATTGTTTGCATTAGTCACGTCAACGCTGCCTGGGGCAGCTTTTTCTCAACTCTCAAGCATTTAAATTACCCATGTGTGTCCTCGCCGTTACTGGGTAGCTATGAAATGTCGGCCACACACCTGCATACCAGTGGCACATATCTGCCCCCAGATATGTGCCACTGTTCTTAGGATAGTGTTTGACGACGTACGCAACGAGATTGTGGCATTATTCATGTCATGACCAGCAAGTCATTATTTGTCAAACATCCTACCCTCTCATACTAATTTAGATCACAAACTCAACCACACGTAAGCATCTAAATAGATAGATAGGCAAACAGACACCAAAAGTGCTTGCAGTACGCAAGAAAACGCTTCGCATTTAAAACTTGTCAGGCTTCTTTTGTCATTTACCCGGAGCCGTCACAACACATCAAGGAAAACTCTAGAACACCATCAAGCAAAGCAGCATGTGCTTACCAAAATTTTCCACCACTGCAGGCGGAAAAAGCACGTAACTTTCGCAGACAATCGCTGACTTAGCAGTGACTTCACCAACTACCTCAATGATGCCCTCCAGTGGTTCTTGAATCTGCACAAATAGAGCACAGTGCATTACAGTCGGTCTATCGCAGCACTTCAACCATAATTCCTCATCGTTTGCAGCCGTTGTATGAACAATTGGCATAAAATTCCTTGCAAGTGTTTAGCGGATACCACGCTTCTCAGAAGAATGATGAAAAACAGCATAGCGAATGCCGGCCTACTACCAAAAAAAATTTATTGGTAATGCCCTAGTGGGCATCAAGCAAGTGTGCTTGCAGTAGTTACGCAGTGGGTGTTTTGAAAGGGCTCTAAAAGGCCGTTCTTCTAGATTTCGCCATGACTATACTGCGCCTTCCGCGCAGGCCTGGCGTTTCACTCTTGCAGAGGAAAACAGAAGAGAATCTACCAATGGAACACACGCACTCCCTCTGGAGCAAATGGCAAGGTCAGAATGTAACGCGATGCGCTCATCTCTCTTCTAGCATGAGTTGGCATGATGAGCACAGCGACGCAACGCTAGCAAAACATGAGCTCTGATGCTAGAGTGCCTGAAGTTGCCACCCTGTTAAGGCACGGGGCGCTTGCAACTTTCGGTCGAATCTGCCGATTTTCGCAGAGTAGAAAGTTGCTCCGTGAAGTGGAGCTCACAACGAAGCTGCTCCAGATCTGCCAATGTAACATACAGGGAGCACTCTCAATCTGCCAACAGAATAGACTTGCTCTGCATAAAGCAGAAGAAAGTATTACCGGTAGTGCTCCTAGTCTTCCAATGAATGACACCATAAAACGGAGAGCAGAAACTACAAACAAGCACTGTCTAACACTTCTGCGCAATGTTGATACACTGTTTTTTTCACATTCTTGTGTTCTTCAAATAAAACTTTCAGTTGTGATACAGCGCTCATTTGTGTCCCATTTATTCTCAGTCTTCTTTGTTTTCGCGCTGTAACCAAACATGCATTCGTACCAACTAGCCCAACTTTCAGTACTATTGCAGCATGTCTACAAGGTGCTTGGAACCTTTACAGCCTTGGAGATTCCCAGACCAGTGCTTTTGCTGCTTTTGAAAAGTCGTCATGCCTGTAATTTGAATGCAATAAAGTCTGTGAGAATCAGGTGGCATGACACTGCACGTGTCATCACTGCATTTCATTGCTGTTGATTGTGGTTTTTAGCAGCACAAGAAACCGATAATGTGTATTTACAGGAACAATTGGTCATAATGATAGTATGCAATTAGCTCTACAATGGCCTAAAGACATGTGTCGTATGACAACATAACATTGCATAACAGATTATATATGGTTTGATAGATATGCGAGGTTAACGTCCCAAAATCACCATATGATTATGAGACGCCACAGTGGAGGGCTCCGAAAATTTCAACCACCTGGGTTTCTTTAACGTGCACCCAAATCTGAATACAGGGGCCAACAACATTTCCGCCTCCATCAGAAATGCAGCCGCCGCAGCCGGGATTCGATCCCACGACCTGCGGGTCAGCAGCCGAGTACCTTAGCCACTAAACCACCGCGGCGGGGCAGATTATATATGGTAAAGTTACGACAGTGACATACGTTATCACATTAATGCGGCGGCCTCACTCCGGTGGAACGAGCACACCGTTTTTGCCACTTTTCCAACTGACGTAGCGGCTGTTCTTATTTTTTATAGCTGACTTATATACGAGTGAAATGCTTGATTTTTGCACAATTCAAATATGTCTATTAAAATCAAGTCAACCATTATTATTTGGTGGAGGGCAGGCAATGATAAGCGCTAGCTACGAGGTTTGGGCTCACTGTGCCTCAGTTGTGACCATTTGCTGAAAAATCTGCTACAGTTACAGCACTGCTTCTTGCACAGCACACTCAAGACATATTTTTCTATTTCCTCAACGTTGCATATTTATGTAGGACTTCTACTTTATTGTTGGTCATCTTTTGAAAACAGCCAAATTTAGTATTATTAAGCTGTAGACTGGCTGTTAACTACTCGCTAGAGGAGGTTGATTTTCAGGATGTGCATAAGAAACAATATTCCTGATCTTAGTGGTAATTGCATTTATTTACGCCTTTCATTTTTTTATTTATATTGATCTAAATTAGGCTATTTTCTGAGTACATGGAGCCCTCTGCCCATTTTCGTGGCAAACTACTGAAGTTCTGTGGCTGAATTTTCACAGACGAACTAGAGCCCCTGATCTATTTCCTCAACGTAGAGCTTTTCAATAAAACTAGCAAAAATAAGAAACGCAGCTCACAAATTATCTTAATTTATCATGCCTCAAACACCAACTAAACTACAATCTTCAAACCGAGTTGAAATCTCAGCATGACTAACAATAGTTCCTATCTCCTGATATAATTACACAAACGAATATTACACAAATTGTGCATGAGCACTGAGAAATCTACTTTATTTCCACCACTACATTGAAAATTTTCTTTTGGCACCATCTAGATTGACAAAACGAAAGCAGCGCATCGAAAAGCTCCCCGTTTCCCGGAGGGTGATATGCGAAAATAGTTTACCTCAGTGGAGTCTTTTCGCACTTAGAACCATGCACCCCCTTCAATCTCTACCCAACTAGAGTGACCTGAAAGAGGTCACTCTAACCCAACTGGCCCTCCACCGCCCGCTCCTTGAACCTGTCTTCCCTTTTTGCCTCCACTCAAGTGAATAGCGGAAAGCAGGTATTCTGTTCTCTGAAAGGTTGGGGTGAAGGTTGTCAGGTGAAAAGGAAAGCTGTATCCCTGGAACTTCCCTTGTGGGAGAGGGCGTTTGTTTGCAGGCCCCACTCGGGCTATATTTTGAATAAGCGAGGGGTGATGAACGACAGACAAAAGAAAGCAGGAACGCCAACAAGAAATAGTGGTTGGCTGGGCTCGTTGCTATCAATCACAGAACTTGCCCTGTCGTCACTTTCGTCGACCTCTTCAGGTACCAGCTGGCTAAGATGCTGCGTGAACTCTAGCTCGACCGTGCAGAGCAAGAAATGAAGATATCCGAATATTGTCTGTGCCCCTTCCAATTCTTGATGTTCCCTTTTGACATGGCTACACAAAAGGAAGCAAAGACAGCGCAAAAGAATGCGAGGGGTGAAGACTTTCTGTCATTCCTGGCGCTGGCGCTCTCAAATGCAATAAAAACTCATGGTGCGCCCCATCTTCATGTACCCAGCGCAGAGAACCTGTCTGTGACATCACGTGCAAGTTATGTAGAGCAATAAGAAGCATCAATACAAGACGAGGCACACATAAAAGAGTAACACAGAAACTGTTTTGTACTTGCAGAGTTCCTTTCTATCATTGTTACGGACCTAACACTTCAACAAATGTACACTGACTCTTGGGCGAGTTGGTGCTTTGAAATAGAAACTATCATGAGCGCGCAACAAAGCACGACACACAGAAAAAGACAGGGGAAAGGCCTGTCTTCATCTGTCCCTTTCTGTGTGTCGCGTTTTGTTGTGCTTTCACGATGGTTTCTGTGTCATATTGCCACCTACTTCTAGTAGTGGGTCGTATGCCAAGGTGAAGGCTCACACCACAGAGAAGAAAGAAGTGCACGTGGGTCCCCGCTCTGGCAAACAAGCCCAACCGACTCGCTTGGTTAGAGCCCTGTTGCTCAGACCTCAATTAACCTTGTCGACACCCCCTGGAGTGACGTGAAAATTGGTGGAGGTGCTGGGTAGGCCCCTCACGGATGTTCCAGACCCCCTCCTGGAAGCGGCACCACATGCCCAGTGCATCGGACAAGCCGCAGGATCAGGGGATTGCCACCCGAAGCTGACCCTACAGTTCACACCAGTATGATGAACACGTCCAACAGTGCGTGGTCCTCTCCGGTCGTCCTAGTCGAGAAGAAAGACTGAACGCTACGTTTTTGCGTCGAATACCGAAGCTGAACAGCGTGACTAAAAAGGACGTGTACCCGCTGCCACGCATAGACGACTCGTTAGACAGATTACGCCGCGCCCACTATTTTTCCTCTTTGGATTTAAAAAGTGGGTACTGGCAGATTGAGGTTGACGAGCGAGACCGCGAGAAAACGGCTTTTGTAACCCCTGATGGCCTGTATGAATTTCGAGTCCTTCCTTTTGGTTTGTGCTCAGCTCCCGCAACCTTCCAGCGAATGATGGACACTGTGCTTACTGGTCTGAAGTGGCAAACTTGTCTCGTACGCCTTGATGATGTTGTTTTTTCTGAAACCTTCCAGCAACATCTTCACCGCCTTAGGAATGTGCTACAGGCTATTCAATCAGCAGATCTTACACTCAAACCGCAGAAGTGTCACTGGTTATGAAGAGCTCAAATTTCTTGGCCATGTAGTCAACGCCAAAGGAGTCCGACCCGACCCCGACGAACTTGCCGCTGTAGCCGCGTTTCCGCATCCTACAGACAAAAAGACTGTTCGGCGCTTTCTGGGCTTGTGCGCCTACTATCGACGATTTATTAGAGCGTTTTCGAAGATAGCGGAACCCTTGATTCGCCTTACACGCGATGACACACCAGTTTGTATGCGCTACTGAGCAACAGGCTGCTTTTGCCGAGCTACGACAGCGGATGCAGTCAGCCCCCGTTCTTGCGCATTTTGACGATGATGCTGACACAGAGGTGCACACTGACGCCAGTAACATCGGCCTCGGCGCAGTGCTCGTCCAGCATCAACACGGCAAAGAACGAGTCATAGCCTATGCCAGCTGCTCACTGTCCCGTACCGAGGTGAATTACACGACCACAGAGAAAGAGCGTCTCGCAGTAGTGTGGGCGATCACCAAGTTTCGCCCGTACCTCTATGGTCGTCCAATTAAAGTGGTGACGGACCACCATGCCCACTGCTGGTTGGTAAACATTCCTGATCCTTCTGGACGACTGGCACGATGGAGCTTGCGTCTACAGGAATTTGATGTGACTATCGTATATAAGTCTGGACGGAAGCATGAAGACGCTGATACGCTGTCGCGTGCACCTTTAGTCAATCAAGAAGAAGAGGACGACGGTTTCCTGGGCGCCGAGCAGACGCCAGCGAGAGGATGAAGAGATTCGACCGTTCATCGACTATCTGGAGGGTCATAGCTCCGTTCTACCTCGCCATCTATATCGCGTCGTGACGTCTTTCTGCCTCCGAGATAATGTCCTGTACAAAAAAAACGCCCGTTCTACGAGCCGCGCTTACCTCCTTGTCGTTCCGAAGGACATGCGGGACGAAGTTCTCTCCGCGTGTCATGACGAGCCCACATCTGGTCATCTAGGTTACTCGCGAACGCTCGCCAGAGTAAGTGAGGCGTACTACTGGCCCGGACTTTCAGCAAGCGTGAAGCAGTACGTTAAAAGCTGTCGTGAATGCCAGCGTCGAAAGTCGCCACCAAGCAAGCCGGCTGGATTACTTCAGGCCAATTGATCCACCACACAAGCCATTTGACCAAGTCGGCATGGACATTCTCGGCCCATTTCCTTTATCGTCCGACAGCAACAAATGGGTCATTGTTGCAACTGAATATTTGACCCGCTATGCTGAGGCACAGGCGATACCACGAGCGACGGTTTCTGAGGTGGCACAGTTTTTCATGTGCCACATTGTTCTGCGCCACGGTGCTCCATCTACAGTGATAACCGACAGAGGAACAGTGTTCACTGCACAGCTTATTGATGAATTTTTTTCACTAAGTAACACTAGGCGTCGAACGACGACTGCTTACCATCCGCAGAGCAACGGCTTAACCGAGCGACTAAATAAGACAGTCACAAACATGATCTCCATGTACATCGACGACCAACACAAAACATGGGATCGCATTTTGCCTTATGTGACGTTCGCTTATAACACCGCCGCTCAAGAAACAACCCGATTTACACCGTTTCGACTTCTCTACGGCCGCGAAGTTCAGACGATGCTGGATGCGATGCTTCCTTGTGAAGGCGCCAATCAATTAACAACTGACGCAAAAAAATTTGCAGAGCGTGCCGAGGAAACTTGCCAGCTCGCCCGGCTACACATTGGTCAGCAGCAACAGGTCGATGCACAACGTTACAATTGCATCACAATGACGTATCTTACAGTCCGGGAGACCAAGTTTGGGTTTGGACCCCTGTTCGACGTCGTGGCCTCTCCAAAAAGTTGCTCAGCAGATACTTCAGTCCGTATAAAGTATTACGCAGCTTGAGCGACGTAAACTACGAAGTGGTTCCGGACGCTACGTCGTCACGATGGGTACAACGAAAACAACTGACCTCTGACATAGTTCACGTGGTGCGCATGAAGCCTTATTTTGCACGTTCCTAAAAAACCACTTTCCCTGTGTTTTTTTTTTTATTTGTGCTCCGACAATTGCCTCATCATTGGTGAACTTATCGCGTCCAACATTTGATTATTGGTGCCCTTCTTCATTGTTTAAACTACTTTGTTTTGGTTTTTTTTTTTGCAATAACTTTACAGCATCGGGACGATGCTCTTTTTTTTTTGATCTTGAGAAGGAATATTGCCACCTACTTCTAGTAGTGGGTCGTATGCCAAGGTGAAGGCTCACACCACAGAGAAGAAAGAAGTGCACGTGGGCCTCACTCTGGCAAACAAGCCTAACCGATGCGCTTGGTTAGAGCCCTGTTGCTCAGACGTCAATAAACCTTGTCGACACCCCCTGGAGTGACGTGACAATATATACACAATCCCCGCGTCAATCAAACGGGGGCCAGTCGATCTATAGCCCGGCAAGAGTGTGCCTCGCAGAGTAACTCATCGTGGTTAACTGCACTTGCTAGACTAGGCTGCAAGTCGAAATTTCATAGGATGTGCCAACTCCAACCAGCCGTAATTTGCCAAACTGACAGTTTTTCAAACATCTGGAAGCTTAGGTTTCACGGTGAAGGAATAGCACATTTAGTCAAACATCATTCGCTTTCTCCTATAGAAAAAGGAAACGGTGTTTCGGGCACAAAGATTTTGGGAGGGAGAGGGGGTGTTTGAAAAGGCTACTTGGTGCATTTCCTGCACAGGGGAAAGATAGCTTTCCCTCTCGCTTACATCCCGTGTTCTAAGCTAGAGGGTTACGAATGAGCTATGTTCCCAGCAATGTCTGCAGGAATAGCATCACGATTTTCTCTAAGATATCAGAAAGGTCAACAACGGTAAAGGTTTTGACTGCGGCAGAGTCGACAACTATGTTGAAAGCAAACTGCTATTTATTTCTTCTTTTTATTTTTGTAACACCATCCTGTCTGCCGAATTGCTTTGGCACAGGAGTGTATACAGTTGATGCCCGATTTCCAGGACCCTCAAGAGACCACGAAAACGTCCGGAAAAACGAATGCACATGAAAACGTACCTTTTTTTGTAGGTATTTCTTGCTGACTAAGAGGATAACGGCCAGAGTACAAGATTCCCATAGCAATTCAGCAAACGCATTGTTTCGGTGGCTCTGAAGAGAGCCGTTTATATATATATTGTAGTGGGGAAAAGGGAGAGAGACAGTATCTAGTCGGAGCAGCTAGAAGACGACTATGACAAAGAGCTGAGCTCGTGACAGTGACTGATGCCCCTAAAACCAGGCAAGTTGGTTTTAGTCAATAAATCCCCCTTATATATAAATTTGGTGGAAGTGCTGGGGTAGTCTTCGAAGCTGGAACTACGATGTCGCATCTTACCTCTAGTGCCAGCAATGCTGGAAGAACCCTCCACCCAGGTACCTCCCAAGTTCCCACCTCTACATGTCCCAGCGTGTGGCCACTGCATCACCCACTAATCTTCAGCGGCACTGACG
Organism: Rhipicephalus annulatus; assembly: GCA_013436015.1. Lineage (NCBI taxonomy): Eukaryota > Metazoa > Arthropoda > Arachnida > Ixodida > Ixodidae > Rhipicephalus > Rhipicephalus annulatus. Next base: position 218,534 of record WOVY01002816.1, read on the forward strand.
GCCAAGGCATTGAGGAGTGGCTGACTACTTACCAAAAGGTGTGCGCAGCGAACAAGTGGGACGATGCGGCTAAGATGACCTATGTAAGCTTTTACTTGACCGGCGTCACCGACATTGCCAGCTGGGATTCGTTCAAGACCTCCTTTTCGCAAGTCTTCGACTGCCCTGCTGTGCGAAAACTCCGCGCAGAACAACGACTTCGTGAGCGTGCTCAACAGCCAGGAGAGACCTTTACCAGCTACATTGAAGACGTTGTTGACTTGTGCAAGCGGGTAAACCCAGCGATGCTCGAAGCTGACAAAATCAAACAAATCCTCAAGGGCATATGCAATGATGCATTTCAAATGTTGTTAGCCAAAGACCCACAAACCATAGCCAATCTCGTCAGCTTGTGCCAGAGTTTCGACAAATTGCGCAAGCAACGCGCCCAAACACGGCGGGCGCTCTCTAAAACAATGTGACTCGATCGTGGCCTTGACTCTTGAAGACCAGAATGACATGTTGGCTCGTATAAAGCAGTTCGTGCGTAAAGAGGTTGCTCGGCAGCTCTCCATTTTATCGAGCACGCCCGAACCAACACAAACGCATCCTCTCGCTCCAGATCATCTGGCCCCAGCCATAAGGCACGTCATACAAGATGAGGTAGCTGATGCTTTGCCTTTCGCTGGTTCACCACCTCTAGAGGCCGCACCCTTGACATGTGCAAGTCGTTGCAGCCAGATCACCTTGACAGCCGACTTATGCTATCTTACCGGTTCCTCTTCGGTCATCACTGGCTCCGTTCAGCCGGCCGATCGCGGCGCTTCCGAATCCGTGGCGCACCACTGACAACCGCCCGATTTGCTATTTTTGTGGTTACGTAAAACATGTGGCTCGCTTGTGCCACTGCCGGTCTCTCATTCACAGCGACACAATGCAAAAATCGTCGCACGACTCTCGGCGATTTAACGACACAGCACGTCAAGAAGAGTCCTCTTCACCCTACCGCCCCCTCAATCAGTCACTGATCTCCATCTCCCCATTGCCGCTCCCTGTCACCTATGCGCCATTGACCCTGCCCTTCAGACGCGGAAAACTAGATGCCGCAGTTCCCGAGGCACGAACTGCGTCGTCGTCGGAAGAATCAAGTCCTCGCATTTCTCCGACAAACCTCATTTGTGGATGGTGACCGACGTTTTTGTGGATTTCTCCGACGTTTTTGTGGATGGTGACCGTACCCTGGCGCTTGTGGACACTGGTGCTGCCGTTTCAGTAATTGATTTAAAGCTTTGCCGCCTGCTTCAGAAGGTTACGACGACGCCAAAGGGATTGTCCCTCCGTACTGCCAGTGCTCACCATATTCGATCATCAGCTGCCTGTACCACCTGCGCTCTCATCCAAGATGTTTTGTATACCGTTCAATTTCTTGTGCTACAGGCGTGTTCTCATGATGTAATCCTCGGCTGGGATTTTTTGTCTGGTAATCATGCGGTGATTGACTGTGCTCGTGCTGAAGTGGCCTTCTCTGCGTTGTGTGCCGTGTCCCCGGAACTTGCGCTGAACAAGCTGTTTGTCGCCGACATCAACATACCACCGACTAGCGCAGCCTTTGTACCCATGTCTTGTGCCAATGTGTCTAAGCCTGCAGTGTTATTTACGTCTTCCCAAACAATCCAACGTCGCAAGAGCCTCGCGTTGCCGTTTGCTGTCCTAGATATATCGGCGGGCGCTACCAATTTGTCACAAATCCCTTGCCGTCACCCACAACCTTCCATCGTGGAGAATGTATTGAAACATTCCAAGACTTGGACGTTTTCTCCACCTTCGGTCTTCACGGTGATGATGATTTGCAGCTTACTCCACTGACGCCATCTGCCTGTTCACCTGTTCACAAAAACAATAATTTGTCTGGCCCCTCAATTTATGGTGAACTTGACGAACTACACCGTGAGAAGCTTCTAGAACTTCTATACCAGTTTCGTGGCTCATTCGACTGCCAGCAGACGTCGTTAGGTCGAACGCACACCATTGTACATCACATTAACACCGGCTCCTTAGCGCCTCTTCGACAGCGTCCCTACCGTGCATCTCCTGTTAAGCGTCGTGTGGATCATTGAGCAAGTGGCCAACATGCTTCAACGTGGAGTCATTCGGCCGTCCAGCAGTCCCTGGTCTTCACCTGTGGTACTTGTGAGAAAAAAAGATGGCTCAATTCGCTTCTGCGTCGATTACCGCCGTTTAAACAAAGTTAAGCTTAAAGACGTACACCCTTTGCCGCGCATCGACGATGCCCTGGACTGCTTGCAAGGCGCTGAATTCTTCTCATCACTAGACCTACGATCCGATTATTGGCAGGCTCTCATGGCATCATCAGATCACCCAAAAACTGCTTTTGTGATGCCCGATGTGCTATACGAAAATTGTAATGCCCTTTTGTAATGTTTGGGCATTACAAAAATGTCGTCCTTACTTATACGGACGCCCATTTAATGTCATTACAGATCATCATTCACTCTGCTGGCTCGCTTCATTGAAGGATCGTTCGTGCCAGCTTGGACGTTGGGCGCTATGTTTACAAGAATTCGATATTCACGTCATTTACCGCTCAGGCCGCAAGCATACTGACGCATACACTCTTTCTCGTTCGCCCCTTCCTTCAGCCGTTGCACCTGTTTCCTTTGCCGAAGCTACCATCGACAGCATCGATACCGCTGACATGCCTTCAGAACAACGCAAGGACCCTTGGCTCATCGACGTTTTCTCCTCGTCTTTGGTAACACCACGCCAGCGTCTACCTCATGCACTACGTCGGCAAATTCCCCATTATGCGATATGGGATGCCATGTTGTACCGTCGCAACTATGAGCCGGATGGTAGGAAATAGCTTCTTGTTATACCTCTCCATTTGCGCTCCACCATGTGAGCGCACTTCCACGCAGACCTTCAAAACGCCTACCCTGGCGTCTTGAAAACATACAACCGGCTACGCCAGCGATTTTTCTGGCGTGGAATGTACTAGTACGTTCGCAAGTACATACGTTCCTGCACTGACAACTTGTCATGCCTCTGGCGAATTAGAACCATTGCTGTCCAGCTCGGTCGTTTGATAGAATCGGCATCGACCTCTACGGCCCACTACCTTGTACTCCTGCTGGAAATCGCTGGATTATTGTAGTCGTTGACCATTTAACCCGTTACGCTGAAACTGCCGCTTTACCAGCCGTTGTTGCTCGTGATGTCGCCTTGTTCATCTTGCATAGCTTTGTCCTTCGCCATGGCGCGCCACGTGAGCTGCTTAGCGACCGTGGGCGTGCGTTTCTATCGCAAGTCGTCCAAGAGCTTCTCAGTGAGTGCAATATTATTCATCGCACCACAACAAGCTATCACTCACAGACAAACGGTTTGACGAATCGCTTTAACCACATGCTCAGTGATATGCTCTCTATGTACATATCCTCTGACCATTCAAATTGGGACTTGGTGCTCCCTTTTGTGACGTATGCGTATAATATGGCCACGCAAGCAACTACTGGGTTCTCACCTTTTTTTCTACTGTACGGACATGAGCCCTCTTCTACGCTTGACACGATACTTACTTACTGCCCAAATGTTTCAGAATACCGCCCAGCCTTCGAACTTGTTCAGTGTACTGAAGAGTGCAGCCAATTAGCTCGTTCATTTACGTCCGTTGCACAAGGTCTCTAAAGAGAACGACTAGACAAGACAAGCCTGCTCAAAGCTTCTCCGTAGGCTCATTTGTATGGCTTTCGGTTCCATTCCAGTCCCCCGGCCTCTCCCTAAAGTTTGCACTCAAGTACAATGGTGCGTACCGCATCGTTCAATGCACATCACCGGTCAATTATGTCGTCAAACCAGGGACACCTGCCGATGACAAACGATGCCGTGGTCATGAGACAGTCCCCATCAGCCACTTAAAACCTTACTATGATCCCCTTGTGTTTGCTTCACCGTGAGTCACACCCGACGCCGATGGCAGTCTCGGCGTCGTGTGTGAAGCCTGTGCAGCGAAAACAGTCCTGCAGTCTCTTAGATAACCGCCTTCCACAATTCCACTAGCATGCTGACGGCAGACCTGAGGTCAACAGCGTAGCTTTTCCCGTTGTCGGAGCAGAGCACCATGCAACTAAGCACGCGTGATTTGTGATGATGCTTCAAGTTCAAAATCACGCCTTGGTCCATCGGCTGCAGGATTGCTGTGGTATTCGGCGGCAGCGATTCAATCTGGCCTTAGGTCTTCGATGTGGCTGTGTGCAGCGCAGTTATCGACAAACTCTTCGATTTTCCTACTTGAACATTCTGTCCAGCTTGTGCTCGTACTCTTTGAATAACAGCTGGGTTACCCCCGCCTTCTTTCTAGCTTCATAGAGCACAGGCAGAGTGAATGCCTTCTTGAAACATCTTGGATGCTTCGACTAGCCTATCACTAGTAATGGAAGCTTCTCACTGCCTCACATGTTGCCGCCAACGAGGACAGTGAACCACTCCTTGCTGTGCTTGCCGCTGTAGCAACGGTGACCAGCAAATGCAAGGGTTTTCTCTGGCAGCAGCTTGTAGAACAGTCCAGTTTTGTAGCAGTTGAAAATATCATTAGGTAGAAACTGCTGAAGCAAGGACTGCAGTTTCTATACTAATAATCGGTGACAACGGAATCGTCGACGGTGCCGCTTTTCTCGCACATCTTTTTGAACTTCAAGTCATTGTGGCTCTTGAAATTATGAAACCATCCATCGCTGAGCTTGAAGTACTTCATGCCCATCTGAAGTGCAAAAACATCCACCTCCTGCTTCAGGATGTCGCCTGACACCGAGATTTTTCTTAGCGATCATGGCACTGAGCAACACGACGAGCGCCTCCTCGAGCTTCGGGTAGACAACCTGGCTCGCATTCTTCTCTCCAGCCCCGGTTGATTTGGCAGCCACTTTCAAGATCTTCGCCTTGTTTTTGATAAGTCCGAAACAGTTTGCTTCGAAATTCCGAACTCCCTCCCCATCTCTGCCTGCGACTGACCGCGTTGGACCTGTTCAATGACGGCGGCTTTTTTCTCCACTGTGAGCCTACAAGAGGATTTTGTGCACTTCGAAGGCGCAGACGAAGACGAAGGAGTAGTCGCTGCCATCACTGTAAACGGCGAATCCGCTCAACGAAAAGCACAGCACGAAACAGTTAGGGACTCGGTGGATGCTGAAGGTCGGAAAACGTGATCACTGAAGATAGCACGCAGCAGCAAACAATCAACCGCAGACACGACAACACAGCTGACAAAACAACACGTGCAAACACAGTGAGGTTCGGCATGGCTAAGCCGCTAAGCTATGGCTGGCGAAGTGTTGACACCTGCGGTTTCGAGGTCACGGCAGCCCCTGTGTGGTGCGGCGGTTGGCAGCGGTGCTGCTGGCCATACCTGATATGAGAGTACGGTGGGTTCGAAGATAAGAAAACAACCAATATGGCAGCGGTGGTGACTTTGGGTCGGTGGTTAACAGTAAAATGTCCGGAAAATCGAATGCCGAAGGCTATAAGCGTCCAGAATTTCAGACTTTTTAATACATTGACTCCATGGGGAACTTGACGTGCCACAGATGAGTCTGGGAAATCGGGCATGTCCGGAAATTCAAACGTCGACTGTGTATGTATGTATGTATGTATGAGTGTATATATTGTAACTCAGGGGAGTATTTAATAAGTTAATGCCGGTTGGGCTTTATTTATTCATTTATATATATATATATATATATATATATATATATATATATATAAGGAAGAAAAGTGTATAATTAAGGGCTCATTTTTCCGTGTTTTGAAACAGTATTAATGAGATCTAACAGACAAAGATGCCAAGGAATGTATAGGCGAAGGAATTAGAACCAATGTAAAGTGTATAAGAAAAAAGAAAAGTGGGTGAAAGAATAACTTGCCGTGAGCAGTTATTCCGGCTCACGGCAAGTTATTCTTTTGCCCACTTTTCTTTCTTCTTATATACTTTACATTGGTTCTAATTCCTTCTCCTATACATTCCTTGGCATTATTGTCTGTTAGATCTCAAAATTATATATATATATATATATATATATATATATATATATATAACTCATCCCCTGATGAAGGGAGGACCCCTCCCGAAACTGTTGGGAAATAAATATATTTATTTTTGTTGACAACGCTCCCGTTGTGCCATATCCCATGCCTTCACGAAGACTAACTGGGCCGTTGAATTATTACTCCCACTATATATATATATATATATATATATATATATATATATATATATGTATAGTATATATATATATATATATAGTCGAATCTCATTAATTGGAACATGCTTAATCCGAACGAACTCACGATGAGGCCCTGTCAAAGCCATGTGTATTCTAATGGGTGAAAACGCAGTAATAAGAATGCGCAAACACTTGCAATGGTTAATTAGAACATACTGCGCACCGAAAATGCTCTCAGCACTCGGAGAGACGCCTTAGACATGATGCAGAGCAGCAGCACACCCACTCGCTCCTGCATGTGGAAGAGGCAGTTTTGAACCCCTACTTCTGGATATCTTCAATCGCCCTTGTCGGCGACTGAAACCACCCCAGCACCCCACCCCAGCACCCAATACAACTAGCCCCCGACTACAGTACACGGAAGACTTTTGGTGAGCGAGCTTTTCCTGACCCAGGTGATAGAGACGCTAACCGCAACGACGAACTCACACTGCTCGCGCCGCCCGACGCTGGCGTGGCAGCTGCCACAACAGTTGCTCCTCGCCGCGACGCCGGTGCCACCGAACTCCATCTGACTCGCCCGCGTTGAGCCCTACCTACAGAAATCGCAACAGTGTTAACCATGGAAGTGGTCGAAGTCGAAGGAACTGAGATCACCCCTGAAGACGCCACCCTTGAAGCCGGATGAATCTCTAGCCACCGAAACAAGCAACGCAAGCATGCATCGAATGCTCCGGCATCGCCAACTGCCCAGGAAAGCGCGGCCGATACCCCAATGCTGAACGGATCTGCCCAGCGTCTCCCTCGCAAACCCAGGCAACCGCGTCTGCCAGATGATCACGTAAAAGTTGTGATTTGCCCGAGTGACGGCCTCAATCTCTCCAAAGAGGGGGAAGCAGAACTGCGCAATGCTTTTCTACACGAAGTGGATCTGCACGCAACGCTACTGAAAGAGGACATTTACCGCACATGCGTTGAAGCTAATCTCATCGTAGTAAGCACACCTCATCTATCCAACGCATAAATCTACAGTCGGATCTCCAAACTACAGATAGAAAACTGAAACCTATGACGCTCGAGCCTACGTTACTTCCCCTGAGAACCCAGCAAAGGGAGTGATCCACAATATTCCCCCCTACGACTCTCCTGAAGACATCTCAGCAAGTCTTGTTAATGACCGCGAACCCACGATACTACAAGCTCGCCGAATGGGAAAGACAAGCACAGTACTCATTGTATTCGATGGCGACCAAGTCCCTTTCTATGTCTACTATCGAGGAGCCGAATACAAATGTTACCAACATAAGAAGCGCACCGAAGTCTGCGACAAATGCGGGGCAGTCGGCCACCGCTCGGATGTCTGCCCCAAACCAAATGCCATAATCTGCACGCTGTGTGGCACAGCCAACCCTGCTACTGCTCATCCATGCACCCTTAAGTGTCTTCTGTGCGGCCAAGCCCACCAGACAGGTGACAAAACCTGTCCTCAACGTTACCAGACACCTCGTCTTCTCATTTATTGTCGCCAAAAAAAAAAGCTAAGCTCCAACAACAACAGTACTTCTCAACCATGATTTCCACGCAAGATGCTCATCCGGAACGCCAAGAGGTGAAGCCTAGCGACACCCGCTCCCACAGTCCCAGTCCAACCTCGAAGCGTCGTGGCTCACGCAGCCGATCAAAGCAGCGTCGCAAGAATCAGCCTCAGGAGCTCCGATTGGGATCTGCGGCACCCGAGGCTTCGGATGGTCCCCCCCCTTTCAGCAGCGGCAACCCAGTCTCACCCTCGCCACCCCTACGGTAAGCTGGGCTATCATTGCCTCCCAACTTGCTCCTATACATAATACAGCGCCTACAAGTACACACACGACCACACCTAATAAGGAAATCATGTTAAGTACTATCACACTGGAGCTGCGTTCACTCCATACGTTAGTACAAGAACTTCGCGTTGAAAACGTTGCTCTTCGGAAACAACTTGCCCAGCAACCTCTGTCTTCTTCTTTGATTCACTCTGCTGACATCCAAGCCAATACCGCCCCCACCCCCCTACCCCCCAAACGAAAGGCTCCAGACACAGAAGAACCAGCCACACCATCGTCGTAACCACCTACCACCTCATCACCTCCACGAGACGATTCAAACCGTACTTGAACGGCAGTTACCAATAATGCTTGAACAGACCATTGCGAAAACGCTAGAGCGATCCTTCGATTCAATCCTCACAGCAAAGTTAGAGCACCAACTCACCTTAATGCTCGACGGAAAGCTGGAAGCCCGAGCGACAATTATCCAGAACAACCTTGAAGCCACACTTTCGAGTCTTCTTGCCAGCTACAATAGCAGAGTCACGGAGCTTGAGAGGTGTACACATCGCTCTCGCTCACACTCGCATCAGAAGCCTTATGGCCGCATTAACCAAGATGGCCGTGAGTAATCCACACACTCAGTACAGCATCTGGCAGTGGAACTGCCGTAGCTACCGCCGTAAGAGGAGCGTGCTTCAACAATTTCTATCGACACTCAAAGAAACAGATACACCAGATATTATTGTTTTACATTAATCGGGCAAACAGGCTAAGCTGGTCGGATACGCTTCCTTTACGGCTTCTCAAGCCCCTGACAGTCGCGAAGTTTTTACCACCCTCGTGAAACGAAATATCCCTATAATTCAACACCCCTCGCTCTCTGATACAGTGCCACACATTATATTGGAAATCCTCTCTTCATCTCGCCAGACATTCACCAGTATGTTCTTCGTCAATGTTTACAGCAGCCCACAACAACCACATCGCTTTCACAAGCTCCTGTCTTATGCCAAGAAGTTGGCAAGAATTTCCCCCCTCTTCATGGTAGGGGATTTTAACGCTCCCTCACCCGCTTGGGGCTACATTCACATCAGAAAAGGGCGAATGCTGTGGCAAGACACCCACAATCTTGGCTACACCCTTATCACAGACCTGGCATACCCTACGCGGTTGGGCAACAGCGTTGCCAGAGACACCACTCCTGACCTCACTTTCACTGCGAACATTACGCATGCAGAGTGGTCCAACCTTCATGAACATCTAGGCAGCGACCACTACATAACACAAACGATCGTCAAGGCTGGCCCGCAGCGCAGGAAATCCAAACAGCCTGCCCTCGTTGACTGGGGTGTCTTGCGCGAATTGCGGGCAACGGCCTCTCCAGAATCTGCCACCTTGATCGACCAATGGACAGTTTCCTTACTACGAGAGGTTAAGCGTGTTACCAAGACTCCCCCAGAAGACGCCGTAGGCGACACGGTAGACACCAAGTTGCTGCACACGTGGGAGGCCCTCGCTGGTCTGCGCAAGCGCTATAACTCCAACAAATTGAACCGCTCATTACACAAACGCATTGCTATATTAACGCGTCAAATTGAAGATTACGTTCTTCAACTCTCCCGCCAGAATTGGCATCAGCTTTGTAACGTTATGGAACGTTAAGGAACGTTTACCTAACTTGCCCAAAACGTGGAATATTCTTTATCGTATGATAGAACTAACATCGACAAAAACGGCTCAGCGCAACTCCTTAATCACCGCTCTGCACAATTATCCAGGTACCAATGAAGACCTTATCCAAGACCTATCTAGTCGGTACATTGTCACTGCTACTTCGGTTGATCTCCCATGCTACAATGGGGTGGATAATCCAGCCCTCGATTCCCAGATTACAAAAGCGGAAGTTAGGTACGCAGTTTCACAACTGAGACCCCCAATCAGCGCCTGGCCCGCATAAAACTACAAATAAAATCTTACGAAACCTTGACAAAGAATCACTTGAAACGCTCACATCTTAACTGCAAATGGTTTGGGAGTCAGGAGAAATACCAACAACATGGAAAACCGCCACAGTCATTCTGATACCTAAACCAGGAAAACCACTCACTATCGAGAACCTTCGGCCGATGTCTCTCACATCTTGTGTCGGCAAGGAACTCGAGCATGTTATTCACAATTGACTACAAAGGTACATGGAAGAACATGCCCTCTACCCGCATACAATGCTCGGATTCCGACCTAAACTTTCGACACAAGACGTGATGCTACAACTGAAGAGTCACATTATCGACGGTGAAGACGGCTCTCGGTATGGGACACGTGCTATTCTGGGGTAGACCTTACCAAGGCATTGGACAATGTGCTACATTCATCCATCCTTGCCGCCCTCGCCACACTCAACGTAGGCACCCGTACCTACCGCTACATCCGCAACTTTTTAACGGACAGGACAGCCACACTCTCGGTCAACGATTTGCCTGCACCTTTCATCACTCTCGGTGGGAAAGGGACATCACAGGGGTCGGTCCTCTCTCCATTCCTTTTCAACCTGGCCATTCTTCACCTTCTGCCACTTCTAGAAGATATCCCCCACCTCCACCACAGCATATATGCGGACAATATCACCTTGTGGATTGCCAGAGGTAGTGACGGAGAGATACAAGATGCACTTCAATTGACGATTGATAGAATCAAAACTTACACTGAACAACGAGGATTGTCCTGCTCGCCCCAAAAGTCAGAGTTACTCGTCTATCGACCTAGATCTCCCTACAACAGACCTTCCCATGATAAATCTGCATGTGCAACATCACCCTATACGAACAGTCGCTACCATTCGCGTATTGGGCTTCCGTATTCAGCAGAACAGTGGCAATTCGAAAACAATGCAACTACTACACCATGTCTATCAGACTACTAGGCTCATCTCCCGCATCGCCAATAAAAACAGCACGGCATGAAAGAGGCCAATCTCATACGACTGGTGACTGTCTTCTCTATAAGCAGAATCCTTTACGTTGCTCCATTTATGAAACTTACGCTCACCGACAAGAAAAAACTAAACATAATGATCAGGCGCTGCTACAAGTGCGCGCTGCATCTCCCCATGTCTACGCCCAATACGAAACTGAATGACCTAGAACTTCACAATACTATAGACAAATTCATTGAAGCCCAACGTATATCGCACTGCGAGCGATTAGGCCAAACTCCTACAGGACATCATCTCATGTGCGCACGCGGCATACCTTACGTCTCCCAGTTTGGCCAGAAACTCCCAATTCCTTTGGACATTCGCGACACTTTCGTGATTCCTCCCATACCACGCAATATGCACCCTCAATATAACGTTGAAAGACGAGTAGACCGCGCCAAGCCACTAAGCAAGCGATACGCGAAAGCCACGTACGTGGCATATGTAGACGCAGCGGAATAACCTACGCATCAGGCTGTGGCCTTCGCTGTCGCCACCAGGCCGCAGTACATAATTACCGCAACTGGCACCATTCGCGCAAACAAACCCGAAGAAAGCGAAGAAGCAGCCACCGCTCTCGCCTACGCTTCAACCCAAGCATCCTGCATCATCAGTGACTCCAAGACTGCCATCCGCAACTTTACCAAAAGTTTGATCTCCCAACCGACGCTCCGAATTCTCACAAGTATACCTCTCTTACGTCGTCGTCGCATTGAGATCATCTGAACTCCGGGCCACTAGGGGCTCGCGGGGAACGAACACGCTCATGACGCCGCCCGAGCTCTCGTCCACCGGGCGGGTCGTCCAACAGAGCACCACCCCTCGCGACCTGACGCGGCTGAGCGAGGGATAATGGTCTCCTCGTTTCGCGACAATGCGAGGGACAGAATGGTTACCTTTGGACAAATCCTAATGTATTACCGCAAGGCCAGGCTTAAATACCTACCACCAGACAAGTGCCTTAGTAAGCAGCAGTCCACTACCTGGCGCCTATTACAGACACGCACTTTCCCCTGTCCGTCACTGTACAGCCGTATTTACCCCGCTATTCACACACCCCAATGCAAAACGTGCGGTGCACCTAACGCTGAGCTCGACCGTATTATATGGGCCTGCCCCAAAGCTACTCACTCAGTTAAACACACCACGAACCCTACATTTACAATCACCACGGCCGAGCAGTGGGAGGTTTTGCTGCTCAGCACGTGCCTGAAGGACCAGCTCTGGGCTGTCCGGCTGACCGAAGACGCCGCCAGGATCCAAGGCCTGGCCACCGCCTGAGGAAGGGGGTCCCCCGCCACCTTTGACCCCAGCAGGGACACCTGAATAAAGTTTCTTCTCTCTCTCTCAGCACTCCGCCCAATCCCGCGGCGACACCTGCGACATCTCAACGCTGCGCGCAAAGGAAAGAAAAAAGAATGAAAAGGCTGCGGTGGAATGTTTGCTCTCTCTCAAATTCTGATCTGCGACGTGCCTGTGTCACGCTTCTACCTTTTCCGTGCCCGCCCTTCTTTTTCCATCGCCGCGCGCGAAGCGAGAGAGAAAAAAAAATTGGCCCAGTATCTGCATGTTAGTCGGCAAATGTTGTTGTGAGAGTGAACAAAACATTTATTTGCTGTTCTGCGCCAGAAAATCGATGAAGTACTCTGGAGGCGCTTTGTTAGAGTGCCTCGAGTGTGCAGCGGAGGCGAACGAACGCATAGAGTCACGTCACACGTGAGACATGAGTGCCATCTGGCAGTTTTCTTGGAAAACGTTGCGGGTTCAAGATGGGCGTGCGCACCAGTCTCAGAGGTGATAAGGTTTAGAACGCAAGGCGACGGGTAGGTGCCACCACCGTGACGTCTTAGCAAAGCGTTGGAAACACTGGCCTTTTCGTGCAAGCGTTCCATGGTCAGCACAGCGTGATAAACGCTATGGTCTTTAGAATTACCTATGTATGCCTTTTGTAGTAAAGGCGCACATGCAGATCATATACGTGTTTTTATGATGCCTCAGATATGCGCACCTGCCTCGCGGCCCTTGGGGCCGCGAGGCAGGTGCTCTTCATTAATGCAACAGTTGCAGCACGAACTGCTTTTTAAGGAGTGATGCGATTGGAAAAAAAAAGGCTTCATTAATCTGTCGTCTCGGGCAATGAAATGTTTAGGTTTAAATATAGGCTTTTATGCTGATTTCAAATATGTAATTAGTTTTATAGTAAGTTGCAGAGCTTTCATTTCATGCCATGACAATGTGTAAAATATAGTCTGTTTCAGACGAACTTTTCACGCCATTAATCTTTTGTGGTTCTGAGCCATCAATGTCTCGTAATCCTCCACAATAAATGGAGAACGCAAATAATTATCACATATAAGACATTTTAATGAACAAGGAAAAATCTAATCCAAGATTTCTCAGAATCCTTGACCCATACTAATTGGCTGCTTTAGGTTCATAATAAGTGTTTCTGGCTGCGTGACACACTCCTAACACCAGCTTGGTTTTGGGAATATAGAAGTTTGAAATTATCAACTTCTTGCACATCCAGTTAAAACGTTGCACGCAAGGACGCTTCAGAATATGATGGTGTGTCGGAACGAAATAGCGTGGGTTGGCCTTCCATATATTTTTGATTTGCCATGCATGCTTCCAGGATAGCAGTCCCACTGTGTCAACGGCAGAGCAACCCTTGTGCCTGTAACCACATGCGTGCTCAGCACAAGAGACTAGTGCCCATGTAGCAAACATAACCCCCAGGAGAAACTAGTGGGCAAGGTCACTCCTTACACTTCCATACACAGAGCCCGGGTTGAAAATATGAGCTTCAAGAAAGATTCAACATGACCAATAAAAACATGCCAGCTTTGCACCTCTTATGAATCATCAAGTCTGCATATCGCAAACATTGTACAACACTCTCAGCTACAACTGCCTATACGGTGCAATTCCATCATTCATTTTTCACCATTACCTCACACCATCCGTCTCTGGAGCAGCCTACAGGATAACACTGCTTAGCTTACACATCATGACACTTTTGCCACATTTTTCCACACACTGCACTTGGTTCCCTTTATATTTCTTCTAACAGCTTTACTGTATGGTAATTCATACTTTGTTTATTTATTTTGCCAAAATCACCAATACACTTATGCTTTAGCGCACTCACCAGAATCTCTCTCTGGGGGAGGGGGGAACTTGAGGTGAAATTAAAATACCAGATACCAACAAATTATTATAATAGTCATATTACTTGCAATCAATTATTATTATTATTATTATTATTATTATTATTATTATTATTATTATTATTACATACAATGTGATGATGATGACAACGATGTTGTGGAATTTTTACCGAGAGACCTTGAAAAACCTTGAGAGGGCCAAGAAACCGTTCAATGAAGCAGTGCACATAAAAAATAAATGGCAAATCGAATAAAACAAGGTGTTACATAATTCCCAACAAAGATGTCTGGTAAATACTTATTTTTTCTATCTTTTCAGCTCTGTTTAGTGATTATGGTGCTGACGTGTCGACCGGCTGGCCATTAAACAATGCTGATCCGGACGTCTTGAGGGGCTAGTTGGTTGATTACTTCAAAGGAAGAAATTGTGCAACTAAAGAAAAAGACACCGCAAGGAAGGAACACAAGAAGAAGTAGGTCGAGCATAAACTATTAACTGTTTTATTGACTGTAGATCGTCGGTTAAATAGGGAAACCGAATATAGCTGCGCCGACGCACCAGGGTACATCACATGCTAAGGCATGTTATTGATCAAAAGGACATTTCTGCACCGTAGAGCGATATCGAGGCCTCCCTTACACAGCTATCACTTTTCATGTTAATAAAAAAACGCTTCCAAAACCTCAAGAGCACATATGTTTCTGCTATGACCCAGTATGCCAACACACACACAAGATGCCAACACACACTTAAAATATGATAATATGCATTCAAAACCACAACTTTCGCCAACTCCTTCTTTTTCATAACAATTAGAGACTGGAACGAACTTCTCAAAGATATCATCAGCTTGAGGACAACAGCGCTTATTTTTTCATCGTTCTGACAATGTGACATGCCTATTCACTTTTAGTACCTGTTTGCCACGTGTCATACTGTACTAAAATATTTTTTGATTGCGTGCTGCAATTATTGTATGTTATTTTATTTTCCAGAATGTTTAAAGCGTCACTATAACAGAAATGTTAGTAACCATATTGGACTTTGCATGTATTACCCCCTGCAGTAATGTATTACCCCCTGCAGTAACTATGGCGCTGCAGGAACTCTGCAAATAAATAAATAAATAAATGAAAGTATCTTAATATGCTGTAGTGCTTCACACCCAGAGGCTTCGCAGTGGGCAGGCAAATTACCCATTTCGTTATTTTTGATTGAGAGCTGGTGTTCCCATAAACAGTCATTTATGCAACCGCCTGTGTGGCCCACGTAAGAATTACCGCAGGAAAGCAGAATCTGGTATACCACTCCTACATCGCATTGCACCATCGGGTTGGCATGCTTCTTGCTACACAGGCTATCGTGCTCTTCACCACTCGAAATTCGCGAGCACAAACTCGAAAGTTTCTTTGATGCAGAAAACACCATGCCAACTCCATGGCAGTTGGCAACCTTCTTCATGTTGCGTGTTACCCTATGTAAGCAGGGTAACACTATCGGCTTCTCACGCCCACTGGGCACGAGTTGCAAACACAGGCTCAGAGTTCCAAATAGTGAAATGTTTATGAGAAAGTTTGCATATTTAACTAGCTTATAGCATTGTAATGAGGCAAGAAAAAGAAGAGTTGCACATGTATCTGGAAAGGCGCAAGTGCCTGAAATACAATGTTTACTTTTTTTTTCGTTTCAGAGGATCAATAGTTACCTTGATTTCATTGCCAATATAAATTATACACCGTTTGCACATCGACAGTGGTGCTAATTAGAGAGACTTTGAACCTAAACATCATTGTTGCGGCGACACGAGTTCGTTGTCAAATAGGTGCCGTCGTTCTCACTTTGTGTATTGAGGAGCTCATTTGTCATGCAAAAAGAAAGTTTTTCGGCAAGTAGTGCGCCTATTGTTGACTATTTAAAGGAAAACAAGCAACATAACGGACACAATTAAAGCATTGGGGAAAAAGTAACGAGACTGCCACCAAAATCGACACTGTAAATGGGAACAACGCTTAATCGTGGTTCACTTCCATAGAGATTGAAAGAACTTGAGACCGCTTCTAAAAACTGTCTTCTTTACTTCAAGAAAGTTACACATTTAAAGCTTCGCAATTTCATCATATCACGCCTTTAGAGCCTATAAATCAAGCCGAGGCCGACGATTTAGTGGTAACTAGGCACTTCAGTTCTTCATCTCTAATTGCATTAGGAGCGTCCGGGTCCCCACGCAGCGTGTTGGGAGTATCCAGGCAGAGTAAGCTTCACCACTGGGCCGGCGCGTCACAGCCCCTCGAAGCCCGCCTGTACCCTGTTTAGCTACCGGTGGGTGGCCGGCCGGCACTGGAAATCGAACCCCGCACCTCCCGTAGCTGAAGCGGACGTGTACGTGCAATGCCACAGCTACGGTCATTAGGAGCGTCCAGGTGAACCAGGTATTTGCATATATGCAAGTCAGTGCTGTAGATTTGCCCATGTGAACCAAATAATGCAATAAACAGTAAACAACACTGCGAACTCATGTTCCGAACATACATGTATGTAGTATTGTATACACAGCTGGTTGAGCTACTAGACGTAATACATTTTGAAGTCACTTGCCATGTGCACTGAAGCCAAGTCGCTCAGGGCATCGTCATTTTACACAATCCCTTTTAGACTTCCACCAAAAATAAAATAAAAAGACTGACGACTCGTCAAAGCATCTTTTTTGTTCCATGCAAAGCTGCTTCACTGGAAACAAGCACAGAGCCACATAGCATGCGGTTTCTGCTTTTTGAGTTTAGAAGTAGATATGTGAATACGACAGAATACGACATAACAGAATAAATCAGGAAATTTCACCCTCAAGCCACTTTTTGGATTGAAGTGACAACTTGAAAACAAGGCTGCACTTATGTGGGGGGAGGAGTTACAACCCCCTGATCACTTCCCCCACCACCCCCTCAGTGTGCCACTGACATAGGTGACTCGGCTACAAGGGCATTGGGGCATACAAGAGAGGGGGTCAGGTCAGCCTCTGGGGAGTTAGAACCCTCCCCCCCCTATTGGTGTGCCAATGCGCCTATACGGTTTTGAATTGTACTGTAAGGCCCCTCACCCTATACCACTTCTGGATACTGTGAGGTATTCTTAAACAAATCATAACATACCTGCCCGTCAGTGACACTGCTGCGGGGGAAAATGTGCAAAGACAGTACACCTCACCAGGTCAAGCCCTTCCGGGCCGACAAGCACAATGGTTATGTAGCACACTGAAGATTGTGTCTGCTACCAATTAAGGGGAGATGCGAAAGCTTTTTCCGTAACTTCATCTTTTTGTTTTTATTTGCTTCCACAAGTTTAGCTTCCCTGCTTTCTCTACAAGGAAACTGAAAATGTAACTAAGCTGAAAGTAGGTTAAAATTGCTTTTAAAAAGCAGAAGTGGCTACTAAAACTAAGAAGTGCTCACCATTTAGAGTTCCCGAAAAATTGTCCCATGACTGTTTGTTATTGCCTTTCACATGAGGAGTTCAGTAAAGCCACATGCTCAAAATAACAATGAGTGTCAAGCTGTCGGGATGGAAGAAATCATCCTAAAAAACCTAGCTTTCCCGCATAGATGACCTTTCACTTTTACCTTTAAAACGAGTTTTTCTAAAGATTCATTTTTGGGCAACTTCTTGAGTTTGTCAAGCCTCTTTTTGATAATTCTGATAGCCTGATAAGGATAAAATTTTGCCCCCGTATTCTTTAACATGTGAAGAGTGCAAGAATATGCCTTAAAACTTTATATTGTCATTATAATTATTACAAAGCTAAAGCAAGCAATCAGTATGGGCTGAGAGTTCTAAGAATTTGCACTTTACAATTTTTTTTGTCCATTAAATACTTTTTTATGCACTTTCTTGATTTTACAGCTAAGGTAGAGCAATATGAGCCATTAATGGTTCAGAACCATGAAAGTTTAGTGGCAGAGAACATTTATCCAAAAAGAGCTACACTTTATACATTGTTGCAACATAAAATGAAAACTGTGCAACTTACCATAAAACTAATTACATATTTGAAGTCAGCATAAAAGCCTATATACATAGCAAAAATTTCATTGTCTAAGGCTAGAGATTGACGCAACTTTTAACACCCCTTAAGCTCAATTTCAAGTAGAACATTGTCTCCGCTTCAAAATGACGTACAACACCAGCTGCACTGCTGCACACCAACCAGCCTTGATGTCCGCCATACAAAGCGGTGGACGAGGAGGAGATGCTCTAGCACAGCATGAAGTGCCGCAAAAGAATGCGGACTCGTCCTCCACACACATTGTGACGTTGTGATGAGTCCCGTGATCCTCCAAATCCAGTACAGGAGACTACAGGGAAGAAATTTCACTCGCGAAGGCTTAACACTGCAAGTGGCAACAGTGCAAATCCTACTTACCTCCTAACATCATGATTTACCATGATGTGAGGAGCTAAAATATTTATCATCTCTGCTTTTAACGAACCAATCTATAAAATTCATACAGTGGAATGCTCTCTATTCCAGTGCATAACTAAACTTTGCTATGTGGTTTGGTGAGGGGCCCTTTAACTCTTTCATTACCATGCCTATTCAAATCGATTACCGGCGATCGACGCTTTGGATTGTCTATTTTGACACGTTAAATTTGTTTCTCGTGCACTCGGCATTTTCCAGCAGTTAGTCATGCCGCTAAACTTTCAGAACCGATTTCACTTTGCCCGTTTTGGCAATATAGTGAATTTTGGCAGACCTTTACGCTAACTGATGTGCGTGTGTTAGAAAAATGCACTACGCTGGTGAACATGAGAGAAGTGCGTGTCCCTCATGATTAGGCTACAGTAACATCGAAGCTTTGTGATAAAAAAAAAATTCTTGCAAGCCAAATATTGAATTAAAGTGCCAGCATCGCAGTTTGACAGTGTTGAGCTGTAAAAATTGCTAGAAATTTATGTTAGCTAGTCAATAGAAAGCTGTTGCTAGGAATCAGGAAAGAACTTTTCTCCAAAAAAAAAAACTTCCAAAGGTCTGGGGCATATATAAAGTGTAGAGGTGGCCCTCTCGGCGAGTTTCCAGTGGCTTTGTTTTGTTTGTGTTGTTATGTCAGACACAGGGTAGCATCTAGTGTCACTAATTGCTCCTAAGGCGTAATGCACGCACACATGAGTGCGCACCAGCACTGCAAAACACGCACTGCAACGGACATATATAGTTGTCCAGCAACCTTGGGCTGCGTCCCTTACTAGTGGTCCAACAAAAACCGGTACTGGCTTATGAGACGCTACAAGTGCCGCAGCGTCGTGCAGTCTTTCGAGTCTGGGTGCGTCTGCTCTCATAGCGTGACTCAGGACTAGCGTCGGTTGCATGGTGTCAGAAGTGCACGGTGTGACCGCATCTTCAAGCCATAGAAGGACTACGCCCGCCAGACCATTTTGTATTTTCCGGCAATATCACCAAGAATTGACATAAGTTTCAGCAGCGTTTTGAACTCTACCTTGAAGCCTCGGAAAACTAGTGGGAATGCAGTCAGCAGCCGAAAGTGGCATTGCAACTCCATGTCGCAAGGCCAGAAGCTATCAAAGTATTCGACACTTTCGGTTGCACAGCGACAGAGAAGGAGAGCTAAGACACAGTTCTTCGTAAGTTTGAAAGGTATTGCCAGCATCGCACGAATGAAACTTTCGAACGGTACTTGTTTCGGAAGTGCGTCCAGGCGGATGGCAAATCTTTTGAAAGCTTTTTGAGAGACCTGCAGTTAAAAGCACAGAGTTGCAAGTTCGGAATTTTGTGAGAATCCATGATACGGGATCAAATTGTGTTCGGAACTGCTGACAACCTGCTTCGAGAGTGCCTACTCGGAGTGGACTCTCTATCGCTGGAAGATGCCATTCAAGCAGCACAATCCGCAGAAATAGCAGTAAATCAGAAAAGAGAGTGACAAGGCTGTTAAATGTGTAGATTAACTGATGGCCAGGCGGTAGTGGCTACCGTGAACAGTAGGCCATCAGGCCCGTGAAAAACATGAGAACATGTTGAGCTCTAAGCACAGAACGAACTGTCGTTTATTATTTCCCAAAACGGCCACCCCGCCGCTGTGCCAGGCTTGCACAGCTCAACACAACTATCAGCGCCGCGTGGGGGCGCTGCATTTGAACCAACATTGTAGTAAAGGCCCAGGAACAAAAGCTCTTGAAGCCGTCAGCAAAGAAAAAGTGTCAAGCAAAGACAAGATGCCGAACCAAAGAGCCTGCAACAAGTGCAAGAAGTGGCATAAACTGAAAAAAGCTTGGCATACAGTCAACGATGCAGAAAATGTGGCCTAAAGAATCATTTTGCAGTAGCCTGCAGAACGAAGAAAGCGGCAGACGATGTCGAAGACACAAAGCAACTCGTCGAACGCGCAGTATGATGTCTTGCAAGTCAATTCTAGCAAGAGTTCGGAATGAATGAGTAACACAACCGTGCAAGACAGCAAACTGAAGCTCAATGTAGACATTGAATCACAGGTAAACTTGATCCCTCTGCATTGGCTCAAGAATTTCAGATGCCAGGAGTACAAGCCTCAGAAGAGGAAGGCGACGCTACATAGTTACAGCGGTCAAGCCATCGAGCATCTCGAAACACTTGTGATCCCAGTTACGTACCAAGACAAGACCGTGAGCCTGAAAATTTTTGTGGTGTTAAAAACATGTACCCTACTCAGACTTGCTGCCTGTGAGGACTTCGACCTCATGCGTCGCACAGCGGAAGTATCAGCTGTGCTGTCTCAAGCTAGACCGGGAAAGGCAACGCTTCGGGAACGCGTCATGAAAGACTACCCGAACTTGTTTCGCATTTCAGATTTCTTCGCATGCCATTCGGTTTAGGGTCTGCACCAGAGGTGTACCAGAAAGCCATGTCGTACGTATTTGATGGCCTCTCGGGTGTGAGAGCATACATCGATGCTGTGCTTATATAAGGCTGTTAACGCATGATAGAGACTACACATGGAGACCCGAGCATACAAATGAGTTAGAAGTCATTCAAAGGCCATAACAAGCTCACCTACGCTTGCGGTCTACGATCCCAAAAGAGAATGTGAAGTGTTTACTGACGCTTCAGGACTCGGGCTTGGCGCAGCATTCTTCCAAAAGCATGGTTCAGATTGGCGACCAGTGCCATATAGCTCAAGGCGGCCCACAGAATACAAAAAAGGTTACTCACAAATTGAAAAGGAGGCTTTAGGCATTGTCTATGGCGGTGAAGAGTTTAACGACTTTATTTATGGCAGAAAGGTGCTCATAGAAACAGACCCCAAGCCGTTGATATCGATATAAAAAAAATGTATTGGTGACATGCCTCCCCGACTACAACGCCTGTTCCTCCGACTGATAAGATACGAATACTAGTTTGCCTATATTCCGGGTAAACTTCTAGTCCTGCCAGACATGCTATCTAGGGCTCCAAGTCCCCACTGCAATGCGACAGAAGACGAAGATAGCTATGTGGAGGTACATGCAGTATCGGTACGGTCCAGTCTGGTTGGTGAGAAAACCAGCACTAGACTGGTCAAAGAGACAGCAAAAGATCCATTTCTGTCAGATGTGATCAAAGTAGTTCAATCTGAGCAGGAGCAACTGCTTACAGGTCCGTACAGAGCTTACGGCTCAGAATTGTCCGTCATTGGAAAGCTAGTGGTCCTACCACGGTCATTACGATCAGAAATGCTCAGTCCGCTACTTATGTATAAACAAATCACTCGCGAAGGCAAGGCTTTTGATGTTATGGCCAGGAATAACATGATCAGCAGATGTGAAACTTGCAAGATCAATGCATATGCCCTACCTGGAGAATCGCTTTTTATGAGACATACCCCACATTCTCCATGGATTCGTGTTGAAGCAGATATATATCAATATGCAGGTAAAATATACCTGGTGCTCTACGACGCGTGCTCCAATTATCCGGAGGTCGAAGAGTTACAGGGTACTTCAGCACAAGAAGTGATAAGCAAAATGTCCATTTTTGCTAGACATGGAGAACCAATGGAAGTTATCAACGACAATGGGCCACAATGTGCATCAAGAGAGTTTGCACGCTTCGCAGCGTCGTACGGCTTCAAGCATATCATGTCGATTCCTCGCTTTCCATGTTCAAATAGACTCGCGGAAAAAGGCATGAAAGTGGTGAAACATATTTTGAAGAAGACCCCGCATTCGGGAGGCGACTTTTACAAAGGCCTTCTGAATTATTGCAAAAGCCCTCTGGAGTGCGATAGTTCCCCTGGTGAACTGCTGATGAATCACCGCCTCAGGACTGGTCTTCCCAACTCTAATCCACCTGGCAGCCGAAATGTCACAAAGCAGCCTTAACGCAGTGAACCGAAGGGAACACTTCCAAGATTCCAGCCAGGTGACATCATTCGCCTGAGAGATGAGAAGGGATGGTTGAGAAAAGAGACAGTGCTCGAGCAGGTTGCACTTTGTTCCTACAGAGTACTCTCCGAGGATGGTGAGCTGTATAGGCGAAACAGACAGCCTCTACAACCCACGTCGGAAGCTTTCACTCTTAGGAACCTATCCAATGATGGGATGCAAAAGATACACACAGCCTACCCGCGATTCGGAAGGGCCTTGAACGCCTGACCAGGATTATGATGACAGTGCTGGGTCGTTTACTTTTGTGACTGACCCAGTAGAACAAGACATCACAGCAGACAGCACTTCCGACACACAGCTTGTTCCAAGAGCTCTGAGAACACGTCGTCCACCGAAGTTCCTGTCCTACAACAAGTAGTTCAAGCAGATGTTCCAAATGCAGTGCTGAGCAACGCATCTTCACCAAGAGAGGGAGGTGCAGCGAACAATATATAGTTGTCCAGCAACCTTGGGCTGCAACCCTTACTAGTGGTCTAACAAACCGGCACTGGCTGACGAGACGCTACAGGTGTCGCAGAGTCATACGGTCTCTCAAGTCCGGGTGCGTCTGCTCTCATAGCGTAACTCAGGACTAGCGTCGGTTACACATGGCACTCGAAACTGTCTTGCAGCCCCAAGTGAATTGAGTGGGGACAAGCTTACAGTTCGGTGATGACACCACCTCAGCAAGCTTTATGGTGACGATGTTTTGCGTCAGCCAAAGACATCCGCAGACGTTTATGGGTTTGTTTTGTTTACGGCCTCACGTTATCTCCCCCGCTGCAAGTGCGCAGCTGCTCACCTTTGTGCACAATCTCACAGCAACTCTGGTTAAAAAGTGTAAGGTCTGTAAGTCTCTGGGGCGCAATGTGCTAGCGCTTGCTGCAGAGCTTCTCGTCACGACAAGAAAGCCACCAGAGTACATCTTGGCCCTCACTATGGAGCACCGTGAAACATTCTAGGACCTTGCGCAATATTGTTCTTTTTTAAGACGATGCGCAGAAATGTAAATAAATATGCTTGGACGCATACACAGGAACGCCAACCTATGCAGAGTGATCTGGCTCAATGAAAAGATGTGATGCTAGATGAAATAGCGAAATTCATCGGACATCTCATTTATAAAGAAATTATTCACACCATGGGCATTTATCTACATTGAAACACCTGGAGGCTCTTATCACAAAAAAAAAATTTACTGAAATAAGTGTACGAGTTCACTTGTGCCTCACTAAAAAACCAAGGAATGCTTCTCCGCATGGCTACAAGCAGCGAAGCAGCACTTCGGTTATGATTTTCTCTGTCTATTTCATTGGAAACAGTTCGTACAACATTTATTTTTTAAATACTTTTTCTAGATCATTTACCTTTAAGATGTGTATCCTTAATTTTCTTTGTTCCGAATAGTTTTGCATATATAGTGCTTTTGTTGCACTGTTTACCAGCTGTCATCCAAAAATTACACTATTTTCACATTTTCTATTCAGTCCACTCTACAACATATATTTTTGGGAAAAAGCATTTCATTGTGCAAAATATGGTATGCTGCAATGAGTGCTGTAGTGCTTTACAATCTGAAAAAAATAAAAAGCTATTGTGAGCATTATTCGTACGCGTCATCTTATCATATGTACATACTCATCATCATCAGTCTGACCTGTGTTGTGGGCAGGGGCTTGCAGCCAAAACATTGCCTTACAAGTGGTGGACAGTGCTTTCCGGTCCCCTGGTCCTCTCCCTGCAGCGCTTTTTCGTTATCTTCAACTACAAAGCATCCCTGGAGCTCCGGACGAGTCGCTGTCTGCACAGTTAGCCTACGGTCATGTCGCAAGACGAGCACAACAACACGGCTCCATCCACCCCGCCTGCACACCTGGGCATGCCTTCTTGGACTGTCACCGCCCCTCAAAAAGATCCCCCGATGTTCGTCGGCCTTCGCGGTGAAGACGTTGAAGACTGGTTGGATGAGTACGACAGTGTGAGTGCGCTTGACTATTGGCATGATTCTGTGAAGCTGTCCCACGGACCGTTCTATCTGACGGGGGTCGCTAAGGCGGTTTCTCAACCATCAGCTGGATTTCCCAGACCGGCTTACCTTTAAACAGCAGCTCCGTCAAATATTTGCCAACCCTTCTGTACATGCATACATAGCCAAACGGAAGCTCGCTGAATGTGTTCAGCCCTCCGGCGAGTCCTAAACCTCGTACAATGAAGATGTCCTCGCCCTATGCCGAAAGCGTCAACAGCTCGATGGCAGAGCATGACCGCGTTCGGCACCTGCTCAAGAGCATAGCAGCCGTCGCATTTAACGGTCTAGCGGCAAAGAACCCCACCATGGTCGCGGACACCATCAGTGCATGTCAACGACTCGATGACCTTCAACTTATACGTTTACAAACTGACACAGCAGATCTCAGGCCAACGCATGACAGTGAGCTCCGTGCATTGATACGGTCCATGATCCACGAGGAGCTGGGATTCCAGGCCCCCTCGTCGTCTTATGAGCTCCGCATGACGCCTTCTGCAGGCAGCCTCCGCAACATAGTGAAGGAGGAACTAGCGTCCATAACGTGTGAGCAAGTCCCGAGCTCGCATACCACTCCAAAGCCGACGTATGCTCAGGTGGTTGCAGCGTCACCTACTCAGCAAGCACTGCAATATGGGTCAACTATGCAGCCTTCACTGAATGTCCTCACCCCAAGGGCAACGCCTCCTTTTTTCCGTGCCTGGCGTCCATCTCAACCAATTTGTTATTATTGTGGAATACGCAGCCACATCTCACAGTTCTGTCGTCGACGTCAACAAGATGAAAGGTGTGGCTATGGTGACTTCGAGAGGAATGAGTTTGTCCCTGCTCCACAACATCGCCACCCATACCAACTGTACCAGCGCCGCTCATCCTCTACACAGAACTTCGATGCAGCCAGTACCTTCCGCTCCTCGCGCCGTCGCTCTCCGTCGCCTATGTGCTGTTCCTCATCACCACTACGTCCGGCTACCATGGCATCTGAACATCGCCCAGAAAACTAAACAGTGCAGCTTTAGGAGGAAAAGCTGCATTTCGCAGACTGCATAGAACTCCTCCGGAACGCCCCTCAAGTGTACTTTCAGTGTGTGTTGAGAATATATGGACTGAAGCCTTGGTGGAGACAGGTGCATCACTCTCAGTTATTAGTGTGGACTTGTGTTCCTGTTTGCGTAAAGTGAAGACACCGTATGATGGTCCTCCCCTTCGCTGTACTAATGTGGTTTTTGTTCAGCCTTCTGGTGTTTGCACAGCACGAGTTTTTATTGACGGCATCCTTCACCATATACAATTCCTCGTTCTGTCATCGTGAATTAATGCACTCATTTTAGTATGGGACTTTCTCTCCTCAGCTTCAGCCGTGATATCTTGCCGTCAGAGGCTCATTCGCATGTCAGATACTGCGCTTTCGTCTGACAACGATGCTAGTAACCAGTGCTTCTTCACGGCTGATGACTGTTTTATTCCTCCAGGTAATGAGCATATTCTGAACCTAACATCAGATAAGATCAGTACTGTTGATGTGTTCCTAGCACATCACCAGTATGGAGCCGAGTACCTTAGCCACTAGACCACCGCAGCGGGGCAACATAAGTTTTGTTATCTAAGGGTTGATACCTCGCCGCAGTTTCCATTTCCAAGGGACGAAATTGTTCATGCAGTGCCAGACAGGTTCTTTAAAAAAAAAAACACCACAGGCCGTCGACAGATAGGCTGCCCAATTCATACTGCGATGTTGATCGAGAAAATGAACAGTTCAATGCATCTAATATATGACCTCACTGGCTTTTGCAAACAAAGGAATTAGCCTATCTTTCTTTTGTTGCTCTGGGGCAACGATAACGGGTACTGTGAGCCATGCTATTTTATGATGCAATATTCCTTCAAAGAGTTACACTGTTGGCTTTGGCCCTACCAGTCCATTGTTTACAAGAAATGAATCTAAGACTGAGGCAGTGTTTTTTTCAACGCACATTGTGTTAGGCCGTGTAGCAGGACGATGTCAACAAAGGTTCAGCGGAATCGAAAAGTGCATCAGGGATCTTGTCTATCCAGCTGACATCTAAAACATTGAAATCTCTGACCAGTAGCAAATTGCCTCTGCTGTTTCTATGCTCGCGGAAAAATTCATCAAGCTTCTCAAAAAAAAAAACAATGATTGAACTAGGTGGGCGATAAAATGCCCCAACGAGAACGTGGCAATCCCCCGTAACGAATCCCGTTATGACACATTCCACATCCACAATATCGGGTAACCTCATCACTGTCACAGATTCACGAAACATGACTGCAACACCACTGCATTAAGAGCCCAAGAGCCCTTGTCTTTCCTGAAAATTCTATGCCCAATTGACGTAATTTGAGAATCAAAAATGTCACAGTGCAAAGATGTTTCAGAGATGACTATTGTATCGGGATTATGAGTAATTACAATAGTTTCAAGGTGCACCATTTTATTCACAATGCTGTGGGCATTTATGTTTAGACAATAAAACAACATTTTGTTTCAGTTTTCTCGTCATTTTGCCCATGCTCGCAGCTGCCTACATGTGCCTGTGAATCGGGAGTTCATTTCGGCTGAGTTCCATTCGAGCAGTTCGTTGTCAATTTTAACTTTGTCGTGAATCAGCCTAATTACTTTAACTTCGCGTCTCGCGTCCGCGGTATTGTCCCATAGGTGTTTCCTGAGCTGCCTCGTTTCTGCTGAAAAGTCTTCAGCAATGGATACACAGCTTCCTTTTAGCTTAAAGGAATTCTTGAGCACGATCAATTTTTCACAGTGATCAAACAGCTTTAATATTGAAGCCCGCGGCCTGTCTGATTTCTTCATTCCTAATCTGTGAATTCTCTCGGCAGATAACACTACCAAGCCTAGTTTGTTCCGCAACAGGTCCTGAACAACGCTCTCTGTGTATGATTCTAAAGTTTCCCCGAGTGCTTTCAGGAATGCCGAATATGACTAAGTTATTCCTTTTGCCTCGGTCCTTGAGGTCAAACAATTTCCTTTCCAAGTTTTGTATTGTTTTTCCATATTGGTCATTTTTTCGCCAACTTCCTTCACTAAAGCCAGAAACGTCTCCACATCCTTGAGTTTTCTTTCTACGGCGTCAAACTTTTGCTGCATACTTTTTTGACCCTCAATTGGCTTTCGTAAAAGCTGTTCTGTGTTTGGACCAGAATAGGACTCTATGTCCCTACAAAGCATAAGCAAAGGCAATACAATGTTTCGTATACACAACAAAAACTGCAAACAGACTTTGGACACGTCAGCTGGACTAAAAATCGGTTGCTAGACTTCACAGTTGAATAGTGTTACTAACCTGCATGAAAAAAAAATAAAAGGCTTAAGAAAGTCCCCCAACGAGGAAAAGAACAGGTACAGCAGCTTAGACACGAAAATGAACAACGATCTCCAGGAATACTGAAGCGTCGGTGGTTCAGCACCGAAAGGCAGGATATGGATTTAACAGAGGGGTCCGACGCGGGATCACGCTCCGGATCTCGATCCAGTTCCCGCTCGAGATCAAGGTCCAGACCCAATTCCCGAGACCACTTCAGCTCCAAAGGCAATTGGCAAGAAGAAAGCAAGACGAACAAGAACAAGAAGCTCAAGAAGACATCGCAGCAACAGCAGCAGCACCACCACCAACAGCAGCAGCAATAACAACAACAACAATAACGACAACAACAACAACGACAACAGCAGCACCACCACCACCACCAGAAATTCAGGGTAAGCTGGGCAGCAGCAGCCTTCCAACCTCCTCCAAACCAAGCGCAATCAACACACACACAGCTCGCGCGACTCGAGCGAGAACTAGAGTTAATGCGTGCAAGAATGGGGGATTTAGAAAGAGAAAATAGGCAACTTAGAAGCCAACAAAAGCGGCAGCAGAACAACCACAAGAGAAACCCACTCAATCTTTCTTGGCATGACAGCAGCAGCAAAAGCAACAAAGCGTATCAATATTGAACGCCGACACTGTGGTGACGATAGCTATTCTGAAAGAAGCCGTAAAAGAAATAGTTCCCTCCATCGTTGAACAGGTCATGGGGCAGGTAGACGAAAACTTGACGTGTTGGAAAGAAAAATTCAAGCGCAACAGATAGAACTCACGAAGGCGTTGAGAAAGCATACCAATGGCAGCCACATAAGGGAAAAAGCAGATAAGGCATACAACAGGCCGGGCCTACTTAATATGACACAAGAAGCTACTGAAAATGCATAAGCGACCAAGAAAAACTACGGAAGAGTGTGACATATGGCAGTGGAACTGCCGGGCATTCCGACAAAAAAGGGAACAGCTTTCACAGCTGGTGGCCATGCAGCCGAGGCCACTTGCTGTGATAGCTCTCCAAGAGGTGGGAATAAGGCCAAGCATGCAGAGCTATGGCACTCATGGTGAAGCTGTGAATAATAACAACGAATGGAGAGTGGTGACATTAGTCCACAAATCCATAACCGCAATACAGCATAAACCAATAGAAGGAATGGAAATCCCACACATCATTACGGAAATCCTATATAAAGAAAAGAAAAAGAAAAGCATTTTCATCCTGAACATTTATAGCCCACCTTGACAAAGAAAGGCAACTTTCGACAAACTATTTGAAGATTCAGCAAAACTAGCGAAGCAGGACACGCTCATAGTGATGGGGGACTTCAATGCAAAAGACCCAAGCCGGGGGTACCTCACTCAGGATGCTAAAGGCAGAAACATAGCCCAGCAAATTGAAATTACAGGTATGACACTCCTGACGGATCCAGCAATGCCAACAAGACTAGAAAACAGTAACTCCAGAGACACGACACAGGATTTAACTATGTGCAAAAATTGTCAAGAGGTGGAATGGCACAACACTCTAGAAAATCTAGGCAGTGATCATTACATATTATGCACCACTATACACACAGATCAGATACGTAAAAAGATTGGCGTTGCCAAAATAACTAATTGGCATGCGTTCAGAAAATCACTGGAACAAAGGTTGACTGCTTCAAATATAACAAACTTGAGTGATTGGTGTGACGAAATAAGGCGTCAAAAGGAAAGGTACAGTAAAGAAATAACGCGATCAAGCAATGCCCCTGAGGTCGACTCACACCTACAACATCTTTGGGAAGCAAGAAGAAGCCTTACGAAAAGATGGAAAAGACATAAACATAACCGTGAATTGAAAGAAAGAATCAAAGATATCACCCAGCGCGCAGAGGATTATGCCAATCAACTAGCTGCAACTAATTGGGCCAATTTCTGTGATTCACTCAATGGAACGCTGAGTACGGCCAAAACATGGAACATACTGAAAGCCATGATAGACCCCACGAAGACAAAAAATGAAAACAGTAAAGCCGTTGAAAGATTGCAGCACTTATACCCTGGTACAAAAGAGGACCTCATTCAAGCCATGCATAAAAAATGCTTTGGGGAAGACGGAGCGACGCCTTCATATCAATGAAAGTATAAAGAATCACCGCAACCTGATTTAGACAAGCCTTTTACAGACGCTGAGATAAGAGCAGCCATATTTGGTAACTAGAAGAACACAACCGCGTGTGCAGATAAAATCACCAATGGTATGATCAGGAACCTAAATGACGAAGCCATTGAAGCTCTCACTAAATAGATAAACAAACACTGGCTGGCTGGAACTGTCCCACCATAATGGAAACATGCGATTGTGGTCATGGTGCCTAAACCAGGAAAAAAAACTTGCCATTGAGAACATGAGACCTATCTCGCTCACGTCCTGCTTAGGAAAAAATCTTTGAAAAACTGGTGAACACCAGGCTCCTCAACCATGTCGAGAAGAACAACCTCATGCCCGAAACAATGTTTGGCTTTCGCCCACACCTTTCTACGCAAGATGTTCTACTACTTTTAAAAAAAAAACAAGTATTGATGGACATCTCTAAGGTTGGGGAAAACGTCCTCATGGCAGTTGACATGAAGAGAGCCTTTGATAACATCAGTCACAAAGCAATACTAGAAGGTCTGGAGGAAGCTAACTGTGGAGAACGAATGTTCGACTACGTCAAAAGTTTTCTTAGTAACAGGACTGCAACAATCAAGCTGGGAGATTACGAATCCGACATCATTAAACCTCCAAACAAAGGAACACCCGAAAGGAGCGGTCATTTCACCGACACTTTTCAATGTCGCCATGACAGGCCTTGCAGGAAAACTCAAAGATATTGCCGGTCTACAACATGCGATATATGCAGACGATATTACGGTATGGACAAGCACAGGCAGCCTAGCAGAGAAAGAAGATAGGTTACAACAGGCAGCTAACACCATAGAAGAGTACGCAAGGATACGGGGTCTTCAGTGCTCAGCCGAAAAGTCAGAGCTCATTCGCTTCACAAAGAGAAAAGCACGGAGGAACGACCCGAATCTAAAGCTAGAAGTCAAGTTCGACGGAAATGTCATTCCGGAGAAAGATACCGTACGCATACTAGGAATGTGGCTTCAAACTAATCAGAGATGTCTGCACACACTAAATCAACTCAAAGCATCAGTACAAGAGATCTCATGCATGATTTCGCGAATAACAAACAACCATAAAGGCATGAGAGAACAAGATACCCTAAACTTGAATTGGTCAAAAACCTCGTCATCAGTCGCATTACATACTCGCTTCCGTATCAAATTACGAACAGAGAAGAGAAGGAAAAAGCAAACCAAATAATTAGAATGGCCTAAAAGACAGCCCTGAGATTACCGCGGAATACTTCAAACAACAAGCTGCTGGCGCTTGGTCTTCATAACACAATTGAAGAATTATCCGAGGCCCAGTTACTAGCGCAAGAAAATCGCCTTCTCCAGACCCCAACGGGCAAAGCAGTCCTAACAAAACTAGGACGCGATACTTTATTACAAACACACCAAGAAACTAAAGAAGTACCAAGCGAATTCAGAGAATGGTACACCGTATTGCCAATACCAAGCAACATGGATCCTACTCTGCATGCTGGAAGAAGAAAGGCAAGGGCTGACTACATAGACAAAAAGACAAGATTTTTGAACACGGCCAGATTCACTGACGCCGCGCCTTATCAGACCAATGCAAAGAGATACGTGTGTGTAGCCACCGACCATAGAGGGAAAATTACAGCCTGCGCTTCAATAGATCAGGCGTCGACAACACAAGCAGAAGAAGTTGCCATAGCCCTTGCAATAAAAGAGGGATGGACGCGAAACGCTCCATTAACAATCATTTCAGATTCGCCAAAAGCTTGCAGAAACTATCTGGGCAAAATTGGAGCACAAGCGCTCCGTATATTGGTTGGGACAGGATGGGACCCCACAGTGAAATACGTACAGGCTGTGACTTGGGCACCGGGGCACGAGGGCGTGACAGGGAACCTGCGCGCGGACGAGGCGGCTCGAGGCTTCACAAATCACCGAGCCACTCAAGCCAATGCAAGTGATGACCCTACACCCCTGGACCCTTGCTTCGCAACAATGTTAAAGTACTACAGAGAAAATAGGCAGCTGTATCCACGTTCTCTCAGCAAGCTCAGCGCTGCGGAGGCAACAGCGCTAAATAATGCCGCCGCCGCCGCCGCCGCCGCCGCCGCTGCCGCTGCCGCTGCTGCTGCTGCTTGCTGCTTGCTTGCTGCTGCTGCTGCTGCTGCTGCTGCTGCTGCTGCTGCTGCTGCTGCTGCTGCTGCTGCTGCTGCTGCTGCTGCTGCTGCTGCTGCTGCTGCTGCTGCATGAAAAACGCAAGAGGATTCATCATCATGATGACGGGTGTCCAGCCGACATGCCCACTGATGTGCCGATCGCCTGCTGGTCTTCTTAAGTATGCTGTGTAGTCGATGGGGCCGATGGCATCCAGTCAGTAATGTAGTTCGACAGCACCAGCACGTATGCTCCGATGTCTAGCTTTTTTATGCAGGTTCCGTTGGGTGGCTTTGGCATGACTGTGCAACAATATGTCTGGTGCTCCAGCTGAACCGCCATTCCTAGAAGTTATGTGTGACGTGATGGACACCACTGCTGAAAGGAACTGGGACTCCACGATAGTGGTTTAAACGAGACACGAGTTGCATCTATGTAAAAACAACGCTCCACGAACTTCTCTGTGCATGAATAATGAAATAACCAGCATGTGATGTTTTATTAGTGTTCATGTGAGATCAGAAACCTTGCGTATCCATATGCTCGTGCTCCAGCACGGAGCCTTCAGTGGTGTAGGTGCAAGCCATTTATATATTTGTAGGCATGCACATTTTTTGAAGGTACAAAAGTAAGCTTCGAGCCCGAATTTATGCCTAAAAGCTTATGTGACGTTTGCAGGGAGACTGTGAACCTGCATGAAAATGCCAGGATTAAGGTATACAACAAAAAAAGGCCACAGGTTGTTTTCACTATGAACTCGTCCTCATCAGCCCATTTGTAGATTTTGTTCAGACCAAGCTAGACTTGTCGCTCAAAATCGTGAGTGAAGAGGATTCAAATCCCACCTGTACATCGTCAACATATGTCAAATAAAAGATGGAATGAGCAGATGCGAATTCATTTATACAGTAAAGAGCATACCACCGAGCTCTCCACCCTGTGAGAAATTGGTGTCCTGTACGAAGAAGAACCAAAGCTCAACTTTGCGGAGCGACGACAACGCTGCGCCTGGCTCTGGCAGTGAATCCAGGAGAACTTGAGGATAGGCGCGGGCAACGCCTCGCGTGAGAGGGCGCAGGCGAATCAATGTGTTTCGCCTAAGCAGGGGCGCGTGGGACACGCGTAAAAGGCGTTCTGCAGTCGCTGCGGGGCACTTCGGCACCATGCCGTCAGCTTGGCGCGATATGGTGGTCGATTGAAAAACTATTTCGTCAGAAAGCCACTGCGGACAATTCCGTGCTAGATGGCCACCAACTCATGATTAGCAACGACCTGTGTGGCCCACTCCACAACCCTTAACTGGACGACTCGGTCTGAGCTGGTCAACACGGCATCCCAGTGCTCAAGAGAGGGATCACGCATAATATCCATCGGCGGCGGCACTATGCTACATTCCCAAAGTATGTGCACATATGTTGCCACAGCCTGGCACCATTAGCATAGCGACTTTGTCTTCTCCGGGTATATTTTGTTCAACACGTAAGGATTGGGAAATAATAAAACAAGACGCTTGCTGTGCGAAGTTGCCTTTCCGCGATGGAAAAAGCGGCCCCGCAGAAGCGTCGGCGAGGTTCGTAGTATTGTTGTGTTGTGGGCTGCCACAACAATACAGACTACCCAAAGAGACGCTCTCCACGTGTAAAGCTATATAAGTTCCCAAGCAAGTCACAGCCAGTGAACACAGCCGAATTCGTGAAAGATAGAGCAAGCACGACACAAGAGCCCGGAAAAAATGAGACGAGCACCTAAATTTGCCTTGCTGTAGTTAAAGCTCAGCTTGCTGCTTCAGAGCGAAGTTATGGGTCATGCTCCCGCGGCACGAAGGACATGACTCTTAAAACTTCCCAGACATTTTAATGCCATGACCGTATCATTTTTTCATTTATTCTTTAGCACGTTGCAAATGTTTGCACATGACAGTACACAGCTGCTACTGCTAGATACATCAAAACAACAATTATATGAATTTCATAAACATCAACGCAGAACATCGATAGCGTACGCGGCTTAATGTCAGCAAAATGAGACTTGTCTACCTCGAGGCATACGTCGTACACAGTATTGTGACAAACCTGAGAAATGCGAAACCACACTGCAGGCATTGTGAGGTGAATTAAACGCACCTCTCCGCACGAGCCCGTAAGCGAGCGGCAGCGACTTGCGTATGAATCACTTTCTAACAACAGAAAGCGACCACGTCCCCACTGGCAGAGGCAGATCTCGCCATTTCATACAGCTTACAGTCCAATCCAACACCAACATCGGAGAAAAAACATCACGACTAGAATATGACGAACCCGCCACAGACTGTGTGTCACAAGTTAGTGAGAAACTCTACCTGAACCACAGAATAAGGAACGCCTAAATCGCCTGAAAAAAGTTTTCCAACACAGCGATTCTAACGCCGTCTATTCATACAGTTTAAGCCAAGCGAAGCTGCTTTTAAGCGGCTATTGGGTGAACCGAGCATTTTCGCTCTCAAAAGGTTCGTGCCACCGGGTGAACCGAAACACTGCCGTGAAGAGCGTGCGGACATGTTTTCGCGCGCTCCGCCTGTTCGGCAGATTCAAGGTCGTGCAAGGTTCTGCAAGGTCAGTTGGTGCAGAAGCAGTGCGCAATATGTGATAAGTTTCTCTTCATTTCTTTGTGTTTGTGAACACCATTATTATTTTTTTCTCTCCTAATCAATAATTAGCGTTGCGAGTATTGTAGGTGTGGGACACGGGCAACGTTGTAGTGACGTTGACCACGTGAACGGGGTAGGCGGCTATTTTGAAGAAGTTCGGGGTTAGTTGTTAAACAGCTAGAGCTGAACACAAAGGGAACCTAGCGAGAGGCTACTAGCGAAGTTGAACACATATGTGTGCGGTGTAGGCGGCAGCTTCAAACAGTTGTTGAGGTAGGAGAGTTAACGGAGGCGGCTAGATAGCGGCATTAGGGTTGAACGTAGGACTGTCAAGCGCTCGGTCCGATGGTGGGGCGGGCGATGGCTAAGGAGGCTAGGAAAACCACGAGTGAGAGTGAGCTGGTGCAGTGCGAAGAATGCAAGCGCTGGTGCCACTTAGATGCGACAGCATTTACGAGCTTGGCCGACGCACAGAAAGCGAGCTTCGTGTGAGGCTGTGCAAGGCACTGAAGGTGGCCGTGCAGCGCACGGAGGCTAGATTCGAGGGACTTCAGGGGGAGCTTAGGGCGGAACGGGAGCTGAGGATAGAACTCCAAAAACAGCTCGGAGCATCGCATGAGAGGGAGGAGGCTACCGCCAGCCTATTAGAGCAAATGAAGGGCGACCTTCGCAAAGAACGGGAAGGGCGGACCGAGCTCGAGCAGCGGGTAAAGAAGCTGATGGCGCTTTGCCCCGGGCCCGCGCAGTGTGACACAGAAGGCATGGGTAGCGGAGAAGGTGACAGGCGGGAAGGAACAGGTGAGAAGAGAGGTCAGGGGGCCGCAGTGTCTGGCCACACCACGGAGGCCCCGAGAACATACAGCTCGGTGGCGCGGCAGTCTTCGAAGAGGGCAGGAATACAGGACAGACGGCAGAGAGAGAAACAGGTGAAGCAAACAGGGGCGCCATCACAAACAGGAAGCCAGCGATTGGAGCGTAGAAGGGTCCTGGTGGTGGGGGACTCTAACGTGGCCAGGGCTAGGGATGGCGTCTTCAAGACAGTGAAGGAAGATGGGAGAGTGAGGGTGGAGGCCCAGTCATAGAAGGGCATGGTGCATGCACTGGCCAAAGCTCAGAAGATTGTAGAGGACAGCATGGAGGGCAAAAATCTCATCATTATTCATGCTGGACTCAATGATGTGTTGAAGGGCAAGGATCAGCACCTTCAAAGACAGTTAAAGGATGGGATGCGTAAGCTCTGAGAAGCCTGTGGGAGTGTGCATTTGACCATGTGCTCAGTCCCAGAGGTCTGGAGGCAGTCTCGTGGGATTCAAAGGAGCGTAGTGGAGGCTAACGGTGTGATCAAGGGTATGGGCAGGTAAATCAGATACAGCGTACTGGAGGTGAACCAAGACGTGTACGAGCCCGGCGCTCGCCCCTTTGCACAGGATGGCATTCACTACAGTGGTGCGACGGGCAGGAGGGTTGGTAATAGAATGGGTCGTCAAGCCACAGCTTTTTTAGGGGGGCCCAGAGCTCCGAGCCCAATAGTATTATAGCCGATGCCAGTTCTAAAGGGGCACAAATATTCGAGCCACACCGTGTCCGTGGGAGAAGAAATAGACATAAGCACAAGCGCCGAGCTAAGTCAGACATACGCTATATTAACATGGAGAATGGCAGAAATAGGTTAAAGTGGGAAGAGATAGAATAGCAGTTGAGGCAAGAGGAACTGATGGTATATGGGGTTGTGGAGCCATCTTCGGGACATGGAGCAACGACCTTGTAATCCGGACTACCTATGGGAATATTGTAATAGAACAGAAGGCAGCAGAAAGGGGGGTGGTATTGGGGCATTCATTCATAAAAGTACAGACTGGCAAAGGGTCAAGCAGGAGTGCAAGGAACGCTTATGGCTAAAAGGGAAAGTGGCAGGGCAAATGACACTCCTTGGTTTGGGGTACTTGTGGACGGGAGCAAAGGCCAAAGAGGATAACCAGGCAATGGCCGAGTGTATATCAAAGGACGTTGAGGAATTACGAGGAGAGTACGACATAATCATACTAGGAGATATGAATTTGCACATAGAAGATATAGATGGGAATACTGCCTCAACAGGCAAAATGATCATAGATATGTGTGAAAGGCATGATTTGATCATTTGCAACAGTACTGAGAAGTGTGAAGGACAAATAACATGGGAGGTAGGAAGGCTGCAGTCGACGATAGATTACGCACCGATGTCACATAGGATGTACGATAAGCTCAGAGTAATTCACATAGATGAAGATGGCTCCAGAAGTCTGGGTAGTGATCACAAACGTATCAAGCTAAGTTTTCGAAGAGCAGTAAAAGTGGGAAGGTGACAAGATGAGCAACTACAGGAAAATTTTTATTCAGAAAGACAAATAGCAATTGCTACTAAACAAATTGAGAAAGGAATCACTGAGGATAATAAAACAGTGTGGACATACACAAATCTAATTACACTGTTAGAGCTAGAGCTTCCTAAGGCACGTGACAAGTCACCCCGGAACAGAAGACACAAGCCCAAGAGTTGGTGGGATGAGGAAGTTAAGAGAGCCATAGCAAAATGTCAGGAAGCCTCTAGGGAACACAGGCATGCTAAACAGCAGGGTGAACCGACAGATGATGTTGAAAGAAAATGGGACATCTTTCTAAGCTGTAGAAGGGAAGCATCCCTTCTGATCAATGAAAAGATTAAAAGAAAGGGTGCTCAGTGGCTGGCAGAAGTACATAAAAAGGACAGAAAGGCAGCTGCGAAATTTTGGAACCATCTAAACTCCCTATAAAATGAAACAAGCCAAGAGCAGAGGTTTATAACTAAAGCTCAAGGTGCTAGGCTAGAAGGGGACGAAGCTATTGAATATATAAGAACAAGGATGACAGAAAAATTTCAACAAAGAAGTACCTTATGCACCACAATAGAAAAGGATGGATCAAGTGTAGCAATGGCGCCATTTTCGCAACGGGAGTGGGAAAGGGCTGAGA
Source organism: Rhipicephalus annulatus (assembly GCA_013436015.1). NCBI lineage: Eukaryota > Metazoa > Arthropoda > Arachnida > Ixodida > Ixodidae > Rhipicephalus > Rhipicephalus annulatus. Next base: position 256,364 of record WOVY01002816.1, read on the forward strand.
AGAGGATTCCAAGTAGTACATCAACAGGCCCAGACGACATTCCGATTATGCTGATAAAGACATTGGGTCCGAAGACTAAACAGACTTTGAGAGAGGCAGTGAGCCGAACAATAATCGATGGTGAAGTCCCCGATGAATGGAAACTTAGCAGGATGAGCATGATCTATACAGGAAAGGGGGACAAAGCTGACATAAACAACTACCGTCCTATAACAGTGACATCAGAGGTCTACAGGCCGACGATGCAGATTTATAGGAAAGACTGCAGGCATGGATAGAGGATGAGGGGGTGCTGGGGGACTGCAGAACGGGTTTCGAAAACACGGGAGGTTAGAAGACAATCTGTTCTCACTGACGCAGTGCATCGAAATAGCAGAAAAAGAACTCAGGCCCCTGTGGCTAGTAATTTTGGATATCAAGGGAGCGTAGGATAGCGTGGTTCAAAAGGACTTGTGGGGAATACTGGACGCACTAGGTGTAGAAGATAGAGTAACTAATTTTTAAAGGAAATTCATAAAAGTAACAAGGTAGTTTCAAAGTGGGAAAAACAGGTATCCAAGCCCACAGAGGTGAAAGGGTGTTTAGGCAGGGGTGTCCTCTGTCACCCTTGTTATTCATTGCATACCTACAAGGATTAGAGGCCAAATTAGCGGAAAGTGGACTTGGCTTCAACCTCTCTTTCGTCAAACAAGGAAAACTCATTGATCAGGCACTACCAGCATTAATGTACGCAGATGATATAGTGCTAATGGCCAACAACAAGGAAGATTTGTAGAGATTGATGGACATCTGCGGTAATGAGGGAGATATGTTAGATTTCAGATTCAGTAAGTAAAAATCAGCAGTCATGATCTTCAATGATAACGAAGGTAGTGAGCTTAGAATACAGGAGGTCACGCTAGAGATAACAGATAAATACAAATATCTGGGCGTATGGATAAGCAATGGGACCGAGTACCTGAGGGAACACGAAATATACGTGACGACTAAAGGTAACAGGAATGCAGCAGTGATGAAAAATAGGGCACTGTGGAATTACAATAGGTATGTTGTTGTGAGAGGAATATGGAAAGGGGTCATGGTTCCTGGGCTGACGTTCAGCAATGCGGTCTTGTGCATGAGATCAGAAGTTCAAGGAAGATTAGAAATTAAGCAACGTGGAATAGGTGGGCTTGCTTTAGGAGCTCACGGGAATACACCAAATCAGGGAGTACAAGGTGATATGGGATGGACATCATTTGAGGGCAGGGAAGCTAGCAGCAAGATAAAATTTGAGAAGCGATTGAGAGAAATGGGGGAGAAGCATTGGGCTAGGAAGTTTTTCAGCTACTTGTACATGAAGAATGTCGATACAAAATGGAGGAAGCGAACCAGGAAATTGACTGGTAAGTACTTAGAAAACAGCAGGTGGCCAAACCAAAAAAAAAACTATCGGTTAAGAAGAAAGTGAAGGAAACGGAGACTGACATGTGGAGAATGGGCATGATTAAGAAGTCCGCACTAGAGATCTATCGAACTTTTAAGCAGGAAATTGCCAAGGAAAGGATCTATGATAATACCCGGGGTAGTTTTCTGCTCTTTGAGGCCAGGATGGGAGTATTGCGAAACAAGACATATCAGCCCAAATACGAAGGGGTATACACGGTATGCAGTGCATGTGGAGAGGAGGAGGAAACTGCTGAACACTTGATAATTTTCTGTGAAAGACTTCACGCTGTAGTTCAGAATGATGGCACAGAGTTTTTTCAGAGCACTGGGGTTTAGGGACAGGGAGGGCAAAATAGACTTTATGCGGGTAGAATTAACTAGAAGAAGGTTGTCTGATTAGTGGCTAAAGTCAGGGCACGAGTGAAAATTAAGCCCTTCACTGCAAAGTACCCATCCTCAACTTTACTATTTAAAGGAAAAAAAAAGATAAATTTAGTGGTTAGTTCACTAAATATTACGGCCAGGTGGTGATAGCCGCCCAATCTAAAGGGTGCAGCCAAGTCCATCCATCCATCCGCAGCACCAGCATGCGGTGTTTTGACTTCTTAAAAGGTCCATTCGTTTCACTTGCACGTTCTGAACCAGTTCATGGAGGCACTGCCTTAGGTATAGTGTTCTAGAATAATGGGTAGTGAGCCCACTCTACGGGGAGAGGGTACGTTGCCGTGGCGCAAAAAAATGTCAACAAGTTTTCGTTTTCTTGAGTGCCCGCGTGGCGGCGCTACCATCGTTGCAATGGGAGTTTTCACCTTTCCACTCCGCTTCTGTGTTGGCCGTGTGTCGTCGTCGCTGCAGGTTTACGGCCGAGCAGTGCTTTATCAATACGTTCCATTTTTCAGTTCTTATAGTTGTGAATAATGTAGATTGGTAGTGAACACCTCGCGGTCATCGACATTTAGTGCGGAATGGCACCACGTCGCCAGAACCATTGTTATGCGCCCGGATGCCAGACGGGCTACGTTCACGTGAAAGGTGCTCCAAAACCGTCACTGTTCGTCGTCCCCAGGGATGAGAGACTCGGAAGACTGTGGGAGAATAATTTACACCGTGCGGACAAGCCACTCGAAGACACAAGTGCGGTTTGTGAACTCCACTTTGGGCCTCGGTACGTAATTCGCGATTATGTACACAGCATCAGCGGTAAAGAAGTGCGGATCCCACGCGGGAGGCCTATGTTGAGCAGTGACGCTGTTCCCACTATTTTGCCAAATTTGCCATCGTATCTCACCAAAAAAGCAGTGAAAGAAAGGCCGCCTCAAAAAAGGAAGTCTGAGAGTCATGCTTCGCCAGTGAAGTGCCGGCTGTGCACGAGTGGCAACTCGACGGTGTTGCACACAAACGCCGTAAATACTCCACATCCAGACGCTGCAGCATCGAGGCCAGAAGACGAACAGCTGGCCATCGATGTAGAAGTTTCTTCTTCAGAAAATCCGCAGGAAGAGCGCAAGTCTATGTCGTTATTTAGCTGTCTTGAGGTACCATCGCCGCACTGGACTAAGCACATCTTTCCAGATCACAAAGGCATTGTGTACTGCACGTCCGTGTTGACACCGAAGAATGAAGTACGATCGGAAAAAGTGGTCATGTTTTTTGAGTCACGCATTGCGAGCTACTGCAAAGTGTTCATCAGAGGTACCCTGTTGAAAAAAGGCACCGTGGAAACAGAGGCAGCAGCAGAAGAAGTGCTGAAAACAAGTGATCGTATGTGCATTTGCGTTGGAGCAATATCTCACGAAAACTATGAAGAACATTTTTTTACGAAGAAGCTAAAGGACCATGTGGTTACATGCAACGAAATGTACTTCAGCATTAAGTGTCTTGGCCAGGTTGATAAAAAACGTATTTATAATGTGCATTTTTACTAGTATGACAGCTATAACTCTTGTCGCTACGAAAGATTTCTTGCCAGTTATTGCAACCTAATTCATTGCACCTTTCTTTCAGGTGCACAATGTGTGTGTTGCCGCTATTTGAAACGAGCACTGCAAATCCGACGAGCCCGGGTGAAGCGAACAGCAACAAGGAATTGCCAATATACAGCACTGAAGTTGCGTGTTGTGGCCAGAAGAAACACTAGATTGTTTTCTCGCTTGAAAAGTGTAAAAAAGAAGCTGGAACAAATGCAAATTAGGAATGCTGCTATAAAAACAGAAACTTTAAAAGCACAGATTGCAAGGCTTCCACCAAGACAGCAGGAAGCTGTACGACAGTGCTTTGCAGCTTCAAGAGTAAAACCCAATGGGTTGCGCTATACGAAAAGCTGGGTTTTAGATTGTTTAATCATGAAGATGAAGAGCCCTCGCCTGTATGAACACCTTCGTCGCAATAACATCCTAGCCCTTCCATGTAAATCAACCCTGAAGCGCTATGTACATGCATACCGCACTGTATTTGGCTTTAGTGAGAGAGTTCTAAAGCAGCTAAAGGAAAAGACAGCGGAGCTTGATGTTTGGAAGAAACACGGTGGATTGGTCATCGACGAACTGAAACTGTCAGAACATTTTTCAGTGAAGAAGTCGGGTGCAATTGAGGGTGTTGTGGATTTAGGTCCATTTACAACTTCCAAGGACAAAGGTGTACCATGTGACCACGGTATGGTTATCCTTTTCGTCCCATTTCAAGGCAAATGGAGTCAAGTTATTGGTTACTTTGCTACACATGGAAACATGAAAGGTGACACACTCGCCAAAGTAGACATTGAAGCAACCATACAGGCTGAAAAGAGTGGGCTCTTTGTGGATTTTATTACTTGCGATGGTGCAAGTTGGAATAGAAATATGTGGAAAGTACTTGGGATCCAAGCGACAGCTGACTCTACTACTTCGAAAATTGAACACCCCAGTGATGCATCATGGCACCTATATTTTATATCTGACTTCCCACATCTCATCAAATGCCTACGGAACTCGCTGCTGAAGTCTGGATTCAACAACCCTTCAGGTCATGTAAGTCTGATGTTTTTTACGCATACCACACATTGGATTTCATATATGCTTACATTATCTCCAAGCTTAACCAGGTGCATTTGAATATGCTCCACTTAATTTCATTGCAGGTTGATATGCAACATGTAAGGGAAGCTCACAAAATAGACTCCTCCAACGTGACCCTTAAAGTGATGCCGGGCATAACACGGTGTCACCTGGATCCTAATGTATTTGAGAAGATGAGGGTCAGCTATGCCTTCCAGCTTTTTAGGACAAAAGTCCTCCAAGCTTTCCACCTATACAAAGACAAGTTGGAAGCAACACTTGGAAGGATGGATGTAACACAAGAGTTCTTCAGATGAGCCGTCTCTTGTCATATGCTGGTTAAAATTAGGTAGTGAAATGTCTGATACAACCAACTTGTAAATGAAAATTATATCTTAATAGAATGCATCATTAGCACCGACATTTGGGCGAGTTGGTTTTGGTTCATAGTTATGAACGGCGCAAAACACACGAGACACAAAATGACGTCCTTGTGTTTTTCGTCATTTTGTGTTTCGTGTGTTTTGCGCCGTTCATAACTATGAAGAATGCATCATGCAATGTAAACTACAAAATTATGAAAACAGCTGTTTTGCATATTTCAGCAAAATCCACCAGCTCATAAGAGTGATGACATCGCGGTTCCCTGCTGAAGCCCTCACACCGTGTTCATCAGGAACAGCAGTGCTGCAGGATTTTCTGTTTTACCTCAAAGCATGGGAGCAGCATACGAAAGGTGGAGCAGGCTTTCTGAGCAATTCCACTGCTGCTGGCCTACGTGTGACCATTTCGAGTACACTAGAGTTGCTTGACTATCTCACTGAAAATGTTGGCTTTAAATACCTAATGACTGCAAAAACTAGCCAAGATCCTTTGGAAAACCTTCTCGGTATTATCAGGCAATCTTCTGGTAGTAATGATCATCCAACACCAACTCAGTTTTTGATTACAGTAAACTGCATGTCACTCTATGGTTTAGGTAAAGGTGTCAGTGAAGGAAACTGCGAAGAGGGCATGCTAGGTTCCCTTTTGGAAGTTAGTAGCCCACGAGACACATCGCAAAATGCAGCAGGCATGGATTTGGCACCGAGCTCTTCTCCGAATGCGCAGGCGTTGGTTATACCTTCCCAGGACCACAGCCAGCATGTTGCGAGGAGCGACTCAAGAATTATATTTTACATTGCTGGCTACGTGGCATGAAAGTGCATTTTGAAAAGCAATTGTAAAGATTTGATACTACTTACCGCGCCTGCCCCAGACGAAAGCTTTCAGCTTGCAAGGTTGACACTATTTCGTGACAACGGTGGACTCCTCTACTCAAGTGCTTGCCTATTTTGGTTCATAAAGAAGCTTGAAGACTTGTTCACGGGCTGCTTTTCTTGTGAACAACTCCATGCAGACAGCATTTTAGATGTGCTGACCATTGTGAAAGCAAGGCTTTGGCAAGAGGTTGGGTGCCCAAGCCATGTCTCAATGCTCTCTCAAAAAATAATACAATTCTATGTTGTTACACGACTTCATTTTTACATTAAGGGACTAAATACAGACAGAGCAGGCAAATGCCAGAAAGCAAAGCACTTAAAGATAAGCCACTGCTGTTAAATATTTTTTCCTTGCTTTAGAAAATTTTTAAAAATTTAATATTGTTCCTGTGTGGATTTTATAAGTGTAGGTTAAACTTGATGTATGAATCCTTTCTGAATATTCTTTTTCCGTTTCACTGACCCAAATACAAGAGAATGCCAGATTTGAAAAACAAGCAAAATAGTATGTTGCCACTCGCCACGCATACTATAGCAATAAACCCTTGACTAAGTGGCAACTCTGCTTAATTCAATTGTGAATGACGACTTTGGTCCTTTGCGTACCATCAACAGTGCAATTAATATGATCTACGAGAACATCTGTAGATCTCTATAAAAATGCATGTTATTTGAATGGAAATATGTCTATTATTTGTCATTTTCAGTATTTCTTCTGATTCAGTGTCTTTACTTATTGTGTGAACAATATGTGTTGAGTGTTTATGTGTTTTTGTGAACTTTTTTATGCCAAGTGTGCTATTGAAAATATTTAGCATCTCTTTGTGATTATTTGTAGTTGTGAATATTTTTCTAGCATCTATTGGGCTGCTTTAGGAGACATGCTCTTTGTCGCACACGTCGATAAGTACATAATGAGGCAAGGCCCTCTTCAAGCTATTTCAGCTTTTTCCATCTGCTTTCACTTTGAGAAAAAAAAAAATGAAAGTGATTGATATGCATGGCTTTTGTGGAGTACGGTCGTTGTGCTGCCCCACCAAATAAACTTTTAACTTATTCCCGTGAACGATTGTTGTCTATATTTTTTTCCACACCTTCATTACAAATTCACTTTTATTTCTTGGGCATGATTAGGATAGGTCTTTCCTTCTGTGCACTAACACACATTTTCTTGCAATTTTCAGGAGAATATATCAGCTGAGAGCGCGTAAGGTGCTTAAGTTTGTAGTAATATTGTTTTATTTAGTGAGAGTACGACTTCACTAAAGTTACTATTGAGTACAAACGCTAGCATATTGGTGGAGAAATGTGAGCCGCTTTTGCACGTTAAAACTTCCGGAGTCCACTACTACGGCGTGCTTCATAAGCAGAAAGTTGTTTCATAAATCAATTATCTAAAGGCAATAAAACTGCAAGAGCGCAATACAAAACTGGCTGTTTACAGCGTATATTGCATCCCGCTGATGACGCGCTCATGTTTAGCGATACTTCATGCGCCGGAACGACGGCCAAAGCAAGAATATGCTCAGGCAAAAGAAGAAAAGCAACGAAAATGGCTATGAACAGGGGTTGCACAAGAGTAGTTTGTGCTTGAAGCGCTGGCAAACTAACCTTCGCGCTGCGTTGGCCGAGAGCAGCAACGCGTCGCTTCCATGATGATGATTAAAGGCCTCCCCTTTGAATCGGGGTGACGGCATGCGCCATCTAGCCTACCTTAATAGTTCGAGTTTAAATTTTGTCCCTCAACTCGGATGTCTTTTTAATTTTGCCCAGCCGCTACTCTTGGCTGAGATGTTATTTTATCGACTTCTCTGCTTTTCCTCCACCAATACTCCAGCCGCTGCTTAGTAATACCTACTGCTGACCAGTTAATGCTTCCATCAACCGCGAAGCCCAGCGCCTCAGGAAGTGTGACCTTCCCCCCATTTCTATCCAGCTGAATCTTTTGGCATTCCATGACTATGTGGTCAATTGTTTCTTTATTTATGCCACATCCAACACATGTCTCATCCTGTGACGAATATTTGCTCCTGTAAGTTAGAGTTCTCAAGCAGCCAGCCCGCGCCTCAAAGAGCAACGCACTACCTTTATTGTTGTCATAAAAGTTCTCTTTCCGGATCTCTTGTTTGCTTGCCTTGTAGATTCCCAGCGACCCCTTCTTTTCCATCCTCTCTTTCGACATGAGCGTCTCCGTCTCCCTCACTTGCTTTTTAACTGGCCCCCTTTGCTTATTTGCCGCGGTCAAGTTATATTTAGTCGCCAGCTTTCGCGTCCTCTTCCGCCATTGGGTGTCCACACTTTTCAGGTACAGGTATCTGTGCACTCTGGCTGCCCAGTTCTTCTCATCTAAATGTCTAAGTCGCTCCTCAAACCGTATTTTACTTTGTGCTTCCCTCGCCTCAAATGAAGCCCAACCCATATCGCCTTGTACAGCCTCGTTTGTAGTCTTACTGTGAGCTCCCAGAGCTAACCTGCCGACTGCCTTTTGGTTAACCTCCAGCCCCGACAGGATATCTGACTTTAAGCATAATACGGCATTAGAGAACGTGAGCGCCGGCACCATTACCCCTTTCCAGATGCCTCGTACTACCTCGTACTTATTGTGTCCCCAAAGTGCTCGATGTTTCATTACTGCTGCATTTCGTCTCCCTTTCAGTTTGAGGTGTTCTTCATGAGCATTCAGGTAGCCTTTTCCTTCATTAAGCCAGATCCCCAAGTATTTGTACTTATTTACTAATGGTATGTCTTCCTGTTGTATCCTTATTAGTGCTACATGAGCTTCCTCATTGAATACCATGACTCCAGATTTCTGTGGGTTAAAATGTAGGCCTAGGTACGTTACCTCATCACCACAAATGTCAGCCAGTTTTTGAAGTTCTTCCGCATTATCCGCCAGCAGCACTATATCGTCTGCGTACATCAATCCCGGAATCCGTTGCTCCACTAACACTCCATTGCTTCGGTGTGACAAATCAAAGCCCAATCCACTCTCCTCTAGTCGTCTTTCCATTCCTCTAATGTACAGTGTGAACAGCAATGGCGAAAGAGGGCACCCCTGTTTTTATTTATTTATTCATGTTACCCTACAGGCCCCAGAAGAGCATTGAGTAGGGGGGGTTACAGAAAAATCACAATAACATAAAGCATAAAAAGAAATATATCGAAGAAAACAAAGAAAATTGCACAATGGAAGGGAGAAGAACAAACACTATAAGCAAATGCAGCAAAAAACAAAATGAAAAAAAAAATAAAGCATCTTTATACAAAATCAAGAGAACATATAAATTTGCAGTAGCTCACGAAATTTGGCCGGATCTCTCACAGAAACAATTTTATCCGGAAGGCTATTCCAAATTGCGATGGCGCGTGGCAATGCAGAATTATTGAATGAGTGTTGCCGAAGATGCGTCTGAAACTGAGATGATTATGAAGTCGACTAGATGTACGCGAAGGAATGTCAAGCGATAGACGACTGGTCCACGAGTTGTAGTAGTACTTATGGATGAGGCATAGACGGGTGACAGAGCGGCGGGAATCCAAGTTAGTAAGGGCAATATTGCGTTTGATTTGGGTGATGCTGGAGTGGCGGTTATACATTGAAGTGATGAAGCGGGCTGCACGATTTTGGATGGATTCCACTTTATCTATTAGGTATTGTTGATGCGGAGACCAGATCGATGAAGCGTATTCCAGCTGAGGACGTACAAACGTTTGGTAGGCCTGCTGCCGAATGGTAGATGGGGAATGATGCAGATTCCGGCGCAAGAATCCCAGAGTTCTGTTTGCTTTCGCGCATATCTTGTCGATGTGAGTACACCAGGCAAGATTAGTACAAAGATGGACACCAAGGTATTTGTATGTAGATGAACGGGGAATTACAGCTGAACAGATAGAGTAAGAAAAGTTAAAAACCGATTTCTTACGGGTGAAAGAAAGTACGCAGCACTTAGATGTGTTAAGCGTCATTTGCCAACGGTCACACCACTGATTTATTAAGTCGAGGTCCTTTAGTAAATGTAAGTGGTCTTCTTCAGAGTTAATAGTTCTGTACACCACGCAGTCATCCGCGAAAAGACGAATTGAGGAAGAAATGTTACAAGGCAAATCATTAATATAAATCAGAAAAAGAAGAGGGCCTAATACACTGCCCTGGGGCACACCTGATGAAACAAATGAAGTAGACGAGCTGAAGTTATTGACAAATGTAAACTGCTGTCGATTTGACAAAAAATTTCTAAGCCAAGATAATGTTGATGAGTCGAGTTTAAGTGCAGACAGCTTAGCTATTAGGCGACAATGGGCAACTCTGTCAAATGCTTTCGCATAGTCTAAAAAGATGCAGTCAACAGTTTTATTACTATTCATGCCGTTATGTAAATCAGACGTAAATTCTAATAGCTGAGTATCACAAGATAACGCTTTCCGAAAACCATGCTGATTTAGAAAGAAGAAGTTATTTGACTCAAGATGGCTGTATATATGAGAGGTGATGATGTGTTCAAGCAGCTTGCAACAGATGCATGTTAGCGAAATGGGGCGGTAGTTACCGGGTGTGTGTTTGTTACCATCCTTGAATATCGGAATAACCTTTGCTATCTTCCAGTCAGTGGGAAGTTGACCAGAAGATAAAAATTGTTGAAAAATGTGGCATAAAATTTGACTGGAGGAAGCGGACGTGTTTTTAAGTACCTTGGAATTAATATTGTCAACACCACACGATGTAGACAGCTTTAGACCGTGTATAAGTTTAGAAATGCCTTCAACAGTAACAATGATAGGAGACATGAAGCAGTACTCACGATCGGGGACACAGGGAACCGAAGAAAAGTCTTCATTAGTAAAAACCGAGCAAAAAAACGAATTGAAGGTTGAAGCACACTCAGATGCAGAGACAGGAACATTATCGGCGTTATGTAATGTAACAATGTCACTGCCACGGTCAGGCGAAATGGCACGCCAAAACTTTTTAGGATTAGTCAGTAAAAGTGAAGACAGGTCGGCGGAAAAATATTTCTTTTTCGCTTCGCTAATCGCAAGACAATAAGATTTTAAACAGTTTTAAACCTCTTCGAATGTACACGGGCTCTGTGTATGTACGCCCTTCCCATGTAATGTGTGCCTTGTTATCCTCATATATTGCCCTTAGCAGCCCTACAAATTCCGACCCAATCCCCTCCTCTTCCAGTATATGCCCATTGCAGGTGGTGGTAGCGCCATCTACCAGGTGAGACATAAAGTGCGTCAGTGCACGGCCTCAAGTCAGCCCACTACCCCTTTCTAGAACACTTTACCTTAGGCACCCGTTTTAAGAGTTCAAAATGGCGGCAGTGGCACCACAGTATTCGTTTCGGATAAGTGCAGCTGTCGTGCAAAGCTAGTTCACGAATTCCCTGCACCTGACCGTGAAGTAGTGCCGAGTCCGTGCAGCGCAAGATGGATGCAGCAGACGACATAGCCGATTGCATTCATGTCTGTTTTAGCGACGTGCAACAAGTACGACAGTGAACATTTTCCGGTAGACACATGCCAAGCAATGTAAGCGGCACCGTCTTTTACGAAGCGCAGTCTACACAACCCTCGAGACATCCGACGAGTAGCATAGGGCTTGCACGACATCTGCACTCTCGTATTCGTTTCCGCGTCTCGTCGCTGCTGCGCTAGCTGAAACGTCACCTGCACGAAGACAACAACTAGACAACACCACCGTAACTAGTTCTGGAAGTGCAGGGTGAATCGAATGGACCTAAGACTGCCCGCCCAAACATAGACAGTGCACATATGATATAGTGCGAGCGGCTCCAAATTGTCATGTGTTTTCATGGAAAAGAAAAAATCGCGAGGCCACCTAGATGTCCGGTAGTGTCAGTTACATATCGCCATGTACAGAATTTTTGTTTTGTTTTTTTTTTTCATCACAGCGAAGCGGTTGTGAACGTCTTTCAGCCCTGCACATTTAGTGCTGCTTTCCTTCCGTGGACGCTTTGTTGCAAGCAACAGCTCATCGTACATATCGCTCTATCTGTGAACAATTAAATGCCATCCGTCTCATTAGCAACAGCTACACTCACTGGATTCTTCATGATCACTTGGACGACCTGCTTGTCTGGCGATTCCATCTTGAACGACATGCCCTGGGGTTCGCACTGCGACAACAATAATCATGAAATCGTAAGCGGCGTGCCGCGCCGGTATTCGTTTTGCGCGGTATGCTCGAGAAACAACAAAGAGCGGTATACCTGCAGGACTTTGCCGACGAGACACACCGTCTGCCTCTGGTAATTAGCGAGCAGCTTCGCATTGACACGCATGTTTCGACTGTTCACACGCCGGGTGGTTCCTCACAATGTCCCTTGTTTTCGCACACAACCGCTGCCGAAGTCGGAAGTGTTTCGGTTCACCCGGTGGCACGAACCTTTTCGAGGTAAAAACGTTCGGTTCACTCAACAGCCGCTTAAAACCGGCTTGACTTGGCCTAAAGTGTATGAATAGAGGGCGTTGAAATCAGTGTGTTAAAATCAGCAGCTGCGAAATTTTGGGACCATCTAAACTCCCTAAGAAATGAGACGAGCCGAGAGCAGAGGTTTATAACTACAGCCCAAGGTGCTAGGCTAGAAGGGGACGAAGCTATTGAATATATAAGAACAAGGGTGACAGAAAAATTTCAACAAATAAGTGCTTTATGCACCACAATAGACAAGGACGAACCAAGTGGTGCAATGGCTCCATTTTCACAACGTGAGTGGAAAAGAGCTGAGAAAAGGGTTCCGAGTAGTACATCAACAGGTCCAGATGGCATTCCAATTATGGTGATAAAGACATTACACTTTATAGGTCCGAAGTCTAAGCAGGCTTTGAGAGAAGCAGTGAGCAAACTAATAATTGATGGGAAGTTCCCGATGGATGGAAACTTAGCAGGATGAGCTTGATCTGTAAAGGAAAGGGGGACAAAGCTGACATAAACAACTACCGTCCCATAACAGTCACATCAGTGGTCTACAGGCTGGCGATGCAGATTATAAAGGAAAGACTGCAGGCATGGATAGAGGATGAGGGGGTGCTGGGAGAACTGCAAAATGGGTTTCGGAAATACAAGAGGCTGGAAGACAATCTGTTCTCACTGACGCAGTGCATAGAAATAGCAGAAAAGGAACACAGGCCCCTGTGGCTAGCATTTTTGGACATCAAGGGAGCGTACGATAGCGTGGTTCAAGAGGAATTGTGGGGAATACTGGACGCACTAGGCGTGGAACATGTAGTCACTAATCTTTTAAAGGATATCTATAAAGGTAACAAGGTAGCTATAAAGTGGGAAAAACAGGTATTCAAGCCTGCAGAGGTAAAACGGGGGCTTAGGCAGGGGTGTCCCCTGTCACCCTTATTATTCATGATACCTACAAGGATTAGAGGGAAGTTGACTGGGCTTCAACCTCTCTTTAGTCAAACAACGAAAACTCATTGATCAGGCACTACCAGCATTAATGTACGCAGATGATATAGTGCTAATGGCCAACAACAAGGAAGATTTGCAGAGATTGATGGACATCTGCGGTAATGAGGGAGATAGGTTAGATTTCAGATTCAGTAAGGAAAAATCAGCAGTCATGATCTTCAATGATAACGAAGGTAGCGAGCTTAGAATACAGGAGGTCAAGCTAGAGATAACAGATAAATACAAATATCTGGGCGTATGGATAAGCAATGGGACCGAGTACCTGAGGGAACACGAAATATACGTGACGACTAAAGTTAACAGGAATGCAGCAGTGATGAAAAATAGGGCACTGTGGAATTACAATAGGTATGATGTTGTGAGAGGAATATGGAAAGGGGTCATGGTTCCTGGGCTGACGTTCGGCAATGCGGTCTTGTGCATGAGATCAGAAGTTCAAGGAAGATTAGAAATTAAGCAACGTGGAATAGGTAGGCTTACTTTAGGAGCTCACGGGAATACACCAAATCAGGGAGTACAAGGTGATATGGGATGGACATCATTTGAGGGCAGGGAAGCTAGCAGCAAGATAAAATTTGAGAAGCGATTGAGAGAAATGGGGGAAGGAGCGTTGGGCTAGGAAGGTTTTCAGCTACTCGTACATGAAGAATGTCTATACAAAATGGAGGAAGCGAACCAGGAAATTGACTGGTAAATACTTAGAAAACAGCAGGTGGCCAAACCAAAAAGAACTGTCGGTTAAGAAGAAAGTGAAGGAAACTGAGACTGACATGTGGAGAATGGGCATGATTAAGAAGTCCGCACTAGAGACCTATCGAACCTTTAAGCAGGAAATTGCCAAGGAAAGGATCTATGATAATACTCGGGGTAGTTCTCTACTGTTTGAGCCAGGACGGGAGTACTGCGAACCAAGACATATCGGGCCAAATAAGAAGGGGTAGACACAGTATGCAGTGCGTGTGGAGAGGAAGAAGAAACAGCCGAACACTTGATAATGTTCTGTAAAGGGACTTCACCCTATAGTTCAGGATGATGTCGCTGAGTTTTTCAAAGCACTGGGGTTTAGGGACCGGGAGGGCAAAATAGACTTTAAGCGGGTAGACTTAACTAGAAGAAGGTTATCTAATTGGTGGCTAAAGTCAAGGCACGAGTGAAAATTAAACCCTTCACTGCAAAGTACGAATCCTCAAACTCACTTTTTAAGTGAGTGAGTAAAAACTTTATTGAACATGTCCGGCGTCATTGAGCGGGGTGGGGCTACAAGCACCCCTGCCTAGGTGACGGCCTCGAGTCCTTGGACCCGGGCGGCATCCTGGGCTTGCCGGACGGCCCACAGTTGATCGGCAAGGTCATGGCTGAGCAGAGCCGCCTCTCATCGCGCCTCGCGGTTCGAGACTGCCATGTCTACCGGGTTCGTAGGGGACTGCTGCACGTTACCAAAGAAAAAAAATAAATCTAGTTTTTGGTTCATTAGGTATTACGGCTTGGTGGCGCTAGCCACCGCCCAATCTAAAGGGTACAGCCATATTCATCCATCCATCCATGGAAAAGATTTTTCAGGCAATTTAGGCGTTCTTTATTCTGTGGTTCAGCTAGAGTTCCTCACTAGCTTGTGACGCACTGTCTGTGGCGGGTTCATCGTATTCTAGTCGTGATGTTTTTTTCTCCAATGTTGGTGTTGGATTAGACTGTAATCTGTTTGAAATGGCGAGAACCACCTCTGCCCGTGAGGTCGTGGTCGCTTTCTGTTGTTAGAAAGTGATTCATACGCAAGTCGCTGCCGCTTTTGTTAATTCCTGTGATGTCGCCGTGTTCAGGAGCTTCTCATCCGTGCTTATCGAGTAGATAACGTCATTCGCCCGAAGCACAGAATTAACACCTACCAGCCCGAAGTGTTTGCCACCAAATCTACATGCAATGACAACGAGCATAAAATAAAGGTCTTTGGCACGCGATTTGTGAATGTTGGTCTGATGCATGTACTACGCGGATGTATGGTAGGTGCATGCGTGTTGCATGAAGACCGATCAAACAGCTGGTGTCACTTGGGAGGAAGTATATACTGTGCCAACGCTTTCATTGAAGCTTGTTCTTGCGTAAGTGCGCGAGATAGATACGGAATACCAAGTTGGAATTAGAGAACGTTCTTGTCCGAGTGGCTTTATTAAGCAGTCGCAGATGATGGCAATTTGTTGGCTTAGCAGTGTGTGTTTAGATTGGGGTAACCAACACTGAAGGTAGTTGTGTGTGGGTGAGGACATTAGTTTTCTTTGTTGCGGTGCCATCCAAACAAATCCGTTATTTCTTCTCTTCATTGCGTCGGTCTCTTGATGTGGCACTAAATTTTGCTATGTGCTCTTCGTGACACTTCCTCTCGCTCTAGAATGCTCTAGTAAAAGTTGACGCTAAAGTTCAGCTGGAGTGTTTAAAGTTCCTTGCAGCTAACCACAGCAACATTTCTTTGTCTATGTGATCAGATGGACGCTCGTTATTTGGCATGCCTTTTATAACGCAAAACGTTTCTTTTTTTTTTTTCGTTTACTGAACAGTCCGGAAAAAATCGGGGACATTTGTCCCGACTGGGACAGCGCGGGCAAAGTGGTGGACAGTCCAGCAAAATTCGGGACGGCTGGTAACACTATTTTAGGCAAGTGTATAGAAATGAAAAAAAAATGTAATAAAATAGAAATTTCATTGCTGGGAGCATTGTCGAGCTTCAATTGCTAACCCGTAAAGGTCTTTTCAAAGTTAACATTGCCGTAATACAGCAGTGTCATGGGGTGAAGTGCTTGCAGTGTATTGCTGTAAAGCATACATAACGCGGGCGCGCGCGCGCGTGTGTGTGTGTAAAATGGAAGCGTAGCACTGCTATTAGGCCTAATGCGATGAACCGCGCTTTGTCTCATTACTGGTCATGCGACAGACGGCATCAGCACCAACTTCAACCTTTATAAAGAGTCCATATGTTCCCCCCATAATTATTTTTTTTAATTGTGGCAAGTGATTCACACTGCAGTAAACTTCTAGTATATCGCATGAATAATTTAAAATTGTTGCTTGGCCCCCAATAAAGAAGTGAAAAATACCTGTG
Organism: Rhipicephalus annulatus; assembly: GCA_013436015.1. Lineage (NCBI taxonomy): Eukaryota > Metazoa > Arthropoda > Arachnida > Ixodida > Ixodidae > Rhipicephalus > Rhipicephalus annulatus. The sequence goes on from WOVY01002816.1 coordinate 272,627, forward strand.
ACAGACTCCTTGGAACTCCAGATTTTGTGCCATCAGATATGTGCTCTAAAATGAAAATGATCATTATTATTGAAAGATATACTCAGGCTATGTATTGGCGATGATAGTGCATGTTTTGCAAATTTCCTTTTAAAAGCTCATGCTTCACTTTATCGGGTTTTCTTTAGTTATTAAGAAAAATAGCTCCCCAAGAATGGTCTAAAATTAGACACACAGTTTGTCATGGGGCAAGTTGAGCTTAGCAAGAAAATGATTTATGAAAGCCATTCTGTCGCATAACTAAGAGCAAGGTGGTTTCAGGAAACATGTTGACCTGAGATGATGGCACGTGTTCAAGCATCTTCCAAAGGCTGCTTGTTGTTATAATGTGGCTGTAATTGGACAAATGTCTGTCATCAGGTGTGGAGATACATCGCATCTCTGATGATCAAGTTTTTAAAGAATGGGTTTTGAGGAGATGCTAAAAACTTTTTTTGAAGGGGTGAGCATAAGAGAGCATTACTTTATTAAAGTCTCCAATTTCATTAGGTTAGCACTGAGGCTTGCAGGTATGTTAAGTGAGCATGGTCACTTGAGTAACACTCAGAGGTCAATAATTATGGGGTGAACAGCAAGGTATGTATGAAACAGGATTATGCAAATTACAGAAATAGACATAATGAAGTTGTCGAGAAGACTTTGTTAACAGTACATTTACAGGCTTCATGCAGAATTTGCTTTCCAGCAGGGTGAATTTACTTTTGCTGATGCTTTTGATGGCATTATTGCAGTTCATAAGCACTGGTTTTACGGACTGCACGTGATGATCTTGTTTTTTCAAGGTTAATGTACTGATTGAAAAGTATAGGATCAAGAAACTTACATGCTGTCTTAAGGCATAATCAGGCTCACCATAGAGGTCAGTGGTGACATTTTTGTGAGTTATATGTGGGAGGTCTGTGTACATAAAATCATAGTAATCTTGTAATGCTGTACCATTATTTGTGTAACGAGTGAAGCTTCTTTTTCTGTTAAAAATTTCTGCCAGTCAAACAAGTTCTAACAGTAGGATTTGCCCTCGGGTAAAGCAGGTGGTAAGAGTGAGCTTATTCAGAAGCCCTTCAAGAGTACCCACTGAAGGAATTAGTACATATAGGGCAAAAATTCCAGTGCACCAAGAAGGGCAAGGGAGGACGGTGCAGATTAACATTTCAGGAGGGTATCTTCTGGACATTATCCTTCTCTAGCCGCAAGCTTCTATGGCCAATGTTTAGCAGACTCCTACTAACATAAACTAGGTATAAATGTTGCTTCTCTATTGCAAGATGACACACCATATACCTTTTGAGAGTCTCCTCACCACAAGCCCTTACATTAGCCTAAAAATATTTTTTTCTGCGGTGCCCTTTTTTGTCCTAAACTGTTGTCTCAAGCAACAATATGCACATTGTGATTGTCTAGCTGGTGACTACAGAGACTGCTCCAGCCATCACGATGTATACTCCACTCAAAGTGTAAGACACTGCAAAATCATAGTCCGGTGTGCTTGCATACGACCTTGAACATGCAAGCAGTGACCACTTCTCTTGTGTTCTCTGCACTGGCGCATGCTTGTCACACACCTGTTCAAGATTGTGACAGTGAAATTAGTTCTGGCACTGCTGTCTCAGAGATAAGACTGTGTACCCCCCCAGGAACACCATGGTGGAGCGAGCAGAGGTTCATATCAAATGTAGTAATAACTGGCAACACCATGGTGATATAAGCACACTTGCATTAATTTATTACATTTTTATTGAGGCAGACGTCACACAGCTAAGCCTAGTTGTGATCTCTTTTCGTTATTGTCTACATAGTTTTCCGGTTGGTCACAGCACAGGAAGAAAAATTTCTCTGGGAGAGCATCATATGTTAGGCTTGCATGACTCCAATGAAGCACTGTGCGAACAGATATATTGAAAATGTCAATACTTCGGGTCCTATAAATGGTGAACTGGTTGTCACATTCAGCCGGTGATCCTGCAGGAGCTCTAGCATATACTCTAAGGTCATTTTTCATCAACAATGCCACTTACAACAGTTCAACAATAGTTGTTAATGGGCAAGATGGTGCATAGCTTCAGGGAAGTAATTAAGCTAAGGAGGAAAATTCTAGATGCCTAAGCAGCACTGGAAAAATGAAAAAGCACAGAAAAAGAGCGTCAGTCGCAGCTGAACTACAGAAAATATTTACACTGCACCACACATTCGCGTCGTCTAGAATTTTCCCCAATAATTTTATACCAACCTGCCCAGCAACAAGTACTTCTAAGGTAATAAAGAGCCGAATGACGCTTGCATAAGACAGGAAATACAGGACGCGAGTTAACTGCCATCTATCTTTGTTTGTGGCTTTGGTAGAAAATATATAAGGAAACAGACACATGTGTAGAGTGACAGTGTGCAATGTCACAGTCATCAAAAACATCACTTAACATTGCCTGCTCGAGAAACTTTGCTGGTTTTCAAAGTTTCAACAAATGTGTCACAAATAAGTACACCACTTCTTTTCCAGCTTGAACTGCTTCCAACAGTTCACATCTATCAGGACTGCTGCCTGTAATCTTTGTCTGGTATTTAATCTGAACTGACATGCCCTAATACTTATGCACAATCAGCCAGATTTGTCTATCTAACCTTAACAGCCTGTAAGTCCACGTGTAACAACACCAGCTCCACTCTTCCAGTGGTCATAGTCCATACGGGTCATTATATCATTCAGTTAGCTGCCTAACTATACTTTCATTCATTCATTTCATATTTCTTGAAAATAGAGATATGTGAACCCTACAACTGCTTTGCAAAAAACAAATGAAGTACAACACTTGCTATGATGGCTTAATTTAAAAAATTATTTCACGATGATGACCCAGAAGCTTTCTCTAGAAAACATGTAAAGCCCATATGGAGAAGTATGCGTCCCAGGGAAATTCTAAAACTGCCAAATTCGAAGAGTGTGCAAAATATGCTACGATTTCACATACCAAGTTGAATACTGTTCTATTTGATTCAGTCGTCATTATTTGTAGAACTAAATATTTTTTACTAGTTTAATAAAATTTAAAATGTTAAGTGCACTGAAATAAAGAGAAAATGTGTAAAAGTATCATAAATTTCATCCCTGGCAGGTTATACGCATTAAACATGACAGCTTATCTAGTGCAGCTGGCTGCTTCGCTCTAGGAAAGTGATTTTGCTACCTATATAATTGTCACTGACCCTTTCTTAACACTTCTGTAGATTTTAAGGGCTTGCTGTTTTCGCGAGATACTCGATTCCTACTTTTAAGATTGCTAGGAGTCCTTATCATAGCTGCAAACGGAGATACAGCCAGTATTTGATGTACTTGTTTTTATATTGCAATGAAAATAATAAATCAACTGGGAAATAGCAATGAAATATTTTGTATTAAAATTTATTTCAAATTCGTTTTGCTGCACAACTTGTGTACCAAACAGTGGCCGACAACCATTGGGTGTACACCGTGCTCTGCCATGACAAAGCACATGCATGAAACTTGAGAGACATGAGCTCATGCATGCAGGTGCAATTATTATGTAGTCGTCCCTTGAAACATCCTTGGTAATTTTAAATACTTGGCTGGGCAGATGTCTGTTAAATTATTCTCGAATGTCCAGGCTGACTACAAAATGAGCAATGCTAATAATGTTCTTAGCTTGTGCCACAAATTTTTTACCGCTCATTCTTCAAAAATATTTTCTAACGCTGTTGTTGTACAACCAAACAAGAATATGTACATGCTCTTTAGCATACTGTTATTCACAAACTAAATTGTGAATTGTGAAATTGTGAAACAAACACAAGTGCCAGTTCATTAAAACTCAAGATAGTGAAACATTCATATTCCATAATTACGATCAAACTGCAGGTGAGTTACCACAACAACCAATCTTGCACTGATGTCATTATATATTCATTATGAATTTACTAATTTGCATGCTTGCTTCTTTTTCACAGATTATGCATATTATTGTACAAGACACCACAACTAGCTCATTTATCAACTTCAGTATTTTATCACTTTCAATCAACCATCATATTGCAAAGTTTTGAAACAAGTCACTTTTAAGACCCACAAGTTTTCTTGTGCCCTTACAGTGCATCGAAGGCCCTGAAGTGTCAAACAGGCCAAAAGGCATTGGTAAGGCTTGTTCATAGGCATTGAACAAATCTGTTTACAAAATGTGTTAAAGGCACATGCGTGCACATGTTTTGGTTTGATTGTACGTTAACATTAAGAAAGAAAGGAGTGGTGCGACATTTCTGGCAGAAACCAAGCATGTGGTTAGCATTGCTAACTTTCACTTCACTTCACTTTATTACCTTAAAGACCACGGTGAGGGGGTATTACACAAGAGGTGGGTAAACAAATGGAGGTTACAGAGAGTGATCTTCTGACAAACAATATGTATTTATGTTTTGCACAAACATTGACGAACACGTGATGGCTGCAATGTCACGGGGAAGGCCATTCCAGTCCACTGCTGTGCGAAGAAAAAATGAGGCAGCAAAAGTAGTAGTGCGAGCGCGTGCGATTGAATAAGGATGGGTTGTGTGGTGAGATATGCGCTTTGGTGGGATGATGTAAGGTGCTTGATTGACGGAACTGTGAAAGAAATTGTGAAACAAACAGAGGCTGGCGATGCGGCGACGCACAGAAAGATTAGCAATATTAATGTCACGTTTTAGGGATGATATGCTTATGTCGTATGAATATGAAGAGTGAATGAACCTAGTGGCACGATTTTGTACAGATTCTATTTCGTTTATTAGGTATATCTGGTGCGGGCTCCAGATAGGCGCTGCATATTCTAGTTTAGGTCTGATGAGCGATTTGTAAGCCAGAAGTTTTATGTCTAGTGGTGCGTGACGCAAATGACGCTTTAGGAAACCGAGGGATCTGTTGGCGGATGATATGATGTTGTTGATGTATGTGTTCCAGGAAAGGTTAGATGTTAAGGTGACGCCTAGGTATTTATATGACTGAACTTGTTCGATAGTGGAATTAGAGATTAGGTATGAGAATGATAAAGGATTACGCTGGCGTTGAAATGAGACGAGTTTGCATTTAGTGGTGTTAAGCTTCATTAACCAAAGATAACACCACTGTTGCATGAGATCCAGATCCTGTTGGAGTGTAGTTTGATCAGAAACGTTACTAACTGTGTGATAGATGACACAGTTGTTGGCAAATAAACGGATATGGGAAAATACATGAACAGGAAGATCATTAATATATATTAGGAACAAGAGGGGTGCGAGTACAAATCCTTGGGGGACGCCGGATGTTACTGGGAGGGAGCTAGAACGGGTATTTTTAATACAGATGAACTGAGATCGGTTAGTAAGAAATTGTGTGATCCATGCAAGAATGTTGGGGTGCAGATTCAGCTGAAAAAGTTTTAACAGTAGGCGTTTGTGCGGTACCTTATCAAAGGCTTTTGCGAAGTTGAGAAAGATTGAATCGGTCTGAAAGTGACGGTCGAGAGAAGAGTGTATATCATGAATAAATATAGCAAGTTGGGTTTCACAGGATAATGATTTACGAAATCCGTGCTGGGAAGAATGAAAAAAATTGTTGGTTTCAAGAAAGTTCATGATGTGTGAATATATGACATGTTCCATGATTTTGCAGGGGACGCTTGTTAAAGAGATGGGTCAACAATTTAGGGGGGTCTGTCTGTTACCTGATTTGTGGACTGGGATGACCTTTCCTCCTTTTAGTCGTCTGGTGAAATTCCTGTTTCGAGTGACAATGAGAACATCATCGAAAAGTACACTGCAATAATTTCCTTAGTATTTTTTAACAATTTAGAGTTAATATTGTCTACGCCAGCTGATGATGAAAGTTTTAATTTGTCAATGAGTGATGAAATGCCACTAACGGATAACACAACAGGGGCCATCACTGGTAATGTCGTAGTAGGTGGCATAGGAGACGGTACGTTGGCTTCTTTAGTGAACACTGATGAGAACGCGGTGTTAAAGATATTGGCACAAATAGTGTCGTTTACGTCTTCATTTTTATCGTTTATAAGCGTGATGTCTCGTGTTAGTTGCAGGTTTATGATTTCCCAGAATTTTCTAGGGTTAGATTTCAGAATTTTAGATAAATCATTGTGATAGAATGTCTGTCTCTCTTCTTTATTTTCAGCATAATAAGCATCTTCCGCAGCATAGTACTTGCCCCATGCGCACGCATTACCATTAAACTTCGCAGCTCGGAAGGGGCGCTTTTTTTATTTTCAAGTGTTTTCAAACTTTTGGAAAACCATGGTTTATTTTTATTGGCAGTAAAGCTCACTGTGGGGATGAATTTATTAGTCAAGTCAGTTATCTTGTCCTTAAGCATTAGCCAGCTGTCATTGAGAGAACAGAAACCGAGATTGAGTTCGAAGTGGTAGGAAATCTCGTAATTAATAATTAATAATTTCATAATTACCCTTATCATACAAGTGATTAATTAATTCATAATTACCCTTATCCTACAAGTGAATCGTTTTGCGGAAAATGGGGCGTATTTTTGGTGTGAAGTTAAATATGGTATGAATGACTTTGTGATCGCTGATTTCACCTAAGTATGCAATAGATTTTAAGCTTTCGGGGCTATTTGTTAGTACCAGGTCTAAAATGTTTGAGGATTCACTAGTGACGCACGTTGGTTCGGTTACCTGTTAGATGAGGTTAAAGTTGAGGCAAACATCAACGAATTCTCTTGCTTCAGTATTTCCCGAGGTTGGTGAAACCTGATTGAGCCAATTAATGGAGGGAAAGTTAAAATCCCCATAAAGCAGAATACGTGCATTAGGGTGTTTATTAGTTAGCTGGGATAAGATTTCGTTAGGTTGCGGGGGAAGTCTGGGTCAGTTCGAGGGGGCCTACTATAGCATACGCCAAGTGTTGTTGCTTCGGGAGGGGCACGGCATATTACCCATAATGATTCTAGTTGTGAAGATGTGTTGATTAGAGAGCATGATAGTTCTTTTTTAGTGGCGATGAGTATGCCTCCGCCACGTGCATTTTTACGATCGTGACGAAAGAATATAGTATTTATCCCACACTAACTTTATACTTAGTGCTGGGTAAATACCGTATTCTTTCGTCACTTAGTGCGGGAGTTCCAGATTAATTCCACCCTATTTTTTTAGCAATATATCTATAACATGTGGTACAAATAGTTTCTGTTAGTAATTTCACAAATGACAGCACTATTATCAGCAAATCATGACGAAATTTAGATGATAGCAAGAAAGGGGCATTGGCAGTTAAAATGAGAAATAAGCTGGGCTTAGCTGAGCACAAAGTGAGTTCAATTTTATGCGAAGCATTCAAAGTACTAAACTTTGTTCGGTAGTGCCAAGGTCCAAATGACTTAATTTTAAAGTAAATGTTTATGACTGACCTTGTCAAATGTTTTAGAAATTCTAAAATAATTCAGTCTATGAATCACTACATCAAGAGAATGGCACAATTTATGAGTAAATAAGTGGAGTCTAGCTTTGAAGCGTAGTTTATATCTATACTTCATAGTGTTGTATAAAATGTAGGGCGATATAGACGTACTTAGCTGCTGAATAAGCTTCGTTAGAATATAATAATTGTAGTGGTATTACAACATATGTGCAAGTTAAAATGAGGAAAAATAATAATTTTTTTTAATCCCAGAAGAAAAAAATAAAATTAAAAAAAATTACACCATATTCATGGAGTGATTGATAATGAGTGGGGTGAAGCATCCGTCCATGCATGTGTCTATGCGTTCGATCGCGTTCGAAAATGCAGATGACGCATGGGTAACACCGATGAGACGCGTGCCAAAGGAGCCGAGCGCAAGCATCTTTGACGTGCCTGCCACTCTCCTTCGTTCATGCCCCACCAACGATCCACTACGCATGGTGACTATAAAGGAGACTGAGAGATCCGCTCGTTCTATGCATACCCAGGCACAGCCCCCCCATGCAGCCAATCTGAGAGTAGGGGTAAAGCGCCATTTAGTTATCTTTACCCAACTGCAGTTTCTATGTAATTCTTAAGAAAGCGCTGTCTATTATACTGTTCGGCAAATACTGCCTTCTTTTCTTTGTTTTCTCTTTTCTCGGTTATGCGTGAAGCTTGTACCATATCTAAGGACACAGTAAAAGATGAGGCATCAGTACCAAAAGGACTTATTTGGTTTGCATTCTTTTATGATTTGGGAGAATTATGACTATTTATAGCAACTTGATTTGAAAGTGTATTTATTAAGTGTTTGTGAGTGCCTGTAATGTGTTAACTTGAAATGACAGAAAAAAATTACTTTTGACGTGTCGATGTTTATGTCACTATGAATTAATTGAAACAAAATATTTAGTCTTGCTATTTTTGCCCTACCTTGTAGTGTTAATAGACCAGCTTTCGTTTGCAACTCAGTAGGAGAATTCGTTAGATTGCATTTGTTATAAATATACCTCACTGCCTTCCTGTGCACCCCCTTTTAATCCTCACAATTACTTACTTTGTATGTGGAAACCAAATAATACTATTATAATCATGTTAGTAATATATTCATTTATTATTATTATTATTATTATTATTATTATTATTATTACCATTGTATTGATAACATTGCACTTGATTTGCAGTTTACTCATTAAATCTGTATTTCACTGTTACACTGTTCAAGGCAGTATTTATAATGTCCTTACAGAGACCTACATATTTTAACTGCATTTAATGGACTCAGATATATCAGCCAGTCTTGTGGCACACCCTACAGGACAAGACTATTTTCATCATTTCAGGACATCCCGGGGATGTTTTGGATTTTTGAAGGAGGTACGTATTAGGGAATGACTGATGCACTGCTACCTGTTTTTCATGCAACCTTACCTTATCTCCAAAAGATCAGATGATGGCAGTATGAGGCAAAGCAGTTAGACCTTTTCAGAGTAGCTTTGCGCCTTTCTATAAATTGCAGTGCCATGTCCTCCTCTGGCAGAGAGGTGCTAGGCAATAGAGGTAAGGGAGTGCCAGCCCCTTTAAACTTCGATGCAGCACACAGCAATATTTTGTTGTGCATATGCCCTGTGCTTTACAAACTGTTTTTTTAGTTGTTTGCACTGCTTGAAATAACCTGTGCCTTTTTGAAATGAAATTTGTACTGGCATACAATGAACTGTAAATGTTGTCAGCATTAGATGTAAAAAAAAAAACCATCATGAAGGCAGTGAGCCCTTATCACTTATTTGCCTTACACTACAGCTATTCTGGGATGAAAAGAATGGCCATAAGGAAGATAATAATAATAATAATAATAATAACAATAATAATAATAATAATAATAATAATAATAATAATAATAATAATAATAATAATAATAATAATAATAATAATAATAATAATTCACACAAACTGGTTTCATTATAACAAATGATTCCAGCTGATTCCATTTCCAGGCCAGCTGGTTTCATTTTCAGTCTCGAGTGTTTCATGCTGGGACCAACTGGAACATGTTGCTAATCTGTTGGCTTGTACTTAGTCCCAGCTGTATACAGCCATGGTTTCAGTTAAAGTGAACTGGAACCGTGGAGTATTTTCACCTGGAAAAGAAAGAATGTAGAAAGTGATGCATCCAAAGGCAGAAAAGAAAACAAAGAGGAAAGATAAAACAAGGAACAAAGCAAGAAAAAAAAAGGCGAGCTCTCAAAGAGGAAGAGAGAAGGAAAGAGAGAAAGAAGGAGGCACATGCACACTGAACTTCTCTCACCCTCACTTTTGAGGGCTCCTCGTTTTTTCCCTATGCGTCACTTTTTTACCATTACCTGGCTGAATTTTCACTCCTATACACAGTTCAACTTAATTGATGGCGCACTCAGATTTATCATACATGCTCGTTGTCACATCCTGTCCCAAAATTTTCATGCCTGTCGTGCCAGAAAACAGCCATGCAAGGAAATGTGGTCGAACGTTGCACGGAAGTCTGATTCTGCTACCATACAATGTCACAGTGTGATGTCTGTGACACCTAAGGTCGCAGAAACAGACACTGTTCATGGGTACCCTTCACTGCCAATAACTGCGGTGGCATGAACCAGGGCTCCAGCTGTGACTGTTTTCACTCAAGTAAAACGGCGCTCTATGCGTGCTCCTGCACTTGTCGGTGGTGTGTGAATGCAGCACAAAGTGAAGAAGACTGGGCATACTGCCGTGCCACTGTGCTCTGCTGCTTTTGAGCAGAGCCCACCTTCTGACTGTGGGCTACCCGACGCCTGCGGCGTAACATCCACGGTGAGCCCCCAGTCAGAAGGTGTGGTTCTGCGCAAGGGCAGCAGTGCGGCTGACACCAGCGCTTCCACACCTTGTGGTGATCCCCGTGTAGAAAAGGAGGTTAGAGTCGAAAATAGGAAAGGGCGCAGTAACAAGAAACCAGTTTCTCCAGCTCTTGTGAGTGGTGTGAGTGTGCACCACAAAGTGACGAAGACTGGGCGTACTGCCGTGCCACTGTGCTCTGCTGCTTTTGAGCAGAGCCCACCTTCTGACTGTGGGCCACCCGAGGCCTGCGGTGTAACATCCACGGTGAGCCCCCAGTTAGAAGGTGTGGTTCTGGGCAAGGGCAGCAGTGCGGCTGACACCAGGGCTTCCACATCTCGTGGTGATCCCCGTGTAGAAAAGGAGGTTAGAGTCGAAAATAAAAAAGGCCGTAGTAACAAGAAACCAGTTTCTCTTGCTCTTGTCAGTGGTGCAAGTGTGCACCACAAAGTGAAGAAGATTAGGCGTACTGCCGTGCCACTGTGCTCTGTTGCTTTTGAGCAGAGCCCACCTTCTGACTGTGGGCCACCCGACGCCTGCGGCGTAACATCCACGGTGAGCCCCGTCAGAAGGTGTGGCTCTGCGCAAGGACTGCCGTGCGGCTGACACCAGTACTTCCTCACCTGGTGGTGAAGACCCTGAACAGGAGGAGAAAGCAACATCAGCAAAATTGTCACACGGCCATATTTGCACAGGTGGAGGAAATCTTTCTGTAGGGAGCACATTCAGCACTTATAAGGAGTTTAAAGCTAGCTTTGAAGGATGAAAAAGTGAAGGGTTCCATCCGATGCGTATTGAAAGATCAGATAAAAACCCATTGTGTACTGAGAAAGATTTAAACAAAGCAGACTTTCCTTATGTTCGAGTTAAATTTGTCTGTTGCCACGCAGGGTATCCAAATCTGAGGGGACAAAATATTCGACCCAATCAACGCTTCAACGGTACAGGTTGCAACGTTGAACTTAAGCTTGCGCTGCGGGTTTCTATACAGCCCTATTATGAAGTTGTAAATTTAGCGGATGTGCACAACCATAAAATAGGTACCGAGATTTTTGTATGGTACAATAATAATCGTGCATTAAGTGCTTCTGAAAAAGAGCAATTTCAGGAGTTGATTTCTTGTAATGTGAAACCTAAAGACCTAAAGGATGTCATTCTGAGGAAAACGGGAAAACACGTTACTTCTCGTGGTATTATAAACATGAAGCATAGAACAGTTAAAAAAATTCAGGATAATGCTCATCATGGAGCCCTTCTGTTAGAAAAAATCAACGAATTGTTTTTGGAAAACTCTGGGTGGAAGGTTCATATTGAAAAGAATACAAAAAATGGTCTCTTGTACATATTTATTTATTACTTATTTTTTATTTATTTATTACAAATACCTACATCGCCCGTTGGGCATTGTTGTATGGGGGTTACAGTAGAAAATAGAATACAAAACAGCAAAATTAAAGGCAAATAAATCGTGCCTTACAGTATACAGGAGAAATCAACACTTGTAGTACAGCATTAGAACAAAAGTACAAAACACAGGATTATACAACAAAAGCGGTCATTATACTTATAAAAATCAACAACCAAGAGAAGTACAAAGCCAACGTTAAATATATGGGTTATTTCAGCAGCTCAAAATGCTGTTTCAATGGCTGTTAGGAAATTAGAATAAAAGAATATTGGTATTTTTAGCGCATTTCAGTCACTAATAGAATTTGGAAAGAAAGAGTATTTAAGGACATTCAATCGACAGGTATACTCTCTAATTTTATATAAGTGATCTTTCCGTTCGGACATATAGCTAGGCGTGTTTAAATACCGCTCTTTATTTAGCCCAGTCTTACCGTGATATATATTATAGAGAAATTTAAGTCTTTGACCTTTCCGTCGTCCACAAAGGGGTTCCCATCCCAAGGCCTGAAGAATTCCAGAAGACCTTATTCTAAAATTGTAGTTTCCTGTAACAAACCTAGCAGCTCTTTTTTGCACCCTCTCCAACTTTTCTTTTAGTACATTCGTGAAAGGGTCCCAAGAAACACAAGCATACTCTAAAATTGGGTGCACATTTGTAATATACAGGGTTTCCTTGAATGTTTGCGGCGCGTCGCTAAAATTTCTTTGAAAAAAATGAATTAAGCGCGAAGCCTTGGCTGTGATTAGATCTACGTGACTGGTCCAATCTAGTGTTGCCGTGAATGTCACGCCGAGGTACTTAACTTGATCTACCTTTTGTACTGCGCAAGAATGTAAGTAATAAGACCTGGATACAACCTTTTTTTTGTTATTAAATTGCACATGAAAACATTTAGTTAGGTTCAAACTCATTTGCCACTGAGCACACCAAGACACAATCTTATCGAGGTCAGACTGAAGTACTGTGGTGTCATCAAAACACTTGACTGGGCAATACAAAACACAATCATCAGCATAAAGCCTCACTGTTGATTTCAAACCCAGTGGAAAATCATTGATAAAAATAAAAAACAGAAGCGGCCCCAGGACCGACCCCTGTGGCACCCCGGACAGTACATCAGCTGTTAATGAAGACACACCATTTATCACAACACATTGCTTGCGGCCGCTGAGATAATCCTTAATCCAGTCATGAGGGTTTTAGGAATACCAAGAAATGACAACTTATGAAGCAAAAGACTGTGGGGGACGACATCAAAAGCTTTTTTGAAGTCCAAAAAAAACAGCCTCCAATTGAATGCCCTGGTGGAATGGTGAAGCGATGTCATGTACGAATTCGGTTAGCTGTGTAACACACGAAAGGCCTGCGCGAAAGCCATGTTGAGACGGAGTGAAAAAATTATTATCTTGAAGGTGTTTTATAAGGCAAGAATAGATTATGTGTTCCAGTGTCTTGCAACAAACGGGGGTTAGCGATACCGGTCTATAGTTAGATACATTATCATGGATGCCGCATTTGTGCAAAGGCGTTATATTGGCTAACTTCCACTCTCGTGGCAATTTTCCATACCTTATCGATACTTCATACAAAGCAGCTAGAAATGGAGCTATATGATCAGCACATCGTTTTAGTATGTGGTTTGAAATACCGTCGGGACCATGTGCAGACTGGGGATTCAGCCTATTCAAATGTTTTCTTATACCTGATTCAGTTATTATGATATCATTCGTAGCGGGTAACGATCTGAGTGTCGTAACGGGAGATATCGGGCTTGGCGGGGAAAAAAACGGATTGAAAATACGCATTGAAGCATTCTGCTCTACTCATATCATCTCTAAGTAGTTCGTCATTGTGCATAATAAAGGGAATTCCACTGATGTCTTTTTTGTTACTTTTAACGTAACGCCAGACTTCCTTTGAATTTGTTTTGATTTTGCTATTAAGGGACGATAAATATTCACGCTTCGCCAGCTTTATCTGTGTCTTCAGGCAAGAGCCTAATGCTTTAACCTTACTAAATAAATCAGCACTGCGCGTGCGACAATAATTTCTGTACACCCGAGCCTTACGCTTAATTGACGCACGTATATCTTTAGTAATCCAAGGTTTATCACCACAACGATTGGCAGTTACAATTTTCGATGGGACATAAATGTTTACCAGAGGCAACAGTTTTTCTTTAAACAACCCCCACAATATTTCAATGTCATTGGACTGACAGCATTGGATAAACATCGGAAGGTATGCATCCAGTTCAAAATTGATGGCATCAAACCTGCCTCTATCATATGCAAAAACTTTTCGTGAACGAGGTTACTGATTTCTATCTTTTTCCACTCTATGATAGCTGCAACGACATCGTGGTCACTTATTGCTTCAATCAGAGCATATGGCCCAGTTACTAGAAAAATACCCTGAAGTGTTGTTCTTTGATGGCACGTATAAAGTTAATAAAGAAGGGTATATCTTGCATTCGATTCTGTGTGAAGATGGAACAAGCCATGGGAGGCCTGTATGTTATGCATTTGTTCAGCGGGAGACATCAGAAATATTAAAGTCTTTCCTAGAGACATTCCTTTGTTTGAATCCTGTCGTAGAGGAGAAGTGCAAAATTGTGGTAATGGGCAAAGATTTAAATGAAATGAATATAATTGAACAGCTTCTGCCCAAATGTAGAATCTTGTTGTGTTCGTGGCACGTGTTAAAATACTTACACACAAAAGTGATGCAGCATAAGTCAAACAGTCTAGATAAGAAGTATGTTAAAGATATAATAACGAAACTGGTTTTTGCGCATACCATAGATATACTATATCAAGAGCACTTGCAGGATTTGGAAGAAGCACTTGAAGATGACAAAGACCTTCTGCAGTACTTTTTTAAAAATTGGCACAGCTGCAAGATCATGTTGGTTCATGCTTATTGTGCAAATGCATGTAGTTTAGGAAATAATACTAACAATCGAATAGAAAGCCATAATCAAAAGTTAAAAAATTATCTAACACGTGACATGCACTTAGTGGAAGCAGTGAAAGCTCTGATAACGTATGTGACCCATGATGCTCTAGCACTCAGCCATATGCAATATAAATAAATGAGAACTTGCATTGACACCAGTAAGACTGATAAGTTTTGAATTGAGGTGTCAGCAAAATGCACCGAATATGCTAGAAAATTGGTATGTAAAGAATATGGGCTGTTTATGAAATATCCAGGAGACTGTGTTGTCTCTGATGGCAAATGCACCGTTTTTGTTGGCAGTAAGGTTTATGAAGTTACTAATAATATGAGGACATGCATATGCACATTTAATGTGCAGTACCAGCTGCTCTGCAGGCACATTCTTGCAGCTAGATCAAAAAATAATATGGAACTGTTTGATTAAAGTTGTGTGTCAAAGCGCTGGCTTAAATCTGTTTTTGTGCAGACCGACCAGACAGTGTCACCAGACAAACTAAGCATTTTAACCACAAGCATAGTAAAAAAGGTACAGCCAAAACTTGATAACTCAGAGGCCAGATATAAATATGCATATGCACGTCTGTTGGAACTTTCAAAGGAAGCAGCTAATGTACTAGCCCAATGTAGCGCAACTGAACTTTGCGAAAAATTGAGCGAGTGTGAGGACTTTTTCCAAAATCTTGATACTTACCCTAGAAATAAGAAACATGATTCACCACTTCCTAAAATAGCACAAAGTAATGAACAAGTTAGTGGGGAAAGAAAAGGCTTAGAAAAGTCAAAAGAAGTAAGTAATTCGTAGAGTGTAGACCTGAACAACTATCTATTGGCCAAGTCTGCAGATGATGACACTACGAAGAAGGGCTCCACAGAAGATAAATGGGAACTGAAAGAGCAATCTGGTCAAGTTAAGTCTGATTCAAAAGATGAAATAAACTTTACTATAGCCTCGCATGATAATAAAGTATATCAGGTTCTAGCAAAGACATCGGGCACTAGCTCTTCACCTTGTGATTTTGCACAGCAACTGACAGCGCTTAGCATACCTCTAGTTAAATCTGCTCGCGGCTGACCACGTAAGAGATGTGCACATAATACAAAGCGGGGAGAAAAAAGACTACGTTTGCATGTTTTGAAAAACTCTCAATTTAAAGAAAAGGCACCTGTGACAGTCGTTGATAGAACAGTGGAAGAAATTAATGACCCCATAGCTGATGCGATTTGTGGTCCAAATAATTGCAAACCGTACAAAATAAGTTTCTCAGATTTAGTGGCCTTACGAGGCACGGGATGGCTGTCAGATGCAATCGTAAATGCAGCGCAATTTATTATTTCGCATCAGTTTCCTGGTCTGTGCAATTATCAGGATGTTCTTCTTGGGGAGAGCTTGAAATTTAAGAAGCGAGACAACTTTATTCAAATTCTGCATATTCCTGGGCATTGGGTTACAGTGACAAATTATGGTGCCCCTACAAACAGTATTTTTCTGTATGATTCGTTAGACCAGGACATTATGCCAAGTGTAGCAACTCAAGTTAAAAACATAATGAGTCTAGCTTCTAAAACTCTCACCATTCACGCTAAGGCAGTACAGCGTCAAGAGAACATTTATGACTGTGGCGTTTTTGCCATTGCTAATGCATTCACCATTGCATCTGGCGTTGACCCGTGCACCGTTGCTTTTGATAAGACCTTAATGCGCAGGCATTTAATATCATGTCTTGCAGACAATGAGATGGTGCATTTTCCTATTGCTACAATGCAAGTGCCCAGGGTAAAACCAAAATCAAGTTGCTTTTTTGTTCCAAAGTAATATTACATGTTTAAACCATTAAAAAAATCAGCCTTAAACTGAAACCATATAGTTCTATAGCTGCTGATTTGAGACCTTTCTATAGATTCCACCTCTAGGTTATTAATATACTCGGTCATCATCATTAGCATTCTTAGTTCTTCTGCCCCACAAAGAATTTTAAAGTGACATTCTTTGGTCCGTGTTATCCAGTGAGATAACTTTCTGCAGGCATTATTTATCCAGAAAATAATGCAAACCATTATACTATATGCACCTTGCTTTTAAAAACTAAGTGGTTTGAGGAAAAGTTAATAAATTTTGATGCCTATCGGTCAATAAAATGAACTGTGTGAATAACGCAGGCCAGAAAGTTATTATTTTTGCGGTATATTTTAGGGACCATGAGCATCCTAGCATGTTGCAACCTTTTTAGATGTTTAAGTATATAAATGTATGAAACCTTTTAAAGGGGCCCTAAAGGCATACTGTTGGTGCACTGTTTGTGGTGCACTGTTTGTTCCGTGCTAAGAAAATGCCTTGTTTAAAAAGAAGTTATATATTAAGTGGTCAGCATGCTACAACTGGTATTTAAACAACTTTCCAAGTAGGTCTTCTTGACATTTTGTCCCTTAGGTGGCGTGAAATACATTATAGTAGCAGGCGTGGTAGAAGGAAATTTTTGCTATTATGAGCAGACACCAGTCAGTAGCTTCGGAGAAGCTTCTGTGGCACAGGTAGGTAATTTGAGAGAACTTTCACTGCCCCCGTCCCCCCGTTTTTGGGGGATGATGGAAGCTAGCCATGAGTCTTGTCGGCGGTTCTTAGTTCAAAGAATGAAATAGAAAGAACCAAGCAGTATTTCATACCAGATTTGGGCGCACGTTAAAGAACTCCAGGTGGGAGAAATTTTCAGAGCTCTCCACTACGGCGTCTCTCATAATCATATGCTGGTTTTGAGACGTTACACCTTACATTTAAAAAAATAAGCATTTCATACCACATTTTAATGCGCTTTTCTACTGTGGACAGTTTCAGTAATTACTTTTTCTGGGACTCGACTATGTCATTTTATAGAGTTACAGAGTTCGCAGAATATTGCATGGGTGACTCGAGCCTTATCATGCATTTACTTCTTTTTTGGTGAACTAAGCCCTGTAGATAATACTGACATTTAGGCATTCTTAAACTTTCACTCATCATTCAAATCGGAGAAATTTTTCACCTTTAGCGTCCCTTTCAGATGAAGAAAACTTGAAGATTGAATGCCTGACTTCATTTTCTAAGCTGTGCTATGTGGAAACACATGCTTCGGCAAAATGAAAGCTAATGCGGGCAGCTGGTGAAAATTTACTTTTCCAACTGTAAATAAATTTTATGTGATTGTATTAAATGTAAGATGTTCTTAATGCATTAACAAATAGTTCATATTCTGAACATTCCCTAGAAAACAGCATAATTTCTCGTAGAAGTCTAAATGTTTGCTATGGCAAAGTTTGATTTCATTAGGCTGGCTGCAGTTTGAGGCAGCAGTTCAGCATTGCCTGTATTAGTTTCATACTGTCTAAGTCTCTGGGCGGAGCCTGACGGCTACAGAGCGCGTTCTCGGGTGGCGGACAGAGAAACATTCCATGATGTGATGTTTCACAAAGCTGCTTCATATTGCCGCGTGCATAGCTGAATTTAGCGGCGAGATAGCGTCGACAACGAAGAACGCGGATTTGCTCGAGAGGCGCAGCCCAGCAGAGTGAAGAAGACGACAATCTTAGCGGCCTTCTCTGAGAGAGTCTCTACAAGTCCCACTGTCCGTGTTTTTAAATAAACCCCCTGTAATTTATAACCTGCGACACTGGTGGAGGAGCTGGGTACTACGACCTCATGATCAGCACCCCTGTGAGAAGCCCCGAGTCCAGCCCTACGAGACAGCCACGCGTGGAGACGCCTGTGCACCACTCAAGCCGTCGCCTTCAAGGTCTTGAACCAGAATTTGGCCTTTTAAAGGGAGCAACACTTCCGACAACCACCCCTACTCAAGAAATGGCAAGGAGTCCTGCACAGGTGACGGTCTAGAATATGCGCATTCCTGAACCATTTCATGGCCGGCTGAACGAAGATGCGCAAGACTGGCTTGAGCAGTTCGAACGTGTAGCTAAATCGAACTACTGGAGTCTCGATGGAAAGCTCTTCCACGTATACTTCGCCCTTGAAGACGGCGCGAAGACGTGGTTTATAAACCGGGAGGCAACATTGACGACATGGGAGGAGTTTTGTCGTCGGTTTCTTGACACCTTCGGTAACGCGGACCGACGCGAAAACGCACAACGCCTTCTTGAAGGACGCACCCAACAGCTGCATGAAAGCGTCACCATGTTCGCTGAGGATATGGTGCGCTTGTGCCACAGCGCGGACCCCAACATGCCCGAGGCTCGAAAGCTAAGCCATCTCATGAGGGGCGTCAAAGAGCAGCTATTTGTTGGTCTTGTGCGCAATCCGCCGACAACAGTGGACG
Source organism: Rhipicephalus annulatus (assembly GCA_013436015.1). Taxonomy (NCBI): domain Eukaryota; kingdom Metazoa; phylum Arthropoda; class Arachnida; order Ixodida; family Ixodidae; genus Rhipicephalus; species Rhipicephalus annulatus. The sequence continues at coordinate 291,626 of WOVY01002816.1, forward strand.
AGTTCACTAGGGAGGCCACCACAATAGAGCGTGCGCTACAGCAACGGTACCGACAGTCTGATCGCCCGGCCACCAGCGCAGCTGCAGGCGCCGCCGCACTTACTGCAAACGACGAGTTTTCTCTACGCCACCTGATTAGACAGATCGTGCGTGAGGAGGTCGCGAAGGAGAACGCAAAATACACATTGCAGCCACAGGTGCCCCCGCAGCAGGAGTCCACGGTAGCCTCCGTCGCTGAAGTCGTTCGCCATGAACTTCGACAAGCGTTTGCCTCTCCTCAGCAATATTCCGCTCCACCGCACCATCCAAACTCGTGTACCTATGCAGACGCTGTGCGTCGTCCATTGGCTCCAGAAGTATCATATCAGCCGAACGGATACAGCTATGCAGACGCTGTTCGTCGACCGACGCCCATGCCAGCGCCGCAGTACCTCGAACCGTATCCTGTGGCAGCATGGGCTCAGCAGGATTCTGTCAGGCGACCCTATATGCGGAAGACCGACATATGGCGCACTGCGGATCGTCGACCACTCTGCTACAACTGTGGAGAGCCAGGGCACATTTACCGTTTTTGCCCACATCGCCGAGCTGAATACCGCGGTAGTGAACCTACAGCTACGCGCCGACAGTCCGACGAAAGCCATGCCCCCACTGACGACGACCAGGCTAGCAGGCGGGATGGCTCTTCTACCTTCCGGCCGCGTTCACCATCACCGGCTCGCTTTGGTTCACCAAGCCGCCGTAGTTTTGCTGACGCCGTCAGAGGTCGGTCTCCCAGCCCACGGCGGGGAAACTGAAAGCAGCGACCTCTGGGGGGAAGGTTGCAAGCCGTCGAACTGCCGAAAATCCCCCACTGCTGCCGAAACACGTGAGAGACGACGATGAAGACTTCGCCGAGAAAACTGTGACTGCCGACCTCGCTGTGACGATTGACGGCGTTGAAGTGACGGCCTTAGTCGATACGGGGGCAGACTTCTCCATAATGAGTGAACGATTGGCAGATGAACTCAAGAAAGTCAGGATGGAATGGACGGGCCCTTATATCCGAACTGCTGGAGGCCAGATAATGACTCCCACGGGAAAATGTACAGCAAGACTCACTATTGAGAATGTGGCTTTTGTAGCCACATTTCTGATCCTACCGGAGTGCTGCAAACCTATGATACTGGGAATGGACTTCTTAAGAGAGTACGGTGCTGTGGTCAACATACGCGACGGCGTGATCACATTCGCCGCTGACAAGTCTGTGACCACTGATCCAGACCAAGAATCTAGGGTGTTACGTGTGGTCGACGACGACGTCTGCGTGCCACCACTGTCATGTAGTCTTGTTTCCGTGTGTTGCGCCGTGCACTGTAATCAAGACGCCATAGCCGAACGCATCACTCACCTTCTTTTTCACCAAGGCATCGCCATCGCTCGCGGTATCGTCAGCTTAGTGGATGGGCGCGCAGACGTGCTTCTGACAAACTTCACGAATGAGCGCCGGCACATCGGTAAAGGCACGGCTGTGGCGTACCTCGAAGAGCTGGACTACTCTCACGACTGTCTTCTAATGCAAGGGGAAGCCACAGCTCAATCACCTCCACATACACCACCAGTTGATATCGGTCCTAGTCTAACACCGACTGAAAGATGCCGTCTTATGGAGCTGCTCGACCAGTTCAAGGACTGCTTCTCATCGACATCACGAGTAGGTCGAACGCCTTTGACTAAGCATCGCATAATTACGGAAGACACAGCAAGACCGATCCGACAGAACCCATATCGCGTCGCTCAGAAAGAACGTGAGGTAATCCAGCAGCAGGTCAAGAAGATGCTAGAGGATGACGTTATCCAACCATCAAAGAGTCCTTGGGCATCGCCAGTGGTACTCGTGAAAAAGAAAGACGGCAGCTTGCGTTTCTGCATCGATTATCGTAAGCTGAACCATGTTACAAAAAAAGACGTTTATCCATTACCACGGATCAATGACTCTTTGGACAGGCTACGGCATGCGCGCTACTTCTCGTCAATGGACCTTAAAAGTGGATACTGGCAAATAGAAGTACATGAGCGTGATCGAGAAAAGACCGCCTTCGTGACGCCAGACGGGCTTTATGAATTCAAAGTCCTCCCTTTCGGTCTATGCTCAGCCCCAGCCATGTTTCAGAGACTAATGAATACCATTCTGTCCGGCCTGAAATGGAAAACATGCCTTGTGTACCTCGACGACGTGATCGTTTTTTCGGCCACATTTGAAGAGCATCTAAAGCGGCTACTGTCAGTCCTTCAAGCCATACGGTCCGCTGGACTCACACTCAAACCGGAAAAATGCCACTTCGGCTTTGAAGAACTCCAGTTCCTGGGACACGTGATCAGTCGCGAAGGTGTGAAGCCTGACCCAGATAAAACAGCAGCCGTCGCAAAGTTCGCAAGGCCTGTTGATAAGAAAGCGGTCAGGCGTTTTCTGGGTCTCTGCGCCTACTACCGGCGATTTATAGCAGGCTTCGCACACATCGCCTCTCCACTCACACGCCTTACAAGGGAAGATATCGCATTTGTATGGGGTGAAGAGCAAGAAGCTTCATTCAACGAGCTGCGACAGCGTCTACAAACTCCACCTGTCCTCGCTCACTTCGACGAGAATGCACCAACAGCCATCCATACAGACGCCAGTAATGTGGGCCTAGGTGCTGTTCTTGTCCAATGCCAAGATGGTGTGGAGAGAGTGGTTGCCTACGCTAGCAGAACGCTGACACGTGCCGAGTCCAACTGCTCAACAACGGAGAAGGAGTGTCTGGCCGTCGTTTGGGCAGTTGCGAAGTTCCGCCCGTACTTATATGGCCGTGCTTTCCAAGTCGTAAGCGACCATCACTCTCTTTGTTGGTTGACCAACATGAAAGACCCATCTGGACGTTTAGCACGATGGAGCTTACGGCTTCAAGAGTACGACATGGCCGTAGTTTATAAGTCCGGAAGGCAACACTTAGACGCCGACTGTTTGTCAAGGTCACCAATTGAATCACCGGCTATAGAGGATGATGATTTCCCTGGTTTTTTAGGAGTTGTTGATGTAGCTATCATTTCTCGGCAACAACAAGATGATCGGGAGCTCAACTCGCTTATAGAATTCTTGAACGGACGAGCCGCCAATGCACCAAGAGTGTTTTCGAAGAACTTATCGTCATTCTGTTTACGGGACGGAATTCTGTACAAAAATAACTTTTCATCAACAGGTAGAAGCTATCTGCTGGTAGTTCCTGGAGCCATAGCCTCCTATATTTTTTTGTGCCCGCGCATTAGCGCTAAATACATACGCGCCATCCGTCCCTTATAGTTTTGGCGCTCGCCGCCAGATGCCGCACCAATCCCATAATAACAGCAGACGACGCGGCCTATGCACGCTTGCGTTTATGCGAAGTTCAGAAAAAGTGGGCGGAGAAACTTCACGAGCACAACCTCCAAAAGTTTTTTATGATGTCCCGGGGTCGAGCACTTGAGTTTGTCACGTTTCTGTAGTATTTGCGCGGCGTTGTCAACGGCAGCCTTCAGTGGCTGATTCATCTTTCTCGCTCTTGCGAGGAAAACTTCCGCGTAATTCTTTAGAGAATTTAGAACCATTACGAGCTCAGTTGACGGATACAGGAGTACACCTGGGTGGATATCTCCACATTCAATCAGAACATGCTCCGCCGTTTCCTTATCTTTCCCGCAGCATGTGCATTGTTCTTCTTCTTTACTGAATCTTGCTTTATAACTACGCGTTCTAAGGCAACCCGATCTCGCTTCAAACAGTAAAGCGCTTCCCCTTGAATTATCGTAAAATGCCTCCCTCCTTATTTCATTTTTGCCCTTTCGGTAGTTACTCAAAGCCGGTTTTTTCTCCATAGCTGCCATCCATTCTCTCGTTTTGCGCCTCGGCGCTCCGCCAGGAGCGCTCGCATCCCATAATAGCTCGGGGGACGGCGCTGAGGGACCGACCGCTCGGGCACAAAGTTATAGAGGAGGCTATGCTGGAGCTCTCCGCAGCGAAATTTTACAAGCCTGCCATAACGAAGCCACTGCGGGCCACCTCGGTTTCACAAGAACACTGACACGCATCAAAGAAAAATATTACTGGCCAAGAATCGCCGCAGAGGTTAAACATTACGTCCGAACATGCATTGACTGTCAGCGGCGCAAGGTACCACCTGTCAAACCCGCTGGGCTATTACATCCTGTGCCCGTGCCAGAAACCCCGTTTTCTCAAATCGGAATGGATCTGCTGGGCCCATTCCCAACATCGGACAGCGGCAACAAATGGGTTATAGTGGCGACGGACTACCTCACCCGATACGCAGAGACCAAGGCAATCGCGAGTGGCACTGCAGCTGAAGCGGCCCAGTTCTTCATTGAGAACATTGTTCTGAGACATGGTGCTCCAGCTGTCGTCATAACAGACAAAGGTACCGCGTTTACAGCCGAGCTTTTGCGCACTGTGCTTACGCTCAGTGGCACAGCGCATAGGAAGACGACAGCTTACCACCCACAAACGAATGGGCTTACAGAAAGACTTAACAAGACAATCGCTGACATGCTTTGCATGTACGTCGACGTAGAACACAAGAATTGGGACCGAATATTGCCGTACATCACATTCGCGTATAATACGGTGCGTCAGGAAACAACAAAAATGTCGCCGTTCGCACTAATTCATGGCAGAGAAGTTACGACAATGCTTGACGCCATGCTGCCTTACGATTGCAATGACTCGGGGACAGACGCCGCAGACTTCACTGAGCGCGCCGAAGAAGCAAGGCAGCTTGCCCGCGTCAGGATAATGAACCAGCAGCAACTTGACGCCCAACGGTACAACCTTCGCCATCGATTCGTCATTTATCAACCAGGAGATGAGTCTGGGTTTGTGTTGTGTAGTGTGACTGTGGCCGCTAGGTTTGGCGGCAACAGGAAAGACAGCTACGAACATGTGATGTGTGGCCGCTTCACCTGGCGGCGTTGAAGTGGTTCTGAGTTGTTTTTGATACGCATGTTCTCAGTTGGTGTTGGCCGGCGGAGTGTGGCCTGGCGGAAATAAACGTTCGTGTTCTTCCTCAACCCACAACATGTAAATCTGGCGACGAGGATGGGATAGGTCGGCATGACGTCCAGCGCGGCAATGGAGGACGGGCGGAACCCCGGACAACGGGAGGCCTCCAGCAATGGCTCCCTCGAGCAATTCAACTTGTCACAGCCGGACGAGTGGGAAGACTATGCTCAGCGGTTCGAATTCTTCCTGGAGGCGCAGGGCATTACGGACATAGAGAAAGAAGAAGACAAGAGCGGACACTCCGCAAAACCTGGCCTCAGGAAGTGCGTCACGACTACGTAACGAACTAGTGCTCTCACCAAACTTCAGAGGGCGCAAGCGCAAAAAAAAACACAGTTATAATCAATGCAACAGAATTGTTTTCACAAATTAATAATTACACGCCCAAATTTGGTATATTCTTTATACATAAAAACGATTTATTCAACACACCTTACGCGATTATTTTTCTTCAGCCGTACTGTCATAAACACCATCTACCCAGCGACAAGCCCTGACGGCGAGAAGCTTTCGTCGCTTTCGTCAACGTCGGCTGCGTCGGCGTTTTCAAGCGTGAGATAACAGATGAGGCACGTTTTCAAGCGAAGCTTGTTGAATGACATGTTGTTGGTCTTGTTGGGCCATTTTTTTAGAAAACGGTTACGCCTGCGCGAAAAAGACACCATGCAACAAACATAGAAAGATGCACACACACACATGAGACTATTTGTTCTCTTGGCCAATCCCCCAGAGTGGGTACGAGCCATGGATTAAAGGATACAAAAAACAAACAAACGTTGCGCTTCGTGTGTGCGAGTTTGTTTCTTACGTGGCGTCTCATTCACGCAGTTGTAACCTTTTTCTGAAGCTTGTAAGGACTGGGAGGTTCGCTAAAAAGAAAGTTTGTGGCTCTATGCGGCGGTTAGACGGGAACATTGTGCAACGTATGCAGTATAGCAAAGGCGGCACGGCGTCAAGCCGAGGCGACGCGTGCTGCGTCTGCCACGGACGCGAGCGTCTGTGCGCTGAGCATAGCTGGGCAGCTAGGTCATAGGCTCGGTGGCTCGGTGCAAAATATTGAGAATCGTTCGCTGGGCCTCGCATGCTTCACGACGCGTTTCCCGAAGGCTCGGAACACGAATAATTCTTGGTGTGCTGGAGGCAAATCTGGACTAGCCAAGTGGCCATCATCTTCGTTTCTTCGCTAGCCTTGTGCCACTAGTGCAAGCTGCCCATAATTTTTTTTTTACGTTTCCAATATGATTTTACCGCACAAATTTCAACTACGATTTTTCTTCCCAATGTACTGCTGATACTGCGTACGCACGAAGGTGTTCTAAAGTTTCCAGGCCGCGATACCATTGCATTACAAGGGATAGCGGCCTGGAAACTTCTGAAGATCTTTGTTCGTGGTCTTGACGTATATCTTTGTAAGTCAGAGTTTTATGGGTCAGAGATGTATCACTGGTTTTGTATTGTGCATCGATTAGCTAATCATTCAAAGGGGTTTGCTGGTACACTTATGACGTGCACATATCTTTTTCGTAATTTGACAGCGAAGCATCCACTTACTAACATTTTCAGACCGCGCTGACGCCATGCCGTCCGGCGGTCCAAGCTACGGCAGCTACTGCTGTGTATTGTGGTGCTTCAACAATGGCAGAACCCACAAGAAGCCTGGGACGAGCTTCTTCCGCGTACCACGGGACGGCAGGTGTGTTAAAGCTTTTGTATGGTTTGCATGTCTGTAGGCTTACTGTTCGTACTTGCTAAGTGAGGGTAACAATAAAAAATCACTATTCAAGCACTTCCCCTTTCAGCTGATAGTTCATTGCCAATGCAGGATGAAAGCATGGATGCAGAATGCTGGACGCGATGATCTCCTGAGTAAGCCGTCCAGCCTATTGTACGCAACGTACAGGGTTTGTAGCGACCATTTTACTGCTCAAAGTTTCATGGACCCTGGGCACACAAGGCTTACAAGAATGGCTGTTCCCAGTGTGCAACCAGCTGCACCATGTAAGTGATTGACTGAAACTCAAATATGTGCAATAGCAGCCACTTGTATTGAATCAGTGGCGACAGTTAACCGTGAAGATCTTTGTAGCCGATGGAGAAACCTCACTACAGAAGTAACACTTGGAAAGTCTTAAATTCTGTGAATTGTGGGCTATTACCTTCCCAACAGCAGCTTTACATTTCTGTCATTTTTTGATGCTCTGGACCTGCGCAACTTGTTTTGAAAGACTTTAAAGGGCTATTTCACGTTATCTTCAAGCCTGAGTGCACATGTACGTATACCTTTCATCAGTGAAAGCTGCCACTGTTGATAATTCCAAAAATCACAAATTACTTGTTTCCTAGTTGGTGCCGTCTCTTTTCTTCCACGTTCGACCAATTTATGCGTTTGAAAGAGCTGTTTAAGTTTCCCCATGCTACAAGCTTTGTAACTTGTACCAACTGCACATATATGCAGGTTCTCTGAGCGTCGCTTCAAGTAGTGACTGTGACATGCCTGCAGAAGCTGCACAGCAAGGTGCGGATGAGCTTCAGTTTGTGTTATTTTAAGCCTCTTACTGACACATTGTCGTAATTTCATTTCTTCAGGACCTGCGGTAGAGGCTTCAAAAAGCGGCTCCCACACATTGAGGTGCCCCGATGAACAGGGTGCGTTCAGTGTCGCGATTTCTTTTTTTTTTTTACCCAAATTGACTGTTGACCAAACCTCTGCAGGTGGCAGCTCCCTTGTAGCTGGTGAAAGAATTTCTGCTGATTTCGTCTTGCCGGAGAAAACCTTAACCAGTTGTTCAGCTGTCACAAAAGGAACCTGTGTGGCCGGTAAGTTGTATGTTCACTTCAACACCAGAGTGGATTGATATAGAGACTTCCGCAGGCCGCTCGCAAGATTGTTCCGACAGCACTGTCCGAGGCACTGAACAAGCTTCACAAGACCCTCCAGAAGACGTCTCCGCCAACAGCTCCACGCCTGAGTGCCCTAGAGATAATGGTGACTATGCTTCTTTTGCAGCAGTTTTTAATGTGCTATTTTATGTTTAGGACATTCTGAGGAAACTATCCTCAAAAGGACAATACGTGTGCACTTACAAAATGTAAGGGTGGGCTCTCAGTGATTTTAATTTTTTTGTGCATTGTCAACATTGTGAATGGTTTGTTTTTAGGTAGTGGAATCGAAAACTTTGTACCACAGAAAGTTGTGCACCTTGGGTCTGAAAGAGCGAGGAAAATGTTCGTATGGGATTAGTTGTTCTTCGCTTTTACATCCATTTTTTTGTTTATTGCAGTGCGTTCCTGTGTGCCAGCGACAATGTCTCCATCAATGAAGTACAAGCAAACCATTAAACATCTGCAAGCCAAAGTAGCAGCACAGCGGAAAACTGTCAAAAGACTGCAGAGACAGCCTCACCAAGCACCGTCATCGACTTCGAAGGCCCTTGAAGTTATCCGACCGCACGTCACCGAGGAGGTTTTTAAACTTCTTTCTGCACATGTTCGCTTGAGGCCCAAATGCAAGGGCAAGCGGTTTCCCGTGTGGTTCAAGAAATTCGCTCTTCACTTAAACTTCCGAGGTCCGCGAGCATACCGATTTCTAGCTCCATATTTTTCTTTGCCCTCCCGGCGTTCATTAAGGAGGTGGCTAGCTAATGTAAAGATGACTCCAGGCATAATTCCAGGAATCCTTTCTTCCATTGCAACAAATACTCAAGCTTGGAATGAACGGGACCGAGTGTGTGCTTTAGTTTTCGACGAAATAGCACTCAAAAAGAATTTGTACTATGATGCTTCAAGAGACGTTGTCCAGGGTTTTACAGATGATGGCACTCATCGCACTTCAACCATCGCTGATCGAGCACTGGTTTTTCTGCTTGTTGGTGTTTCGAGAAAGTGGGTTCAACCGGTTGCTTTTACTATAGGGCACACATCAACACCATCATCTGTTATGCATAACTTGCTGGGGTCACTCATTTTGGAGCTTAGGAGCATTAATATTGCAGTGAAAGCAGTCATTTGTGACCAGGGCAGTTCAAATGTAAGTCTCGCTAACCAACTAAGAGTGACTGTAGCAAAGCCTTTTTTTGAAGTTAATGGTGAGCGGGTATGTTACATTTTTGATGTTCCGCATTTAATTAAAACAACGCGCAATAATGACCAAGCACACAAGTTATACATTGGGGATGACATCGTTAACTGGTCGCACATTGTAAGCCTTTACCGATCCTCACATGAGTTGCGGTTGCGATTGGCTCCAAAGTTGACTGAACGGCACGTTCATCAGAAACCTTTTTCTAATATGAAGGTCAGCAGAGCAACTCAGGTCCTCAGTGCATCAGTTTCGATTGCTATCACGGCAATGGTGTATGCGAAGGTGCTGCCTGCCTCGGCCATCACTACAGCTCAATTTTGTGATCGTATGGACAGGATTTTCGATGCCTTGAACAGCTCGAGTAAAAAAAGAACTTCGCAAAAGCTGCGGCATGCAATCATGAAAAATGATTCAGAGCTGATTGACTTCCTCCGAGGCCAGCTTCCCTGGATTGCATCATGGCAGTTTGTTGGCAGATGTCAACCACAAACCATCGTAGGTTGGCAAATTACAATTCAGGCAATTTGTCAACTATGGGACGACCTCTCCAAAAATTACAATTTTGAATACCTGTTAACACGCAGGCTTCAACAGGATCCTCTGGAGAACATATTTGGCCACATTAGGCAAAAACAGGGTTGCAACACCAACCCCAATGTAGCACAATTTATTTGTGGCCTGAAGCACATCTGCATAAGAAAACTCTTCAAGCTGTCAGAATACGGAAATGTCGAGGATGATGAATGTGACCTCCTCCAAAAGCAGCTCTCGCCATTCTCCCTCACCAGTGCGTCTCTTGTGGATAATGAGGAGTGTGCACAGCCATAGCCTGACGACTTTCCCGCTCTAGACGATCTCTCTGAACTTGCGACCAACATTCGCTCCCATATTATCGATGACTCTGCTGCATATTATGTAGCTGGTTTTCTCATCAAACACTTCCTTCGGAATGCATGTGACGGTTGCAGTTGCCCACAGTTACTGAAAACGACAGTGAGACGCTTAAGGGTACCCACCAGTATTTCACAATGCTCAAAGCATACCACGTCCCCAGCAAACTTTTTGGGAATCTCATTGTGCCATCAGAAGCAGCTTTTGCATACGTACAACAACTTGAATCTCACTTTCTTGCCATAATTGAGGCCACTGCACATCACCTGAAAGTGTGCGATGTTTTGTATCACCATCTGTCAAGTGTTGGCGATTTTCATTTCTGCTCTGCTGGGTGTCGCGCTAAGTTTCTGAAAATGTTTTGCCGGGTTCGTTTATGTTGGCATGTGCGTTTTGTGAACCGAAACTTAGACAGGGTTAGGTTCCAGTCTTCAATCTCGGGCATACAGCTTGACAAGTTCAAAGGTTAGCAATTAGCGGCGGGTTTACACTAAAGTATTCGAGTTGAGCCGAATCCTGCAATAGCTTTGTTATGTTATTACTTCGTTACAGCAGACTTCATTATGGTCTTATATGCTTATATTCAGTTCAACTGGACTAACCACTCCTTCGTTGCATTCATTGTTTTGGTTACCCGCTATGAGGAGTACGAACACTGTGTATTCGCTCGAAGTGATTTGCATAACCTTAAAAAGAATGTTGGGTATCCTGTCTGTATTTTTTGTAGCAAATACGGGCGAACTGTACACTTTACTGTGGGTCGCTTGGTCACTGTGTATGCTTTATCTCTCCAGCTCAAGTAATATATCGATAACAAAACCGCTTGTTGAAATGTCTTCGAGCGGGTAAGGAACACAGTATGAAGTGGGCACGGTTCATGTTATCACGCTTTTCGTATTTTAGCTTCTCATCAACCTCCTCATCTTGCCCATCAAAATTTTCAAAAGAATACCCAAACTTGTAGCGTTCGATGGGGCTGCGGACGCTGCCATTTTATTTTTATATAGCTTGTGAGTGATAACGTACGATGTAGAGCCTTTGTGAAAAATAATGAGCCAAAGTGGTTTCCTTCTGCCATTTATTAGCCCTGTAATATCGCTCTCGTAGCACCAATTAAAGTCCACAATTCTGGATAAAGTGATGACTACAATCTATTTTAGCTCGCAAGCGTCACAGCAACACCCAGACGCAAATCACTTGGGATCTTAAGTTTTTGATGATAAGAAGAGCCACAAGATCTGCCAGTGTTGTAGCATAAAGTTTGTCTTTCATGTAGTGAGCAAGCTGCAAAGCCTTACCTTTCTGAGGACAAGCAGGCATCAAGTCTGCTTTTTTTCATTTTGGGCTAGCTGTTCTTAAGCACAGCCAGCACACTGCACCTTTGCCTTTCTGCTATATTGTGTCGTGTGGTTTCTGTGCGCTCTTTTTTTCTATGCATTATTTCGGTTAAGCCCAGGCGTGATTCGCGACTTCATTGCTGTGTATATGTCACTTCTTCCTTCTTCATCAGCATTGTGCGCTGTGTTTTTGCCATAGATCCTTACTTACCCACTGGCCCGGTGTGTCATACTTCACCAGCTTCTCGGCTTCTGCCAACTCTAGCAATGTGTGCGTTGTCTGTGTTCTCTATGTATTTGTTACAATATTTGTTACAATTTATTTGTAAGGCGAGATGCATTTGTTGTCTACCTTTGTCATATTGTGCTTTTTATAGTCTCATACTCTACCTTGCCTTTGAATAAAACATTGCGGATGCTCTGTTTCTTTGACTGATATATACATTGATCACTTGTTCCAAAAGAAAACACAAGCGCGATGAATAAAACGGTAGTGAATTATCATTACCTGCATCTCTTTTTATTATAACTTAATCGAAATAAAAATTACGTCACGACCGATTCGCACAAACCACTGAACAAAACAAAACAGGGAATCGCTAAATCAAAACGACCTACAAAAACTATCCATTTCGGCGATGAATAGTGGTCTGAAATCATGAACTTTCGTCATAGCCAAACGTCGGTTATGCAAAGTAATTCAAAATTTGCGCGAGTGAAACCGAAACCGGAAGCGCACGCCACTTGCTCTCATCAACCACTAGGTGTGCTAGAGTCGATTGGGCCGCTGGGGTCTATGGGAGTGTCCACTCTTCACCTTTTTTTATTTCTCTATGTTACAGACGCTGGAAAGAAAAGGTCGACGTTTCTCAGCCGTTGCGGGGCCGCGACGTTCCAGTTGGCCAAGGCCCTCGTCGCGCCGGACCAGCTGAAAGATACGCCGTACGAGGACATCATCGCTGCCCTTCGAAATCATCTTTCGCCGAAACCACCGGAATTGGCGCGGCGATACGAGTTCCATCGCAGAGAGCAAGCAACCGGTGAGTCCGTCGTTGCATACCTCGCGGCTCTGCGAACGACTGCACAGCACTGCAACTTCGTTGACCTTGATAAGGCACTCCGAGACCGTTTCGTTTTTGGCCTGAGGAACGATAAAGCTAAACGGCGCATTTTGGCGAAAAAAGAAGTGTCGCTCGCCTGCGCCGTCGAGGAAGCTACCGCCGCTGAGGCCATCGACCGTGAGGCCAGCCAGTCGCGACTAAACGCAACCGCGCCGCGTACCGAGCCAGTGCACCAGGGAACGGTCGCCGACTGTGGAGAGGACCAGGACGGCCTCGAGGAATGTGTTCGTCAGTTACGTGCAGACACCAGTCAACGCAGGGACGCAGGACTGGGGGGCGGATCTTGTGCCGGTTGTGGGGGGCCGCACGAGCGCCGGTTGTGTAGTTTCCGTGATGCCCAATGCCGAGGTTGCGGAAAAACAGGGCACATAGCCAAGGTCTGCCGGTCTCAACGGAAGCGGGACCGCCGTGCAAATTTTGAGACAAACGGCAGGACGGACAATTCGCGGACCACTCCGCGTGCGAGTACCTCGTACTGCGACAACCTCACGGAGACCGCCATCCACGGTGTGCCCCAGCCCGGGACAAAGAAGATTCACGTTGCTGTCGAAATCGAAGGTGTGGAATGCGAGATGGAGGTGGACTCGGGATCCACGTTTTCGCTCATCTCCGAGGCTACGGCCAGGCAAATCTTCCCGAATGGGCGCATCCCGAAGTTGAAGCAACTCGACGTCGTTATGAAGGACTATCAGGGAAACTGCATAGCAGTGCAAGGGATGGCCACAGTTACAGTAAAATTCAGGGGTTTTGCTGGCCCACTGAAACTTGTCATTGTCAAAGGGCAGCGTCGCCTCCTTGGACTAGACTGGTTTCCAGCATTAGGAATTAAGGTCACCGGAGTGCATCGCATGGACGAACTGGCCACGGCATTTGACAAGCTGTTTGAGGAGTTTGCTGTTGTCTTTGACGGGGGACTGGGGTGCTACAAGGGACCACCTGTGAAGTTGGCCTTGAACCCGGAGGTGGTGCCAGTCCGCCTAAAGGCAAGGAGGGTGCCCTTTGCACTGCGCCAAAAGATCGATGCCGAGCTTGACAAGCTGCTACAGCAGGGTGTTCTGGAGCCAGTGGACTGCGCGGAGTGGGAAACCCCTATTGTCACACCATTGAAGGGAAATGGAGACATCCGCATCTGTGCAGACTACAAGTGTACCATTAACAAGGCCCTCCAGCAGCATGCATATCCGGTGCCGGTGGTCAGCCACGTATTGGCTTCTCTCTCAGGCGGAACCATTTTTGCAAAGCTCGACTTGGCCCAGGCTTACCAGCAGCTGCCTGTCACCGATGAGTCTGCAGCAGCACAGACCATCGTAACGCATCGTGGGGCGTTCAGGGTACGCCGATTGCAGTTTGGTGTCAGTGTCGCACCTGGCATCTTCCAAAATCTAATGGAAACCCTCCTACGTGGAATACCAGGTGTAATTCCATATTTTGATGATGTGCTAATTGCAGGGGCGTCAGGTCAAGAATTGCTCTTTCGCCTTCGCGAGGTCCTTCGCCGTTTCCAGGATGCTGGGCTGAAGGTAAAAAGAGAGAAGTGCCAGCTGGGTGTCGCCCAAGTCGAGTTCTTAGGGTTTCGAATAGACGCCGAGGGCATCCATCCGACCCCAGAAAAAACACAGGCCATTCTTGGTGCACCTCGCCCGTCAAACAAGACCGAACTCCAGGCATTCCTGGGACTGGTGAACTTCTATCATGCGTTCTTGCCACACAAGGCCACTGTTGCGGAACCACTACACCGACTTTTGAACAAGAAGGCCACCTTTGTGTGGGGCCAAACACAACAAAGAGCGTTTGAAAGCGTGAAAGAACTCTTGGCATCCAATCAAGTCTTGACGCATTATGATGAGAAGCAACCTCTCATCCTTGCCTGTGATGCGTCCCCATATGGAATAGGAGCTGTGTTGAGCCACCGATTGCCCGGCGGCACAGAAGCACCGGTCGCCTTTTATTCAAGGACTCTGTCGAGTGCAGAGCGAAACTATGCACAGATCGATAAGGAGGCACTTGCCATGGTTGCAGGCGTCAAAAAGTTTCACGACTACCTGTTTGGCCGGCCTTTTCAGATCCAGACGGACCACAAGCCACTGCTCGGGTTGTTCACGTCTGACCGCCAGACACCACAGATGCTGTCTCCGCGGATGCTGCGCTGGTCTATCTTTCTGAATGGATACCACATACGCTGCTCCACTGGGCTGGGAGGCACTTGGGCCATGCGGACGGCCTCAGCAGACTGCCCTTACAGCACCAGTGCCACGATGACCCCTCTCCCGCAGAGGTTGTCATGCTCCTGGATGCACTGCCAGAACCACCCCTCCATGCAGCGGACATTGCCACCCACTCTGCCAAAGATCGCACCCTTTCACGTGTTCTTAACTGGGTCTGGAAGGGGTGGCCAAGGGGCAGCATGGGCCCAGAGTTTTCTGCCTTCACGTCAAGGCAGCACGAACTGACTGCCCACAAGGGTTGCCTACTCTGGAGTGACCGTGTGGTGATTCCACAAAAGCTGCGGTTCCGGGTGCTGGAAGCACTGCATTCTGGGCACCCTGGTATTATCCGGATGAAGGCACTTGCCCGCAGCTATGTGTGGTGGCCAGGCATGGATGCTGCCATCGAAGAATGGGTCCGATGCTGCTCCTCTTGTCAGGAGACGCGGCCAAAGATGCCTCGAGCACCTGTCCACCCTTGGGAGGCATCTCGGAACCCATGGTCCCGCCTCCATATGGATTTTGCCGGTCCCTTTCAAGGGCAGACCTTCTTAATCGTCGTGGATTCGTATTCAAAGTGGCTGGAGGTCATCCCAACATCCTCTATGACGTCACAGACAGTAATCAGTGCATTACGGAAACTGTTTGCCACGCATGGTCTCCCAGACACCATTGTCTCAGACAACGGAGCTCAGTTTAAGTCCACAGAGTTTCGAGAGTTCCTGGACAGCAATCTGATCCGACAGGTAGCTTCGGCACCATTCCACCCATCTACGAATGGCCAGGCAGAAAGGATGGTACGCACTACCAAGGAAGGCCTATCTCGCATCATCCAGGGGAACTGGGCACGGCGCCTGGCAGATTTCACACTGCAGCAGCACGTAACCCCACACACGACTACGGGGCGATCCCCGGCCGAGCTCCTGATGGGCCGCAAGTTGTCAACGATGTTGGACCGCCTGCACCCTGATCGGGCCCCAGAGAAGTCCACACGGTTGGCAGATTCCCCGTCCAAACCACGCACGTTTCAGCCTGAAGACCCTGTCTTCGCACGTAACTATGCTCAGGGGCCTCTGTGGATTCCAGCAGTGATCTCCCGTGCAACCGGACCAATATCTTATGAGGTCACGGCCCCTGATGGTCGAGTACTGCGCAGGCATGTGGACCAACTCCGTCGCCGGACGGTCGGGCCTACCCAAACGGCGGGTGCAGAACTGGAAAGACCGCAGCCTGATAGACGACCGATGTCAACGTCTACCCCTGAAGGCTCGAGTTCTGTCCCAATGGCCCCTGAAGGCTCGAGTTTGGCCCCTGTGGAGCCAGACGCACCTGGGGAACAGCCGACTCCTGTGGTTAGCAGTGTGCCCCCACAAGAGGGCGAAACCGTTCCACTGACTGTCCCAGTGGAGGCAAATGATGAGCCTTTAGTGCCACCACTGTGCCTTCGTCGCTCGCAGCGTGCTCGGGGAACCCCGCACCATCTAAGAGACTACGTACTGGCCCTGGCTGACTGCTGAGTTCAAACTTGGAGGGGAGGGGTGTTGTGTAGTGTGACTGTGGCCGCTAGGTTTGGCGGCAACAGGAAAGACAGCTACGTACATGTGATGTGTGGCCGCTCCACCTGGCGGCGTTGAAGTGGTTCTGAGTTGTTCTTGATACGCATGTCCTCAGTTGGTGTTGGCCGGCGGAGTGTGGCCTGGCGTAAATAAACGTTCGTGTTCTTCCTCAACCCACAACATGTAACAGTTTGGTTTCCTGCACGACGACGAGGCCTCTCAGAGAAACTTCTACGCCGATACTTCGGACCCTACAAGGTTCTGCGCCGTCTTAGCGACGTGACGTACGAAGTCGTGCCCGACGCCTCCTCCTGTTCCAAACGTCGCCAGCATCTGCCTGAGACAGTGCACATGGTCCGCATGAAACTTTACCACTCTCAGTGATGTAAACACTCGATGGCCGCATCTCTACCTGTTGAGCGTCGAGACGACGCTCACTCTGGCGGGAGGGTAATGCCGCGTGCATAGCTACATTTAGCGGCGAGATAGCGACGACAACGAAGAATGCGGATTTGCTCGAGAGGCGCAGCGCAGCAGAGTGAAGAAGACGACAATCTTAGCGGCCTTCTCTGAGAGCGTCTCTACAAGTCCCACTGTCCGTGTTTTTAAATAAACCCCCTGTAATTTATAACCCGCGACAATATCGTGGTACAGGCAGTTATGCCCGGGGACCAACAGGCATATAGTCATGGTTTATATTAGTGACAACCATATTTTTGCTGCTGTTAGCGGCCAGTGGTTTTTACACATCACCCAAATTTAAGTCAGTGCATATACTTAGACATTGTGATGTGCATGTAACATCAGTGCAGTGCTCATGTTGGTTACCATTCACGAGACCATAACAAAGACCTGCTGTCAGCCATCATATCCTGGTACTGACCTGCCTTTGGGAGGCTGACTCAGCCATCTAGGTTGGCGAGCGGGTTCCTGCTTCTGGTCACCAGCCACGATGGTGCAGTGACCAGCCATCATGGTGCATGCATGAGTAGATCTGTTTGATATAAAGTGTTAATGCAGGCTTGTTAATATGCCGTGAACTTGCTATAAACAGCACTATAACTAGACAAAGAAAGAAGAAACAGAAGCTGCAAGGGACATCCTGTTTCTTGCAGCTCTATCTATCAGATGTTCTGATCTCTCTGCTCACATTTGGAGATTGTTTTCACACTCTGACTGAAGCGCTTCTGTCCATGACTTATGGGTGAATTGGGCTTCTCATCTGCTTCAGCCAACAAATACACCTGCAAAGAGTGAGTCTGCCACTGTGGACGACACCAGCATTGGAACTACTAGTGACTGTTTTTGTTTAAAATGTTCAGCAGAACTTCATTTAATTACAAAGGTTTGCTTGTCTTAGTAGTTTGGTAATGGGTGCGGTTTCAGTGTGGTTGTTTTGCTTTTATTTAAAATTACTTTCGTTTTAAATGTTTGACATTTGTGTGTGAAAAACTGGCTCATCCTTTCCTGAAACGAGACCCTGCCTCAGTAAAACGATCCTGCATCGCAGGCATGATGGCTAAATGGCTGCAGCTGCTTCAATGCTGCCCAAGGATGTAGTGTTGATGTTTGAGAGCAGTAGTTATAGGCTGGTAGAAAAAGTGGAACCTATTTAAACTCACTCAAGAAATACGTTTCACCATGGAAACTCACTCGGACTCAAATTCACTGAAATTTAGCTCAACAGAACTAATTGGTACTCGCTAAACTGTTTGTCAACCACTCTCACTCAGTCTCAAACTTACCAACATATTACTCAGTTCGGCACACTCAGACTCGCGATTTGACCTGTGTCTGAGTGAGCGAACAGCTGTCACTAGTCGCAATCCAATAGGAATATTTTTATGAAATATGCACCTCGCATCAGAAATTTTTGCCATGAATGTCCCATGAGCGAGTTTGTGAAGAGAGGTCTTCGCGACCCCCTTATCTCCTAACTTGCGCCTCTGTTCAATAACCGCATGAACGGTTGTGTTTTGACGTATGCTTGAACAGACTTGATTAGCAATGTAAGCAAATATTACGTCGATAGTTATGCTGATAGGCGGGTATATAGGAACATAGGTCAGAAATAAAATGTGGTGCTCACTAAGGCTCACCCAAGAAATACACGTTGAGCTTAGGGCTCACCATCTCAGACTCGCAAATATTTTCCTCACTCGGATTCAAGCTCATTAAAATTGTCCTTTGCCGCACTCACTCTAACTCAAACTCATGTAATATTACTCAGCTGTACTCACTCAAACT
Organism: Rhipicephalus annulatus; assembly: GCA_013436015.1. NCBI lineage: Eukaryota > Metazoa > Arthropoda > Arachnida > Ixodida > Ixodidae > Rhipicephalus > Rhipicephalus annulatus. The sequence continues at coordinate 310,131 of WOVY01002816.1, forward strand.
CACGACTCGATCATAGTCCAAGTGAGCCTGGCCCCATTAACGTCCAATGTGCCATGCTCGAATCAGCCAATCGCTGATACAATGGCTGTGATGGGTAATTTTTGAGCTTGTAGCGCAATTTGTCTAGTGAAAGGAAAACAATTTTCAGGTAAAGTTGAACATTTATTGGGAAATTCTGGCCTCGTGCTGCGCAACAATAGTTGGCTCACGTGTTTTCGGGAGTCTTCTCTACCGATTGGTTGCGTTTTCCGACCATATTCAATAAGTGGTGCAGTGCCCCTTAAACTTTGAAGAGGTTTTGCGGCAGTGCGAATTCCCTTGGATAGGTGCTTTCACGGCATAGCATTCTATGCTGCAGTGAAATTACCTTTACAGGAGGTTATGTGCAGATTATTGTTAACTATTTGTTCATTGCAAATACTTCAATATTTTCAATAATTTAAAATCGAGTCGAACCAAGTTTGAATACAGTACTGTTCCTTCAAATATTCGAAGCATTCGAATATTTGTACAAGCCTGCTTTTTTTAGTTAATATATTTGTCTATTTTGCTCTCTCTACGCAATTGGTTTCTCCCCTTCTCTTTGTCTCTTTCTCCTCTTTCTAATGGTTCTCCCATCTTCTTTTTCACTCTCTCCTTTGCATCCTCCCTTGCCTTTCCCACCCCCTATACAATTTACTATTTAAGGCTATGATTTCTTCTGTCACCGTGCGTAAATAGCTGAAGAGTTATGCTCAGCTTTCAATTGTACGTTCGCTAGTTCGAATATTGCCTCGGGTAAGCAAAAAAAAAAAGCCAAGAAGTATTCTTGTTTTCTTTTCTTCTGCTGCTAAGAAGTGGTTCATTGCAGATGGGACCCGTCTTCTAAAGCTGCACAGGTTCGGAGGTGCCAGTTAGCTTGCCAGTATCCATTCAAATGTTATGACTGGCAGTGCAAGGACCCAGTCTGCAATAGACGCTCATTGGCATACCAGCCAAATGTGGTACGCGTCCAGCAGAAACACAAGAGGTGTCTGGGTTTGCTGCAGGGAACACGCATCTGCGTTGCTGGGACAGACAGTTCGCGTTTGAGGAGAGGCGCATGCACGGACCGAGGATATGAAAAGCGCGTCGCGTGTGCGCTCAGGGCTCTCTCTGTGGCCTTCGTTACGGCCAGTCCTGTCTCCTGTAAAAGCGCATCTCGACGCCTTGTGTTTTTTACACCTGTAAATATGTAAAAAATCGTGTGTTTCTGTCGTCAAGAAGCTTCTCAAAGGTGTCTCCTTCCCCGGCACCTGGGTGAAAGCCTGTGCCCCTAACCTCGGTCACATCAAGATGTGCTTCCCAAAAGTATCGCTGTTGTATGTATTGTGTGCTCACAATTGACAACAATGAAGGCACGGCTAAACTTGTTCCTGGTTTATCAACAGCCTTCTTGCAATATGTGCCAGTTTCAAGTATATGAGGACTAGGGTTTTTTTTTTTTTAAAGTCCTAATTGGTTCGAGATAAAACTACAGCGAATTGAAGACGCTCATGTTTGGAATATTTAAGTAGACTTTCCAGCTGCCCCTTTGCATAGTTGCCACTGCAATTAAGGCATCTCTTTTGGTCTTGTAGCAGCTTTCTTTATGTACCCCCCCCCCCCCCACACACACACACACATTGAAGACAGTCAATTCTGTATGCCACTCACTGTCTGTAGATTGTTGTCACCACAACCTGATTCAATATTTTTATACTGTTTTCACACTTTGCGGTCACCAGGGTTGCCACCTTTTCTCAACCAAAAAACAGGCCCTTCGAGGGAAAGAGGGAGGACCGAGGATACCAGGAGATTAATGTCCAACAATAGACACCATGTCAGCTCTTTGGCATACAGTGCCATTTTAAAATAATATTGCTTTCCTTGAGTCAAATAAACCTGATATAAACGCAAAAATGGCTCACTGAGCTAACCGACTAGTCTAATTGCTAGCATAAAAATATATATGGTTTGAATAATGCTTTGTTTCCATCACTTAAAAAAGAAAAATTGGGAGACCCTTAAGGTTCGCTTTCAAGAATTGAACACGATAACGATACCCTGGCTCTAGTGCGTACTTCAAGCACTTGGTGCATGAAATTTTTTCGAACTTAGTATGCACTCACTATGTGGTCTGAAGGAAATGTGTGCAGCAAAATGTGTGCATTTTGTTATGGCTGGCCACCTTTTAACTATGAAGTCCTTAAGATAATCACATGTTGTGATGCCTGATTACAATGCACACTTGTATCAAGAAATATTACTGTGATATTACATATTGAATTGTGAAGGCAGTATACAGGACGCATGTGTTTGCAAAGCCTAACGTTATTTTCTCTGCATTTTCAAGCAGATTAAGTTATTTTGCTTAATTTCCAAGCAGATGTGTGGCTGTGCGGTAGAACGCCTGCTTGCCATGCAAACAGCCTGGGCTTGACCCTCCCGCAAACTGGGAAATTTTTTATTACTTATTTTATTTGCATCTTTTTTGATTTTTCCGGTTGCTCACAAGGTTCATCACTCACAATCAACGATGCCCATGAGATTTTTAAAACTATCGCGTTAAAACTGGCATAAGAGGGTAACAATGTATGACTGATTGAATAAGCTTTTACAGCTTATGCCAAATCACATTAGTGTGATGTTGAAATACCTAGGTCCATTGTTAGACTACCAAATGTCATGGCTTTCACTTTTATGTCTGTTTAGAGGTACAGCAATTAACTGGCCAGGAAGTGTAAATAGATCTTTCTTTATTTGGAAACATGCAGAAGTATGATAAAGTCAAGCTCCCTTTCCCTTGAGTAATTTGAGTTGTATATGTATTTTGAAATGGTGTTTGAAAATCACAGCAGCTGTGCCATTGCACCGCTTCGTGGCAAAAGCTTAGTATCGCGTTCTGGAGAATTTCTGCACATTGCCTGCTGCAGCTCAGACAATCGTTAATCTGGCTTAAAATTATATAGTATATATATTGCATTCTCACTTTCAATTTTGCTTATTATGCAGTTTAACTTACCCTTCGTGAGTTCATCGATATTTTTCACAATAACAGAAATTTGCAGAACTTCATGCCTAAAAATAGTGTGACATAATCTTCACTAAAATATGGCCATCAATTTATGAGAAAAAAGTGGGACGCATGTGTCTCATCAACCCATGAAGCATCTTTGAATAAGTGGGGCAACACATGTCACATTGTCTCATAAGGGCACTAAGCTGTAATTCTTCTGCCAAATTTCTTGCCCAAAAATGCCCAATTGAAGCAGTACAGAGGAACACTTCTAAAACTGTGGGAAAAAAATTGCTCTGAACCTTAATTTAAGATTTTCTACACAATTTTGTGCCTCTGCCTGTGGCATTGAGTCTAGCGGCTCTGTCCCATGGTCTTCACATACACGTACCCTTTCAGCTTGTGTCTGTCTTGTCGGTAGGTGTCAATAATATTGAAACTCGTCGAAAACAAGGAGAAAACAGCAGGCATAGATGAGTGCACGCATTCATATGAAAATAAACAAAAAGGAGAATATTGCTTTTCATTCACATTTAACGAAGTTGTGTCTATGCATGTCCTGTCTTGTATCTGCAATGGATAAGGGCGAACATCTCAGTTAAGCCTGCATTTTCGCAAATAATTAAAATTGTGGTAATGAATTATGGCAAGCCACTTCGACGTGGTGTCAATGCACTGAATGCTGCGAGTGCATTTACAAATGCTGCATCATATTCGTGAACTCCATTCAGGTGTGACATATTTGCTTTTCTCATATATCTTGCATGATTTGATGATCTTGAATATTCGTGTTCTCTTTGGCTTCCTGGCTGTATGGAGCACCAATTTTGCCATATTTTTCCTTTGGCCCGAAATTTTAGCAACAATGTCTTAGCCACAGCTTTTTGTCTCATTGCCTCTCCTCATAATGATAAAAGATATAAAAGAATGTGCTGTTTTGTGACATCCATCAAACATGAAAAAACAGTTATGCATGTATGCTATGTTGTTAGGCTATGCAAGGAACTTCTTCATTTTTTATTCGAGTGCACTTCCACAATAATTTTAGGTAGATATATTTTTTGCAATTTTAAAAGAAAATCTATAGTTGCACGCTAAAATTCTCTAAAAAATCTGAACAGAAGAATACCATAAATTTGAAACTTTAGCTACTTGGTACGCAATATGACACCGGCTGAAAAAAAATATTAACAGAATAAAAGATTTTAAGCTCAACGTATCACTGATACCATGCATTGTAAATGTGCAATATATAGTTTCTCAGTTTCCTTAATGTTTCTGGTACACCCCACAGCTGGAAGGCATTGTGCTGATGGCAACGTAAAGTGGCAGAGAAAGTTTTACTGAGGGATAAGTGGGATGCATTCATCCTATTAACCATCAAAAGGTTAAGAAATTGATGCTCAGCAGTGGAGCTTCCTCCACAGCAACAAAAAACTTGCATTGAACCACAGTGCATGCACACACCATCTCTCCAACACTTCGCTCATGCACTGTGTCATGGCAGAATTTGGTACCAACGCAGTGAACAGCTGTAGGCCACTGTTTGCAACATGTGTTACATATAAGACTCCATCAGCAACAACGTTTGGTGAAAACTGTTTCATTGCCTTTTTTGTGTTGCCAATGCGTGATTAGACACTCTGAATTACGAGCTTTCCAGTGACATAAAAGAAATGTACATTAAAAAAATTGGTTGGCCGTAGGAAATAATCAGGCCCTCAAAATCCACAGAACCATTAAGAAAGGGTAAGTATTCATTGGTACAAGCACATTCCTGGAGCTCAGTAGCCGGCTGCGCTACACAACTTCTCAAGTCTTTTCTTTTAATGTGCCAGGGCGGATGCTGTGTATCATACTGTTGCACAAGTTTTCCTTTTATTTTGGTGTACTTAACATTTTAAAACATTAGTAAACTTTTAAAACATATACAGTTTTGCAAATCATGACTGTTGAATCGAACACAACAAAATTAAATTTGGAGTGTTAAATCACTTAATATTTCTTCAGATCGAATCACACTTGTCTAAAACACGCAGCCGACCGCTCCAGTTGCTGTTTTCTGCAGAAATATGTTAATGCCGACGCCGTATGAATATCTAACATGGCATACGGCGTGCTAGGCCTTCGTGCGATAATTTAAGCGTGAACAGAAGCATGTAGCTAAGGTGACATAGAAGCCGTCTCTAACAAGAGCCATGCGCTGCGCTGCTCTGGACAAGTGTGATTCCACCTGTACAGCTGCAGTGTTGGCATTTTTTTTGGTGCATGAAATTCTCCATGTTCACTTTACATCTGGTCCATGATATAAACACATGGAAATAAAAAGAATAACAAATAAAACCTTCTAGGTCTGAGTGAGAATAGAAGCCAAGCTGCTTGTGTGGCAAGCAGGCGTTCTACCACAAAGCCACGTGCCTGCTCAAAAATAATTTTCATGCTTTACAAATACACGCGTCTTGTATACACGCTTCACAATACAACATGTAATATCGCAGTATTTCATGGGACAAATGTGCATTGCCACTGGCCGAGATAAAACGTGTGATTATCATAAAGACTTCGTTGTTTAAAGCCAGCCACGAATAACAAAAGGCAGAAATGCTACTGGAGTATTCTCTTAGGACCACGTACTGGGTGCATATAGTTTAAAAACATTTCATGCACATAGTTGGTCGTGGTTTAAAGAATACTACCTAGTACCTGTATTGCGTGGTCTATCCTGTGTCCCATCTCTGCGCTCTTCGAAGTAACTATTTGTACGTATCAACAAGCTCGCTTAGCCACCATTTAGAAATCCATTACGCAGACTGCAACTATATGCGAAACCCTTACTAGCACAAGCCACTTTAAACGTTGATTACGTAGTAATAATCTGCAGTATAAACTTTTCAAGTAATGTTACCCTGCAAAAAGTATGCACTAGGTGGTTGGAGAATGCACTAGGGATAGGATATCACTGTTGTGTTCTACTCAAACCTTGAGGGTCCCCTAATTTTTTTCACCAAACAATTGTAAGATTCATAGATAGTAACGTTCCACAAACATGGTATTATAAGTAATCACCCTTTTGGCCTATACTGGAAGAGTGGAGGGGGTGCTGTTAGGAGTGAATTTACAGGCTGTTAAGAGTGTATGAACCAATTTGACAGATTGTTGTGCAAGTATGCAAGTATTAGGGCATGTCAGTTCAGATTAGATACCTGAAAAAGATCATAGGCAGGGGTTCTGATAGATGTGGACTCTTGAAAGCATTTCATGCTAGGAAAGAAGTGATGTGTCATTGACACATCTGTTGAAGCTTAGAAGGTCAGGAAAGTACATATTTCAAGCGTAGGTATGTGACGTTTCTTGACAGTACATGACTGTGACATTGCACACTTCCATAATCCACATGTGTCTGTTTCCTAACATACTTGCTAGCAAAGCCACAACAGGGTGTTTCTCAATTTATTTTTTTTTCAAATTTAGTGATTTTTCCAAGTTTTTCACAAAGAATAAAAGCAAACTCCATGACCATAATGTCTGCTTGGAAAAATGTGCGGTGGAAAGAACACTTTAGCGGTAAAAAAATAAAATATGAGGCACTCATATAAAACAAATGAACACATTTTGCACACACACTCATTATGTTGTGAGTGTATGTGGTAAATATGAAAAAATGTGTGTACCTGGTCAAAACAAAACTTGTGACCCAGGCACTGAGGAAGTTGTCTGTTTGGTTTTCTGAACAACCAGAACACAACCACACAAATAAAATCAACAGCAGCTGCAAGTTTGAAGGAGCCTGCGATAGTCCAACGGTGCAGCCAATGCTGCTAGGAAACGTAAAGGTGGCGCTATCTCGCGGCATTCATATAAAACAAGGATGCGGCAGCCCGGCCAGTTGGCTTACTGGAGCACATTCTAGTTCATTATAATGGCTATAGCCTGCAGGCCATTTAGGATTGGATCAGGTTACCTTGACCTAGACTGCTGTATTTTCTAATGATTTGCATCCCTGTCTCATTTGTACATGTCTAAAATATACATTTAAGCAAAAAGGAGTACTTACGTATTTTATGCAACGTTGTCTTGACAATGACTAACAACAATGTCGCAACAACGAAACCGTACAGCAAAATTTACTTTATCCTTTCTTTCACTCTCTTTTTTTTTTTTACACAATGCACACATGCTTGTTGGTGTTTTATTTCTCTAGGTTGTGACACGTGGAGCACAATGAAAGTACTCAAGACACCTGCAATAAAAGCTGGGGTAGCGTTTGAAGCACTGATGTCTGAATATGGGGTGGAAAAAAAGAACCTGTCAGACCGCAACAGCTTCCCCGATACCATAGGTAAATAAAAGATGCAGAATCGTGAGTTAGGCAAATTGGTGAGTGTTCACCGTAGAATATTTTACAAAGGAACGGGTTAGAAGCGATCAGAGAGGGTAAGAGCACTGATTTCACAACTGAAATTTATTTGGAAAAGGAAAGAACATATATAGAACATATTGACTCATCAAAACTGTGCACATGTACACATGTGTTACAACACAGAATGATTCATGTCTTCTCTAAGACCTTATGTTCTTCATCTAGACGAGTGTTACATGAAATACTTATGCACTTGTTGTTAGATCTAATGAAAAATGCTTCGGCTACTTCACACATGCACTAATTAACATGTCAATATTTGATATTTGTTTTCTACAAGTGGGGCACACACAGGGCTGGGTAGTATCGCAATAGTATTTAAGAGATACATTTGAGTGTCTGTATTGCTGTATCGAGGCACTTTTCAAAAATGTATTTGTATCTCAGTAGTGAAATACTTTTACGGTGTATCGCATATATCGCGATACTATTCAGGACACGGGTATCCCATTACTTTTTTTTTCTTAAATGAGCTGAGACGTGTTGACAATGGGGAAAAAAAATGTCTGCTGTGACCTTGGCTGTCGACGGCAAGATATGCACCCACCATTTCTACATTTCTGCTGAGGGCGAAACTGACTCCTACCTTCTTGAAAGCGAGCTAGTTGCTTTGCTACCCGCATCCCATTGTGCTCCTTCAGGCAGAACTGGAATGTATTTGAATGATGGCCTGCTTCAGCGTGACAACAATGTTATACTGCTATATTGAATTCCAGCGCAGATATTTTCATTGTGAGGAGTATTGTATACTGCACAATGGGCGCCATTTTTTAAATGTATTTCCTCATGCCAATTGAACGAGTAGTGTTTGTTTTTCTCGTTTTTTTTTTTCACTTTTCTTTTGCAGTGCCCATTTGAAAAACTGGAGCTTATTGCGGAAGCCACAAACCACCCAAAGAATTTGGTGCCGTGTGCCATCTACGATACTTCTTTCTGCAGAGCATTTCTGAAAAACGCCAGCATGGCCAAACAGCGATTCGAAAGAGGTCTTTTTGAGTTTCCTTTCGCATTCCTTGTTTTGTCTGTTCTTAATTCTTTCTGCCTTTTCTAAGATGTTTCTAGAAAACACTAAACCTTCAACTGGAAGTTCGTTTGTTTATGGTTCCAGCACTTCGCTTGAACTATGCTCCTTCTAGCATAACTAATACTGTTGCTGTTGAGTTCCGGATTTCAGTGTACAATGCGTGTGACTGATGCTCTCATATGGCATAGTTTTTTATTGCAACTGATATCTGTAAATATGTGGTTATTAACAATTATGTGCTGTGTAAGCATCCTTTGTAATGCCTTAATGGCACTCAGAGGACGGTTATAATATGATAAATCAATTTCATTTGCAAGTTTCAATGCGCTGCACATTTCAAATATTATGCTGCACATAACGAATGTCTGTATGGAGTATAACTATCCCCGACATAGAGAAAGTATTTTAGTATCTGTGTTCCGGAACACTTTTTTTGTCTTTTTGCAAAAGTATCTCTGAAATATCCTGTCACATGAATTACAAATTTATCTCAGTATCTGTATTTTATGCTTCCAAACCATGCATTTCGATATCTGTGTCCCAGAATACCTTTTTGGGCATCTCTGCCCAGCCAGGAGCACACATCCACATGGCCTACAACGAGCTGCCAAATTAGACGTGATTTTAGCATCTGATAGCATTAGCTCATGCTCTCTTAAGCGCACGTTTATGTAACGCCCCATTTCACCTAAATATTCGCAGCTGCAAGAATGTGGAAATCCCATAAACCACGCCAGTAGTGCAAGGAGCATATCTGTGGACATGACTGGAGACACATTTGTTCGCTTTCCCTGGCTGCTGACACAATGCTCTATCCACCAAAGTACACACATTATGCACTTTATTACGTGCTGAGAATGACATGTTTATGCAATAACGAGCACCAAAATTTTTCAAACCATGTGCTATCCTGTGTATGTATGGGATAACTGCCTGCCTCTTTTTAGGGGAGAAGCTCCTTAGGGCGTGGGCTGTGCGTCCCCTGTATGTAGCCACCTCTAGTTTAGTTCTTGCAGTGTTCACTACATGGCGGTACCGTCCCCTGTATGTAGCCACCTCTTGTTTAGTTCTTGCAGTGTTCACTAGATGGCGGTACCGTCTCCTGTATGTAGCCACCTCTCGTTTAGTTCTTGTAGTGTTTACTAGATGGTGGTACTTGTAGCTGATGATGAAAAGATGCAAGATGTTATAAACTAGAAAGCGGTACTTGTAGTTGATGAAAGACGCGAGATCTTATAAAATAGGAATGATGTCACATATGGCGCGTGTCATTGGTTGAAGGCAATCGTTCGATTTAGTGCGGCGACGTACGCTAGGGGGAGCGATGTAATAAAATCGAGTGGGCAAAATGTACAGAGGATTCATGGTTTACCAGGTTTACCTCCGGAGCTTCGCCCACTCATCATCATTCACTTCGTGGATATGGCGGAATTTTTTCTTGCTAAATTCTGGTGCACTAGAATCACAATGATAAAACTTCTCGATCTTTGAAATAAGTTTTTCCGACAAGGAGCAAATCACGTCACCCGGAAAGCCAGAATTTGCAAGGCGAGCAACTTGTGTATCAAATGCATGTGCCATAAGGTGCTCGCGTAACTTCTGAAGAGCGGCACCCAGCACAGTTGACGGAATGGCTCCCTGTATGGTTTTGAGTGGCCGGAATTAAAATTCAAAATTGGCTTTATGAATCTAGGTTGGTATTGCTATATATGTGATCTTTGACGAAAGCCTGTCTTAAACCGAGAAACTGTAGCTCATAATTTTTTTGAAACTCCAAAGTGAAACGCTGACATTTCGTTTTCCTTAACATCTTTCTTTATATTAGCAACCAGTACAGAGCAATTGTTAATGTCCAGTAGAACTAAGAAGTCATGGACATATCAAACAGCGTGTGATGATAACCAATTCAAATGCTTTTGCAGCTGCCCGTCTACATACCCAAGAAAAATATGACTGATTACAGGTATATTCGTGATTCAATGCAGATACCAGATTTTTGGACAAAATTATTTCCCTTCCAAGACACAACGGTAGAGTTTAGGTGGCCTGCATGAGCTCTAAAAACGACGCAATAGAGATGCCACAATGGCACTGAAACAACAACTCATTATTATCTTCTCTCATGCACTGCTTTATACACTTCAAATCATCACATTGGGGCAAACAATAATATAAATCTTTTACGTCTATACCGAATGCACTACGGCACAAAGAAGGTTGTTCACTTAGTGATAAGATGATAGATTCTGAGTTAGAAATTTTTAGCGGATTACAAGTCTTCAAACGCTCCAAATTTCTTTGAATATACTCTGAAACATTTATTTACCAAGTGTCTTTTTCTGAAACAACAGCTCTTAGTGGCAACATGAATCTTCACTGAAATAAAAACATATAGTTTTTGCCCTTTTGCTTTTTTCACACTTGCCGCTACGCGTTCCTGATTAAGCGTTAGTAACAGGGCATAAACTTATTCGTTCAGTCACCAGCTTTTTGCATCAACACTTTTTTTTTATTAATATATACCCTGAAGGCCCCCTCAGGCATTACACAGGGGGTTTTAGTTATACTATAAATTTGCAAATCAGAACATTGGCATTATAAAATTAAAGTGGTAAACAAAGTAAAATACAGTTCCATAGACAAAGATGCAAAAGGAAAAAAAATTGTCGCAGAGAGAGACACAGCTATAGTGCAAAAAAATATATACACAGAAAATTGCCATGAAAAAAATTGGCCCCGTATCTGCATATTTGACTAAAAATGTCGTCTAAAGACTATTGTCTTTCGCCTGAAAAGAGTGAATAGAATGAAATATTTATTTGATGTTTTGCACGAGAAAACTGGTGAATGGGATCCTGGAAGTGTTGCGTGAGACATGAGTGCCATCTGGCGGTAATCTCAGAAAACGAAAGGATGGCCTTTGTTATAGCAAGCACGCAGCATGCGTGCAATCTTGGAGGCCATATTTTGTAGATTTCAAGGCAGGTAGCAGCACAGTATCGTCTTAGCAAAGCGTAGGAGACTCGCCTTTTCGTGCGAAGCGTCGCATTGTCAGCTGCAGTGCTTAGAATTACTTCTTCATACCTTTTCTAGTATAAATAAACACAGTGCACAATATCGACGTGTTGATATTGTGCCTCAAATATGCTCAATATTTGCTTTTTATTGACAATCGTACAAGTATGAACGCAGAAACTTGAGCAATACTGGTGGATGCTGTGAATGTGGTCATACTTGAGCCATTTTACTGAGAGACAGACCAAAATTTTTGCGTTGGACTGTCCCAAGCAAGACTATCATCTTTAAGGAGAAAATATATTTACAATGAAAGAAGAGTAAAAATAAGCACATACATGCACTTACAAACTCACACAGATAGGTAAGTCATATGTCCAAGAAAATATTGAATTGGTTTACAAAGGCGGCATGATCAATGAATCAAGCGATGTCGCCCGGCAGTGTGTTCCAGTGATGTGTGCTTCGAAGTAATGGTGAGTGTTGATACATAATTGTGCGCGCCAAAAAAGGGTGTATTTTGAATTGGTGATCAATATGTTTAAAAATATTATGAGGTATGTTTGTACAAGCTTCATGAAGGCACATTTACTATGATGAAATGTATGAAAATGCAACAACAGTGACGACAGTCTGCGTTTTTCAAGAAGGGGTAATGAAAGTGAGTGTGTAATATCTGTAGTGCTGCAGTTGCGAGAATACTACTTGGTGATATATCCTGCTGCTTCATTTTGTATTGATTCTAGTTAATCGATGAGATATGATTGATGTGGGTTCTAGATGATAGATGCATATTCTATCTTTGAACGAACAAGTGTAGTGTATGCTAGCATTTTAGAGGTATAGTTCACCAAGTAACGGTTTCTTTTAATAAATCCAAGTGCTTTTGACACATCACTTGTTACGATATCGATGCGCTTATTCTAAGGCAGGTCAGAAGATAAATGAATTTCAAGATATTTAAATAGGGATACTTTTTCAATGGGGAGAGCTTGAATTTTATATTGACTCATTTTTGTTTTATGTGCTCTTGTAAACGTCATGGCCTTCGTTTTGGAAGTATTAATTTGCCATGGTGACACCAAAATGTGAGTTTATTAGGGTCCAACTATAATGACTCGTTAGCTTGGGTGCTGCCAATTTTTCTATAAATGATGTAGTTGTATGTAAATAATTTGATAGTAGATGACAAACCATGTCCAATGTCGTTGATGTTAATGAGAAACAAAACTGGTCCCATGATTGATCCCTGGGGAACACCAGACTTTGCATGTGAAAGTGAAGATGCATGTCCATTCACATAGATTGATTGGCTGCAGTTTCTCAGAAAATGATTTATTCAGCTTTTTTCCAAACCAGTGGCTACCTTATCATTATACATAGAACCATCTAGAGTTGAAAAGAAGCCTTCTTTGTCAGCAACCAAAACATGCAACTTACCTTCCAGATGCGTCTCAGACATCATGAACACCGTTGTGAGGAGTGACCAGGCTATGTACAACACAGGCAAGCTGAAAAAGCCAGTAGGCTTTTTTTTGTGAAGCTAAGTTGCGTGTTTTGGTTACCTTCATGCTACCTTCATTTATGTACTCTTCTATGAACATAATGGTAAAAAATACTCATGGATTTAATAACACCATCTCAAGGAAATGAAATGAGAAGAGAGTGTGCTACTCTTGAAATATCTGCAATAAGTGCATAGCGGAAGACATTTGCAGCTGCATCGCCAATAATAATAATAATAGCAGTAATATTATACAAGGCAAGACATAGCCCAGCAAACCTCTTGTGATGGCAGTTAAAACATAAGCACCTAACTAAAAGGCCTTCAAGCCAAGCTGAATTTGTGGCCACGACAAATATGCACAAGTTTACTGATGTGAGAAACGCTGTGCTTGGAAAGTCAGATATGGTATGTTTGCTGGTCTCGCAGCTTGCATTTGACGGGTCAAAGCGTCTACTATCCAGCCAGTTAACGATCGAACACTTGTGAACATGTAAACAAAAGTAACTCTAACAGGAATTGGGGTCACATTTTAACAAACATTCACGAGCACTCAGTAAGTCCCCGTAAAAAAGCGGTGCTGTTGCTCGGGCTGGTAGGGTGAGTCTGCCCGCCGCCGGGCATTTCTTCTTCCGTCGACGACCGGTGCTTTCACTCTCTCCGTGAGCCGACAGAGAAGATGACAATGGCGCTCTGAAGGTCATTGCGGCGCCCGTTTAAAGTGGCCATAACAAAGGAAAAAGGATTTTCAAGACGAAGAAGTAGCCCCTATTAGGGTCTTAAGCGTCCCCCCGACTTCCTTTGGCGGCACTTGAAAGGCAAACATGGCTCCTGGCCGCTCTCTTCGAGAGGGGACGGCACACTCCCCATCTGGTGTCTGCTTGTTAGACGCCACAGTTTGTTGATGGCAAAAACAAGGGCACCACTACCGATATCGGTCGGCAGAGTTTCCTTATTGCGCCATTCCTTGCAATCTTCACCTCCACCTTGCGCACCATTCCGTCCGCACTGGGCAGGCTGTGGGTGACAACGCCGATGGGCCAATCGTTGCGATTTGCTTCTTTGTCCCTGATGAGCACGACGTCGCCTTCCTTTATATCCTTTTTCCTCACTTGCCATTTTCGACATTCCTGCAGAGTAGCGAGATAAGTTGAACGCCAGCGTTTCCAGAATTGGTTAGCCATGTTCTGGACTTAATGCCAGTGTCGCTTGTACAGATTAGTTGTATCTATTTCTCCAGTTGTTGGGGATGCGCATCCTTTCTTGTGTGTCAGTAGCGTCGCCGGAGTGAGGATGGTGGGATCTTCGGGGTCCGAGGAAAACGGAGTTATAGGTCTGGCATTCATGATGGCTGCGACTTCTGCTAGGAAGGTGGCAAGAATGTCGTGAGTAAGCCGTTGATGGCGTGATTGCATAAGCATGGAATCAAGAATACAGCGTGCTATACCGATCATCCTCTCTCATGCGCCGCTCATGTGGGATGCGTGCAGTGGATTGAATATCCACCTACAGCTGGTGTTCGCTAGGAACCTGCCAAATAGTGAGCTATTGAAGCTCTCAGCGCCAATTGCAAGTTCTCTGCATGCACCGACGAAATTCGTCCTGCAGTCAGAGCGTACAAGCTTCACAGGTCCTCTTACGGACATGAACCTTCGAAAAGCATTTATGAAGCTCGACGTGTCCATTGATTCGATGAGTTTAATGTGCACTGCGCGAATGCTTAAGCATGTGAACATTACTGCCCAGCGCTTGCTGTTGGCAATACCACCTCTCGTTTGGCGGGAGGTAATCAACCAAGGGCCAAAAACATCGATTCCCACGTTTGTAAAAGGGGGCTCCGTGCTGATTCGGTCGGCCGGAAGATCAGCTATCTTCTGATCGTGAATGCATCCACCTAGCTTCTTGCACGAAATACAGGCCTCCAACTCAGAGGAGATGCACCTTTTGCCTCCAACAATCCAATATCCAGCAGCTCTCACAGCTCCCTCCGTGATGTGTCGACCTTGATGTTGCACACAGCCATAGTGGTGGCGCACTCGGAGTTTCGCGACATGGTGTCGGCCAAGTATTATTAAAGGGTTTTTCTCTTCATCTGGAAGGTCACCTTTGTTCAAGCGGCCACCGACACGGATTAGCCCCTGGGCATCCAAAATTGGATCAAGCTTTCGAAGCGAGCTTGTCTTATGAACTTGCTCTCCTCTCTGGATACAACGCAGCTCTTCTGAGAATACGTCCTGCTGCACAGAGTGAATAATGATGACCTTGGCTCGATGGAGCAGCTCCACGAGATCCATTTCTTCTGGTGGCGAACACTTCGCGGGACGGGCAACCCGGATCATGCCAGCCACAGCTCGTGTGAGCGAGCTCCAGCTTGAAAACTTGCTGAGTCGTTCAGCTCCTAGTTGCTGTTGCTGGTTGGTTTTCGTCACGAAGGTGCGGACCTCAGTGCGTACCTCTTCGTCTTCATTAGGGTCTATAAGCTGGAAACATGATGATGATGCTTCCTCTTGAGGTTGAGAGAGAAAGTCGGGTCCTGAAAACCAGTTCGTCTTCTCGAGCTGCGCTGCTGGAATTGGTCTGGTGGCGTGGTCTGCTAGATTTTCTTCAGTACACACATACTTCCACTGACCAAATCGTGTGCTGGCATGTATGCGCTGAACTCTGTTAGCTACGTACACATAGAATCTTCGCGTTTCATTGTGTATGTATCCCAGAACTACCTTACTGTCTGTGTAAAATGTGACAGAACTCGGCTGTAAGTAACTCCCGTAGTATGGCACCGGCCATTTCTGCAGCAAGGACCGCTGCACACAACTTCAGCCTTGGGATTGTGTGGTCGGGTTTCGGCGCGAGCTTCGCCTTTCCCATGACAAATCTGACATGTTTGTTTCCCTGCTTGTCGATTACTCGTAGGTACGCTACCGCGGCGATGCCACTCGTGGACGCATCTGAGAACACGTGAATTTCTCTAGTGGCGGCTTCAGAAGTTGAGTGCGGTACATAAGTTCTCCGCACACATAGGCAATGAAGTGCTTGTAGAGAATTCTTCCATTCATCCCAACTTTGTTTCTTTGCATCCGAAAGTGGCGTGTCCCAGTCATAACCTTCCGTCACGAGGTCACGGAGCAGGTGCTTTCCCTGAACCGTTACAGGTGCCACGAACCCCAGCGGGTCAAACAGACTGTTGACGGTCGACAGCACCCCTCGCCGTGTATAGGGCTGGTCTTGAAGTGGAGCTCTGAAGACGAAGGTGTCGTTGTGTACATCCCGAAGTAGACCGAGGCTTCTCTGCATATTTGATGCGTCTTTGTTCAAGTGAAGACTTTTCAGTCCCTGCGCACGGTCTTGTGGAGAAAATGCATTCAGCACATTCTGCCTGTTTGAGGCAATCTTGTGCAGCCTTATGTTAGCTGTAGAAAGCATTTTTTGCGTTCTCTGCAACAGACTGATGGCGTCTTCCTCACACAAAAGAGACTTGAGTGCATCATCGACGTAGAAGTCTCGCTCGACGAACCTCCTTGCATCTTCACCGAATTGTTGAGCAGCCTCTTGAGCAGTTGGCCGAAGGCCATTTGTAGCGACCGGGGGTGAGGGACTGTTGCCGAAAACGTGCACCTTCATTCGGCACTCCATGATTTCTCGGGAGATGTCATTGTCCTTAAACCAGAGGAACCTTAGGTAGTTCTGATGATCTTCACGGACGACGAAATTGTAAAACATCTGCTCAATGTCGGCAGTTATCGCCACTGATTCCTGCCGGAAGCGTATCAGTATTCCCACAAGATTGTTTGTCAGGTCGGGTCCGGTGAGAAGGACACCATTCAGAGACACTCCTTCGTGCTGAGCGCTGGAGTCAAACACCACGCGGATTTGATCGAGTTTTTGAGGATGGTGAACTCCGAATATGGGTAGGTACCAGCCCTCTTCGCCGATGTCAAGTGGTGAAGCTTCCTCTGCATGACCCCTGACGAACAGTTCTTTCATGAAGTGCACGAAGCGCTCTTTTGTCTCAGAGTTTTTTCACAACGTGCGTCCCAGCAAGTACAGGCGAGAGAGAGAGCCTGTTCTCGGTTATTCGGAAGCCATCTTCTTGGTGAGCGGAAAGGTGAAGGGGCAGCCCAGTTGTTGGACCTGTCTTTGTATAATTCCCTATCCATGATATTGAGGAAGGCTCTATCTTCTATAGACAGGGAACGCTCGTTGTCTTCTCGCGTTGTCTCGAACAGGTTAGGTGCCAAGGTGTCATCTGATGCTGTTATTGATGAGAAATCATTCTTGACCTGATGCCTATCCGCAGTGTAGAGAACCGGCGCTTCCATCACCATGAAATGTTTTGTACATGAGGTAAAAAGGGATGGTCTTCCGTTGCCCAGAATGTGTGTTTTATGGTGCCTGTTTTACGCGTACGACCCAGGCAGATGTTTCCGACAATGACCCATCCGAGATCGAGCCTCTGTGCATAAGGAGCGTCAAGTGGCCCGTTATTGGTCTGGCGAACTTTGTGGACTCTGAGAACGTCTCGACCGAGAAGGAGCAATATTCTTGCCTCTTCGAGAGGTGGAATGTGAGCGGCAATGGCCTTCAAGTGCGGGTAGTTCAGTGCTGCGTCTGGCGTTAAAATTTCTTCCCTGTTGTCCGGTCTAAAGGTGGGTGTGGGCGCACACACTCCCCGCCATCATGTTCCACAGCTGCGTCGAGTGCACTTGCCTGCGCGTCTGCAGCAGCTGCCTCTTTTTCATGTTGTAATACCTCAAGCTCGGCCTCGATTCTTGCCTTCTCTAAGCGAATTGCGGCCTCTTTACGTCCAAACTGAGCTCTTGCTTTGACAGCCTCTGCTTGCGCGTAGGCCTGCACAGCAGCCAGGCTAATCGTGGAGGAGCCCGATCGTCGTGATCGCGAGGAAGCTCTTGAGTGAGCCAATAGAGAGAACTGCGATGCTGTTTCATGTGCCCTGTCGCGTTCTTGTGGCATAGCCTCTCGTAACTTTTCGCTCACGATCGCCTCACGGTCTTCATCGATTGCCTGTCGGAGCTGTAATTCGTGCCTGGCTTCAGACGTCTTCGCCTTCTCGGGAAAGCTGAGTATCTTGCGGTAGCATGCTCGTAGTACTCGTAACTTGCACGAAGATGCGCTTTGGCGCCAGTAAACTGTTCTCCCTTAGCGCGTGACAGGGCCTGAAGAGCGCTCTCCACGTTTTTCCAAACAGAATCTAGTTTACGGCAGTGCTCTTCGCGGCTCGTTTGATACATTTCTTTAGCCCTCGTTGACATGGTTGTTTTTCTTTGCGGCTGAATGTTTGATGCAGAAGCTTGTGTTGTGACATTTGGACACTCATGCATCAGCTCGTCCTGGTCCATTCTTGTTTGCACGTTTTGCCTCGGAGCGGACGTATGTGAAACAAATGGTGCTAAGCTGCGCGTTGAGCGTTGTGAGATAAAATGAGCCCACCTTGTTGCTGCCCTTCTACTGTCAGTTGCTCAACTCCTTGGTGATGAAATTCTTGCAATGGGCGTGTGTCTGGGTTCAACCGGGGGTCTTGTTGTGGCGACGTATCCCATTGCCTGCGGACGTTGAGTTGGCGGCCGATGGCAGTTGAAGCGCTTTTTTACTATGCTGGTCTTGCAGCTCGCATTTGATGGGTCAAAGCGTCTGCTATCCAGCCAGTTAACGGTCGAACACTTGTTAACATTTAAACAAAAGTAACTTTAACAGGAATTGGGGTCACATTTTAACAAACATTCACGAGCACTCAGTAAGTCCCCGTAAAAAAGCGGTGCTGTTGCTCGGGCTGGTAGGGTGAGTCTGCCCGCCGCCTGGCGTTTCTTCTTCCGTCGACGACCGGTGCTTTCACTCTCTCCGTGAGCCGACAGAGAAGATGACAATGGCGCTCTGAAGGTCGTTTGCGGCGCCCGTTTAATGTGGCCATAACAAGGAAAAAAGAATTTTCAAAACGTAGAAGTAGCCCCTATTAGGGGCTTGAGCGTCCCCCCGACTTCCTTTGGCGGCACTTGAAAGGCAAACACGGCTCCTGGGCGCTCTCTTCGAGAGGGGACGGCACAGTATGTGATATGTAGAAGAAACATACATCAAAATAGTGCATGTACCAACATGGAAGCTAAGGAATGCTTTAGTCAATGGGAAGAATAAGCTGCTGAGCGGAAATTCCTGTAGTCTTCTTTACACTGTAGTCTGCCACGAGCGTGACAACATGTCAGTCTATGAGACCTGTGATTTCAATGAAAGAGTTAAACAACACAACAGTTGAAAATGAAGTCACCAAATCATGGGTGGCCTTGAATGCCATCGCTGAACATGTGGAATATACAGGCTTTCAAATTGACTGGTCAAGCAACCGTGTTCTGGTCGAAGAAAACAAGCTTGCATCATGCCAGCACCTGGAATCCCTGCACATTCACACAGCTGCACATGTCCTCAATAAGATTTATGGAACGCTGACCATATACTTTTGGTGCTTACATCACGCGCCTAGTCATACCTAAATACGATGTACCTTTCTTATGGCTGTCATTCAGAACAATATCAGGTGCCCAAACATCAATAAACTTTGTGTTATTTTGGTTGGTATATCCATTTGTTTGTACACTAAGAAGAAACAGTTATGCATTGCCTTTTTTTAGGCTTCTTCTAGCTGTTCAGTGTAGTTACTGTCAAGGAGTGACTTTTTGAATATTGATCAAGGGTAATGCTTATTTTTGTGATGGTAGCACAGACTGCCGCCAGTTTCCATGAATTAGCCAGGTTTTACCAAAGTTCCTCCAGTTTTCCAGCAAAGCCCCAATTCCCCGACTTTCCCAGGTTGGTAGACACCCTGCACAAACAAAGATAGATGGCAGTTAACTCGCGTCCTGTGTTTCCTGTCTTATGCAAGTGTCATTCTGCACTTTATTACCTTAGAAGTACTTGTTGCTGGGCAGGTTGGTATAACATTATTAGGGAAAATTTTAGACAACGCAAATGTGTGGTGCAGTGTAAATATTTTCTGTAGTTCAGCTGCGACTGACGCTCTTTTTCTGTGCTTTTTCATTTTTTCTGTGCTTTTTCATTTTTCCAGTGCTGCTTAGGCATCTATAATTTTCCTAGCTTAATTAGCTTAATTACCTCCCTGAAGCTATGCATCATCTTGCCCATTAACAACCATTGTTAAACTATTGTATGTGGCATTGTTAATGCAAAATGACCTTAGAGTATATGCTAAAGATCTTGCAGGATCACTGGCTGAATGTGACAACCAGTTCACCATTTATAGGACCCGAAGTTTTGACATTTTCAATATATCTGTTCGCACAGTGCATCATTGAAGTCATGCAAGCTTAAAATATGGTGCTCCCACAGAGAAATTTTTCTTCCTGTGCTGTGACCAACGGAAAAACTATGTAGACAATAACGAAAAGAGATCACAACTAGGCTTAGCTGTGTGATGTCTGCCTCAATAAAAATGTAATAAATTAATGCAAGTGTGCTTATATCACCATGGTGTTGCCAGTTATTACTACATTTGATATGAACCTCTGCTCGCTCCACCATGGTGTTCCTAAGTGTGTACAGTCTTACCTCTGAGACAGCATTGCCAGAACTAATTTCACTGTCACAATCTTGAACAGGTGTGCAACAAGCTTGCGCCAGTGCAGAGAACACAAGAGAAGTGGTCACTGCTTGCATGTTCAAGATCGTATGCAAGCACACCGGACTATGATTTTGCAGTGTCTTACATTTTGAGTGGAGTATACATCGTGATGGCTGGAGCAGTCTCTGTGGTCACCAGCTAGACAATTACATTGTGCATATTGTTGCTTGAGACAACTGTGTAGGACAAAAAAAGGGCACCGTAGAAAAAAATATTTTTAAGCTAATGTAAGGGCTTGTAGTGACGAGACTCTCAAAAGGTATATGGTGTGTCATATTTCAATAGAGAAGCAACATTTATACCTAGTTTATGTTAGTAGGAGTCTGCTAAACATTGGCCATACAAGCTTGTGGCTAGAGAAGGATGATGTCCAGAAGATACCCTCCTGAAATGTTAACCTGCACCGTCCTCCCTTGCCCTTCTTGGTGCACTGGAATTTTTGCCCTATAGGTACTAATTCCTTCAGTGGGTACTCTTGAAGGGCTTCTGAATAAGCTCACTCTTACCACCTGCTTTACCCAAGGGCAAATCCTACTGTTGGAACTTGTTTGCTTGGCAAAAATTTTTAACAGGAAAAGAAGCTTCACTCGTTACACAAATAAAGCTACAGCATTGCAAGATTACTATGATGTTATCTACACAGACCTCCCACATACAATTCACCAAAACGTCACCAATTACCTTTATGGTGAGCCTGATTATGCCTTAAGACAGCATGTAAGTTTCTTGATCCTATACTTTTTAATCAGTTCATGAACCTTGAAAAAACAAGATCGTCACATGCTGTGCATAAAACCAGTGCTTATGAAGTGAAATGATGCCATCGGAAGCATCAGCAAAAGTAAATTCCCCCTGCTAGAAAGCAAATTCTGCATGAAGCCTGTAAATGTACTGTTAACAAAGTCTTCTCGAGAACTTCATTACTTCTACTTCTGCAATTTGCATAATCCTGTCTCATGCATACCTTGCTGTCAACCCAAAAAATTATTGACCTATGAGGTGTTACTCATGTGACCATGCTCATTTAACATACCTGCAAGCCTCAGAGCTAACATAATAAAATTGTAGACTTTAATAAATTAATGCTCTCTGCTACTCACCCCTTCAAAAAAAATTCTTAGCATCCCCTTCAAACCTGTTATTTTAATGCCTCAACAGGGACAGTGACCTGACTCATGAAAGGCATATCCGGAGCTTGTGGTGCAACTAAAATCTTTTTGGAGCAGCATAAAAGCCGCCTGAAGCTTTTAAGCTAGAGCTGTTGCACCACATGTTACAGGGAACTAGTTCATGAACATATGCATGCATGTTCACTTGGACTTCTGCTCAACGTAAACGTAGGCTTTTTGCTTTTTTGCAGACATCCCCAATTTATATCAAGCTACCTAGCGCTTTCCGGCAATTCACATGCCATTTGTAAATGACTCTGGCTTTCAGTGATAGTTTAGCTACAATATTGAAGCACGAACTGGTAAGACTATTTATGCATTGTATTTACTTTCCAAAAAAAAAAAAGAGTCTGATTATATTAATGGTTTTATTAGTACAACCTAATTGTTCATTGTGTGGAGAAGTGGTTGCTGTCATTGTTTATGTACAGAATCGTTAGGTTCCTGATTAATGAGCGCTTCATAAAAAAAGGTTTTTGTAACTGGTCCTTACTGCCCATTATTTATTATGGCTCGACAAAATTTAGAGTTATGGGGGAGTAAGTAGTTACACTTGGCAAACTGTTTGACATGTACAGTCCTCGAGGTCGAGAAGCTAAGCCGAGACATACCGGAATAGTGGAACACCATGCTTTCTAGGAGAAGTAACAGTGATTGTACAGCATGCGGTACTGCTGATAAAATTTGCCCACTGTATGGACTTAACCACCTTGTATGAAATATTTTGAAAGTAAACTGTAACAAATAGGACCACAAATTAAAAAAAAATAACTAAGTGGTCAGTTCTATGTGCAGGTACTAAATTACTGTATTTTAATACGGTAAAGCAAGACTGTTGTCCAAGCACAACTAGCTCATTATCACTTTTATCTGACAGCAACCACAACAGTTAGAAACTATTTGGCTGAAGTCACGTGGTAACTTTTGTGGTATAAGCGGGTTCAAATTGTTAAGAAAGTTGGTGGCCAGCAACGTTTTCAACTACATTGCACGTTCATGTCCACTGTGATGACATCTCCAAATCGCAGGGGTAACGTATGGATTTCAAGCGTATGCCATATACTTGCTCCCTGAGAGAACACAACAACGAAGAGTGCACGCATGCTTGACACAAATAATGAAATTTTTGAAAAAGATGTAGCAGGTTTCGTCTCTTGGTGCAGATCCCTGCAGGCACTTACCTAATTACCACCCCATTTTGCCAACAAGCAGCCCATGTAAGATGTTCGAACATGCGCTATTACGTCGGGTCATAACCAGTTTCCTCTAACCACCTTGCACTTAGTTCTGGCACGACATAGGTTTCAAAGATTTATTTCTTGCAAACTGTGCGAGTAATTGCAGACCATTCTTATTTTCGTGCTTACACGATAGGAAAACATGAGCTACAAATTTTCTAAGTTTCTAAAATATGAATGATAATTGAATTGTGAATGGTAATCTACAGCCAGCCTTAGTATATATTTCCTTTAAATCATTTTCAATTTGAGGGATGGCACAAATTTTGAAGTACGACTGAAGCCTCTCATATGCATGTTTCGTTTATTTGAAGGTGCCATTTAACAATCTTGAATTAATCCTGCAATGAACTAAAATCTGATTGCCTTGCGAATTGCCTGCCACAAAATGTATTTTACTAGGTGAATTGTTCTGGGCTTGTTACACAAACTGAAAATGATGACGATACTGACTGCCGCATCGTCACTGATGAGGCAGAGGATAGCGCGTGTACAATTTAGGTGCACACACGAGGCCCAATGTCAGTGCTACATTTCCAATTTACACATGAGCACGCGCAATATGTATGCTTTACCGCAATACACAGCGTGCACTTCACCGCAAGGCACGACTGCCTTGCGGCACTGTTTAATTTTAAGAAGACGCGTAAGGTGGCAATTTTGACCGAATATTTATAGTGCTCCCAGCATATCTTCAATTTTATTTCTTTTTTTTTCTTTGTATACACCCACAAGAACAGACATAGCTTAGAAAACCGATTATAGTAATCGGCGACAGCATATTTAAGCCACTTGGAAAATAACGTTGTGTGAACGCCTGGTAATATTCCATCGCTTCCAACTTGTGCATTTCGTATCTGTCTCACGCAGTTACGCAAGAAGAAGCTTCAATGAAAGTTTTGGCGCAAGCATACACTTCACCCAAGCGACACATCGATCCTTATGCTACACACGCACGTATGGCATACATCCACAAATAGCATAACACACGGTGTTCATGATCGGGCAAGTCATTACCACATTGCTTATAGACAGTATTACAGAACGAGACCACGTATTCATGCGCAGAGGCGGTTCTCGCGAATGCATACAACTCCCGCTCAAGCAAAGACTACGGATAAATAACCACCGCACGGTAAACATCCTCACAAGTTAGTGAGAAACCTTAGACATTTCGTTCCCACCACCTAAACATCCCCAAAAAATGTCCAACACGGCGATTCTGTCGCCGTCTATTCATACATTTTCAGCCAAGTCAAGCCGGTATTAAGCGGCTATTGGGTGAATCGTGGGTGAACCCCGAACCTAACGTTTTGGCTCTCAAAAGGTTCGTGCCACCCGGTGGCAGCAGACGCGGCCGCCGAAGTCAAGTAGAGAAGGAAAACTGCGCCTCTGCTACCTTAAGTTTGAACGCTTCCTCTACAGTGTACTAGAAGAGGCAGTGAAATGAACGAGGTGGCCGCGCCGCATCTCGGATGACTCTCCGGATCATGACAGTAGAGGCGGCGCTGTTGTTGCATCGTACTAAAGATCTCAGGAGCGTCTGCATAAGGAGCGCGCGCTCTGTAGCCTGTGAAAGTGTGTAATTGCTCATTTTTAGCGCGTTTGATGGGTTTCTGAGCCCTTTATAAGTGGACTCACCTGCTACGCGTCATGGTGCACAAGTGAATATTCAGGCACGCCGATATTTTGGTGATACATTCACAGTTTTGAGAGAATGCCGACACCCACACAGACACAAATGTCACTCTTAATTTGCACGGATCCACCTAGCTTCTCACTCAAGCACCACTTTGAGCTGGGTTACATAATGAGTGGCTACTGGCGAACTATAAAAAGAGGAGAAGTATCAAAACTGCGATTAAATCATACGCTCGTTTTGTCAGCAGTCTCCACGATATGCAGAGTGCAGTGTTCCTCATGTGAGCCAACATGCGCTCGATGGTTTAACAAGAAAGTCGAGTACAAGTAACGCTGTTACAACATTTATATCGGTGACCACTTAGTTTTATTGTGCCAGTTTTGCGGGAGATATTAAATATTGATTTCTGAAAGCCTTACTACACAGCGAACATATAAAAACAACACACAAACATATTAAAAAGTGCCAAATGTATATATAGCTCGTCTATTAATCTGCGTAAATTCATTGTAACCAGTTCTCGATTTGTATCGACATCTTAAATTGTGCTGCTTTTCGAATCTATTGGCATAACGCCATTGCAAGCCAGCAAATGTATGACGATGTTTTGTATAAGTGTAGTTATATTATTAAGTGTTAAAATTGTACGCAGGCAGTGAGCATCTTGTTTTTAGAAACTTAACTTGTATATGTACACAGTAAACACACACACACACACACACACACACACACACACACACATATATATATATATATATTTATATACACAAGAGTATACGCATTTAAGTCACACATCACCGCCTCATTAACATTATCCATGCAATGCACTTTAGCACAGCTACTATTTTTAGCCGGTGCATTTCTCGTTCGACTACGTTAGACTTGAACTAGTTTTATAACGTCATACTGTCGAAAAGGCGAAGTTTACAGTATGCATTAGTACATAGACACGCGGTATTCAGCTTCGCCAACTGTAAACCTTCGACGCAAGGCTAGAACACAGATTTTTTTTTTTTTGATGGCGGGGGGGGGGGGGGAGGTGCAGCAGAACGACTAACTTTGGCAATTGGTGGTCGCAGTTATTGTGTGTAAATATCTTACTATACCCCAAAAAGTTAAATTACGAAAATATTGCGTAGTGTTGGGGGTTCAGGTTCCCTTCCTTTCCCCTCCCTACAAACAACCTTCTGGTTCTGCGTGCGTTTGAAACGATATATTTTTTAAAATCTCACAGCTTTCTGAGCGCCACTAACTTCCAATAAGTGGGCTGAGTTACTTCGTATATTGTAGACACCTAACCAACGAAGAAAGAGTTAGACAGAAGAAGTCAGTATAAGGCACGCCCTTTCATATTCATTTTCGATCTTTCACAAAGCCATTTAGGGAGCTCAGATTTAGTAGATAGGCGTATCATACTTCAAGGGCTATGGCATTGTGTGCTAGACATGAATGTTGGGGAGGTACGAAAAAATCTGTATAAAGAAAGCGCGACGAAGGAGCCGAAGCGCATATCAGTTCCTGCATGCGGTGCACAGCTCCTTCAGTATGGATGAATGGATGGATTGATGGATGGATGTGGCTGTACCCTTTAGTTGGATGGATGGATGGATGGATAGATATGGCTGTACCCTTTAGATCGGGCGGTGGCTAGCGCCACCAAGCCGTAATACCTAATGAACCAAAAACTATATTTATTTTTTTCCTTAAAAAGTGAGTTTGAGGATTCGTACTTTGCAGTGAAGAGTTTAATTTTCACTCGTGCCTTGACTTTAGCCACCAATCAGATAACCTCCTTCTAGCTAAGTCTACCCGCTTAAAGTTTGTTTTGCCCTCCCAGTCCCTAAACCCCAGTGCTTTGAACAACTCTGCGCCATCATCCTGAACTATAGGGTGAAGCCCTTACAGAACATTATCAAGTGTTCGGCAGTTTCTTCTTCTTCTCCACACGCACTGCATACTGTGTCTACCCCTTCGTATTTGGCCCGATATGTCTTGGTTCGCAATACTCCCGTCCTGGCCTCAAACAGTAGAGAACTACCCCGAGTATTATCATAGATCCTTTCCTTGGCAATTTCCTGCTTAAAAGTTCGATAGATTTCTCGTGCGGACTTCTTAATCATGCCCATTCTCCACATGTCAGTCTCCGTTTCCTTCACTTTCTTCTTAACTGATAGTTCTTTTTGGTTTGGCCACCTGCTGTTTTCTAAGCATTTATCAGTCACTTTCCTGATTCGCTTCTTCCATTTTGTATCAACATTCTTCATGTACAAGTAGCTGAAAACCTTCATAGCCCAACGTTCCTCCCCCATTTCTCTCAATCGCTTCTCAAATTTTATCTTGCTGTTTGCTTCCCTGATCCCATATCACCTTGTACTCCCTGATTTGGTGTATTCCCGTGAGCTCCGAAAGCAAGCCTACCTATTCCATGTTGCTTAATTTCTAATCTTGCTTGAACTTCTGATCTCATCCACAAGACCGCATTGCTGAACGTCAGACCAGGAACCATGACCCATTTCCATATCCCTCTCGACACATCATACCTATTGTAATGCCACAGTGCCCCATTTTTCATGACTGCTGCATTCCTGTTACCTTTAGTCGTCACGTGTATTTCGTGTTCCCTCAGGTACTCAGTCCCAATGCTTATCCATAGGCCCAGATATTTGCATTTATCGGTTATCTCTAGCGTGATCTCCTATATTTTAAGCTCACTACCTTCATTATCATTAAAAACCATGACTGCTGATTTTCCCTTACTGAATCTGAAATCTCATCTATCTCCCTCATTACCGCAGATGTCCATCAATCTCTGCAAATCTTCCTTATTGTCGGCCATTAGCACTATATCATCTGCATACATTAATGCTGGTAGTGCCTGATCAATGAGTTTTCCTTGTTTGACGAAAGAGAGGTTGAAGCCAAGTCCACTTCCCACTAATTTGGCCTCTAATTCTTGTAGGTACGTAATGAATAACAAGGGTGACAGAGGACACCCCTGCCTAAGCACCCTTTCACCTCTGTGGGCTTGGATACCTGTTTTTCCCACTTTAAAACTACCTGGTTACTTTTATGAATTTCCTTTAAAAATTAGTGACTCTATCTTCTACACCTAGTGCGTCCAGTATTCCTCACAAGTCCTTTTGATCCACGCTATCGTATGCTCCCTTGATATCCAAAAATACTAGCCACAGGGGCCTGAATTCCTTTTCTGCTATTTCGATGCATTGCATCAGTGAGAACATATTGTCCTCCAACCTCCTGTATTTTCGAAACCCGTTCTGCAGTTCTCCCGGCACCCCCTCATCCTCTATCCATGCCTTCAGTCCTTCCTTTAAATCTGCATTACCAGCCTGTAGATCACTAATGTCACTGTTATAGGACGAGAGTTGTTTCTGTCAGCTAGCTTTGTCCCCTTTTCCTTTATAGATCATAGTCATCCTGCTGAGTTTCCATCCATTGGTGACTTCACCATCGATTATTGTTCTGCTCACTGCACCTCTCTCAAAGTCTGTTTAAACTTTGGACTCAATGTCTTTATTAGCATAATTGGAATGCCGTCTGGGCCTGTTGATGTACTACTTGGAACCTTCTTCTCAGCCCTTTCCCACTCTCGTTTTGAAAAGGGAGCCATTGTGCCACTTGATCCATCTTTGTCTATTGTGGTGCATAAGGCACTTTTTTGTTGAAATTTTCTGTCACCCTTCTTATATATTCAACAGCTTCATCCCCTTCTAGCCTAGCACCTTGAGCTGTAGTTATAAACCTCTTGTCTAGGCTTGTTTCATTTCATAGGGAGTTTAGATGGTTCCAAAATTTCGCAGCTGCCTTTCTGTCCTTTTTATGTATTTCTGCCAGCCACTAAGCACCCTTTCTTTTAATCTTTTCATTCATCAGAAGGGATGCTTCCCTCCTACAGCTTAGAAATATGTCCCATTTTCTTTCAACATCATCAGTCGGTTCACCCCACTGCTTAGCATGTTTGTGTTCCCGAGAGGCTTCCTGACGTTTTGCTATGGCTCACTTAACTTCCTCTGTCCTCCAACTCTTAGGCTTGTATCTTCTTTTCCGGGGTGACCTGTCACGTGCCTTAGCAACCTCTAGCCCAAACAGTCTAATTAGATTTGTGTATGTCCACACTGTTTTATTATCCTCATTGATCACTTTCTCAATTTGTTTAGTAGCAATTTCTATTTGCCTTTCTGAATGAAAATTTTCCTGCAGTTGCTCATATTGTATCCTTTCCACTTTCACTGCTCTTCCAAAACTTAGTTTGATACGTTTGTAATCACTACCCAGACTTCTGGAGCCACCTTCATCTATGGGCATTCCCCTGAGCTTATCATACATCCTATGTGACATCAGTGCGTAATCTATTGGGGACTGCAGCCATCCTACCTTCCATGTTATTTGCCTTCCAGACTTCTCAGTACTGTTGCAAATGACCAAATCATGCTTTTCACACATATCTATGATCATTTGGCCTGTTGAGTCAGTATACCCATCTATATCTTCTATGTGCGCATTCATATCTCCTAGTATAATTATCTCGCACTCTCCTCCTAATTCCTCAACATCCTCTGATATACACTCGACCATTGCCTGGTATTCCTCTTTGGCCTTGGCTCCCGTCCACAAGTACACCAAACCAAAGAGTGTCATTTGCCCTGCCACTTTCCCTTTTAGCTATATATGTTCCTTGCACTCCTGCTTGGCCCTTTACCAGTCTGTACTTCTATGAATGAATGCCCCAATACCACTCCCACTTCTGCTGCCTTCTGTTCTATTGCAATATTTCCATACGTAGTCCGGATTGCAAGGTGGTTGCTCCATGTCCCGAAGGTGTGTCTCTGCCACCCCATGTACTATCAGTGCCTCCTGCCTCAACTGCTATTCTATCTCTTCACACTTTAACCTATTCCTGCCACCCTGAATGTTAATATAGCCTACGTTTAATTTAGCTCGGCCCTTGTGCTTACGTTGATTTCTTCTCCCACGGACTTCGTGTGGCTCGAATATTTGTGTTCCTTTAGTCCCATCTTTGGCTACACTGTTGGCCTCAGAGCTTTGGGCCCCCCTAAAAAAGCTGTGGCTTGACGACCCATCCTATTACCCACCCTCCTGCCCGTCGCACCACTGTAGTGAATGCCATCCTGTGCAAAGGGGCGAGCGCTGGGCTCGTACACGTCTTGGTTCACCTCCATTACGCTGTATCCGAGTTGCCGGCTCATACCCTTGATTACACAAATGGCCTCCACTACCCTCCTTTCAATCCCACGAGACTGCCCCCAGACTTCTGGCACTGTGCATATGGTCACATGCACACTCCCAGAGGCTTCTTGAAGCTTACTCATTCCATCCTTTACCTGTCTTTGAAGGTTCTTATCTTTGACGTTCAACACATCATTTAGCCCAGCATGAATAATGACGAGATTTTCGCCCTCCATGCTGTCCTCGACAACCTCCTAAGCTTTGGCCAGTGCATCCATCATTGCCTTCCCTGACTGCGCCTCCACCCTCACTTCCCCATCTTCCTTCACTGTCTTGAAGACGCCATCCCTAACCCTGGCCACATTAGAGTCCCCCACCACCAGGACCCTTCTACGCTCCAATCGCTGGCTTCCTGTTTGTGATGGGGCCCCTGTTTGCTTCACCTGTTTCTCTCTCTGGCATCTGTCCTGTGTTCCTGCCCTGCTGGAAGACCGAGCTGTATGTTCTCGGAGCCTCCATGCTGTGGCCAGACACTGCGGCCTCCTGACCTCCCTTCTCACCTGTTCCTTCCCGCCTGTCACCTTCTCCGCTACCCATGCCTTCCGTGTCACACCGCTCTGTGCCGGGGCAAAGCGCCATTAGCTCCTTTACCCGCTGCTCGAGCCTTGGTCCGCCCTTCCCGTTCTTTTCGAAGGTCACCCTTCATTTGCTCTAATAGGCTGGCGGTAGCCTCCTTCCGCTCACGAAACGCTCCAAGCTGTTCTTGGAGTTCTATCCTCTGCTCCCGTTCAGCCCTAAGCTCCCCCTAAAGCCCCTTGATGCTAGCCTCCGTGCGCTTCACGGCCGCCTTTAGTGCCTCGCACAGCCTCACACGAAGCTCGCCTTCTGTGCATCGGCTAAGCTCGTGAATGCTGTCGCATCTAAGTGGCACCAGCGCTTGCATTCTTCGCTTTGCACCAGCTCACTCTCGCTCGTGGTTTTCCTAGCCTCTTTAGCCATCGCCCGCCCGACCATTGGACCGAGCGCCCGATAGCCCTACGTTCCACCCTAATGCCACTATCCAGCCGCCTCCGTTAACTCTCCTACCTCAACAACTGCTTGAAGCTGCCGCTACATTGCACACATACGTGTTCAATTTCGCTAGTAGCCTCTCGCTAAGTCCCCTTTGTGTTCGGCTATAGCTATTTAACAACTAACCGTGCGCCCCGAACTTCCTCAGAATAGCCGCCTACCCCGTTCACGTGGTCAACGTCACTACAACGTTGCCCCTGTCCCACACCTACAATACTCGCATCGCTAATTATTCATTAGGAGACAAAAATTAATAATGGTGTTCACAAACACAAAGAAATGAACAGAAACTTATCTCTCATTGTGCGCTGCTTCTGCATCAACTGATCTTGCAGAACCTTGCACTACCTTGAATCTGCCGAATAGGCGGAGCGCAGGAAAACACGTCCGCACACTCTGCACGGCAGTGTTTCGGTTCACACGGTTGCGCATTTTTAATCTGCAGTATGCTCAACGCATGGCAACCGCAGCGGCGCGCTATTGGTCACGCTCTCGCAGGGACGCCGCCGCGA
The DNA here is from genome assembly GCA_013436015.1 of Rhipicephalus annulatus. Lineage (NCBI taxonomy): Eukaryota > Metazoa > Arthropoda > Arachnida > Ixodida > Ixodidae > Rhipicephalus > Rhipicephalus annulatus. Next base: position 341,595 of record WOVY01002816.1, read on the forward strand.
CGTGCGCCTAGCAACGGCCGCCGCACGTACCTCATGACGAAATACTCTCGTTCTCGAAGTGCGCCCTGAAGGAATCCCTGATGGCCGTTCCTTTTAGTACAACTTGTACAAGATGCTCCAAAATCAGCTTGTACAAACACTTGTTTATTTTCACACTCATGCTAAACATTACCTGGTTATTAGAAGCGTATTTCTGCACCATAAATCATGAAATGACTGCAAATTTGTATGTAGAAACGCCATGTGAGTCTTCTGCGAGTGTACGCGGATGCCGTATTTACATACTGCCATCTTTTTCTGCACTTTGCTATTGATGTCGATGATGATGCCAATGCTTTTATTTTCAGACTTTCAAACTTTTACCTGCTAACGTTCGCAATAGTCTTTAAAATTATAAAATGTTTTACTTTATCACTTACTACTGTTCATAATTTTGTGTAGCATTCCAAAAATGTATACGCAACATAAAAGAAATTTTGTTTTTTACACTTACACAAGCTTTGGAGTCAAAATCTGAGTCAAGATAAATCAACACAAAAACAACATGGGCGCCTTGAAACGGTGCGTTCGCAGTGCATGGTTGCTTTTTTTACAGTCCTCCGTGTTTCGTAATGTCTATGGCGCCTACTGCCATTGACAACTTGTGTTTTCTCGCTCGGCCACGACTAACGGCGAAAAGGCTCTAGCATTGATACAGATGTCCTGCGAAATAACGGCTCAATCAGGTTACTGTAGCCATGTCGTCTGCAGCTCAGTGGAGTATGTCTTCAGCCACTTTCACTGTCACTGCCCAGCGTATATTTTATGCGTGTATTTTGGTTCTGACTTAACATTTTTCTTCTAGCTGCTTTGATTCTGCTATGTTTTTTTTCTTTTTTGCTGCTGCTTCTGCCATTTTTGCATTGTGGTTATGTAAGTTTGTAGTGATTGGAACTGTTTACCGGCCACCAAGTGAAGATGGCCATTGCATATTGGCAATCACAGACTATATTTTTAAGCAGAGACTTCTTGACAGCAAACTGATTCTATGCGGGGACTTCAATGTACCCCACATTAACTGGGAGTCCTTCACCATGACCGGCCGTGACAAAGTTCTCTGTAATTCAATGATTGACTTCGCTGTATCCCATGATTTTACTCAAGTTGTTCAAGGTCCCACCAGAGGTGGTTCAATCCTGGACCTTGTTTTCGTTACAGCTGATCTGTTGAATGATGATTCAGAGTGCGAGGTTGTAGAAGGTATCTCGGATCACAATGCAGTCTTTGTCCGATTTTCTATTCACTACGAACTTAAGAAACCAGAATACAAATTTCTTACTAATTTTTCACGTGCCAACGATGCAGGCGTACTTTCCCTGCTAGCAGATTCTTATGCAAATTTTCTTCTTTCCAGCAACAGTTGTGGTGTAAATGAGTTGGTGAAGCACTTTGGCACGATTGTGTCCGACTGCATATCTAAATTCGTGCCAAACAAATGCGTGAAGTGCCATCCTAAACACCCATGGTATAACCGAGAAATAATACAGTTTATTCGCCGCATAAAGCGACTACGTCGCCGATGCCGCTCCAATCCAAACTACCAATTCACTTTGTGTACGTTAAAGGCAACACTCAAAAATAAAATGCATGAAGCTAGAGATTTCTATTACAATAACACGCTGTCAACGTTCATCAGGGAAAATCGGACCAAATTTTGGAAGACAATTAATCCATCCTCCAGGAGAACCTGCTCTTTCATTATTGGAAACGAAATATGTTCAGATGGTCAGACGATTTCGGAGGCCTTCAATAGTTATTTCAAGTCTGTTTTTACCGCTGATAACGGCAATGTTCCTTCTTTTGTCTCACCCTCTGTATCGGTAGCTATTTCGGATATTGAGTTAAGTTGCTCTGGAGTTCGTAATCTATTACTCAACATAGATATTACTAAAAGTGCTGGCCCGGACAGCATCCCTAACGCTTTTCTGAAAAGGTATTCTGAATGGTGTGCACGATACCTCATAATTATATTCCAGAAATCGCTTGACTCCGGACGGGTCCCACGAATTTGGAAGATCGCTAATGTTGTTCCTATTTTCAAATCGCGTAAGAAGGAAATAATTTCTAACTACAGAGCAATTTCATTATTATCCACGTGCTGCAAGCAACTCGAGCACATAATTCACAAGCACATTATTCAATACCTAACTGACAACAATATCCTTTCAGAGCATCAGCATGGTTTTCGCAGTGGTTTTTCAACTGTCACACAAGAGATCGAATTTACACACGACATTGCCTCATCACTTAATAACCACGAACAAGTGGATGGCCATTTTTATTGATTACTGCAAAGCTTTTGACAAGGTATGTCATAAAAAACTTCTGCTCAAACTTTGTAACCTTCTTACAGGCCCAAATGCTGACGAATTACTGGATTGGATTACAGATTATTTGTACCTGAGGAGTCAGTTTGTTTGCTACAACCATGAACAGTCGTCACAAGCTCATATTTCTTCAGGTGTTCCACAAGGCTCTGTCTTGGGACCCCTTTTGTTCATAATTTACATTAACGATGTCACTCAGGTTCTCATTAACACTCCAGTTAAGCTTCGCCTATACGCCGATGACTGTGTATTGTATTCCAATATACGTAGCGTCACTGACCAAGTTTTGTTGAATGATGTGTTTTCTTCCTTTTGCGAATAGAGTAGAACTTGGCACATGGAGCTTAATTTTCATAAGACTGTGACAATAACTTTTACAAATAAAAAGGAGCCATTGCAATTTAGATATGGCGACTCCAATCACACACTGGAAAAAGTTCAGGAATTTAAGTATCTTGGTGTTGTATTCTCTCCAAACTTGAAGTGGCACAAACACATCGACCTTATTTCTGCAAAATTGCTTAAGAAATTAGGTTACTTTAGAAGAACGCTTTAAGGACGCCACAAAAGAATGCAAGCTTATAGCCTTCAAATCACTGGTCAGGCCTATTCTTGAATATGCGTCTGTTGTGTGGTCACCACACCTTGCAATTGACATAAATAAACTTGAGGCCATCCAGCGAAAAGCGATTAGACTCATTTTTAACCGTTATGACCGTGATTTCTCCCCTTCTGAGCACTACCATGCTTTATGGCTAAATTGTTTAGAACACAGACGTATGTGTGATCGACTTACCACGCTACATAACATCGTGCACAATTCCGTCCGCATAGCCACACCCATTTCGTTCACCAATCATCCTACCCAGGTGACTCGCCGATACGATCCGTTGAACATTGTGCCATTCAAATGTTTTATTGATTGTTATAAATACTCTTTTTTTCCGTGGACAGTTGACACTTGGAATAATCTGGACACTACTTTGAAACGACTACCGCATGCGCTGTTTGTTGAACAAGTGTCCAATTATGTAAATTAATGTTCTTAATTTGTTTTTGTTTCTTTTGTTTGATCATTTATTATTTGTTGAACAGGTGTATAATTATGCAATTTTATGTTTTTTTTATTTGTGCTGTTTTTGTTCGTTTATTGTAACCACTCCTGCAATGTCTCAAACATGAGACAGCAGTATCTGTAAACAAATGAAATAAATAAATAAACTCTCTTTTTCTTATTGACTAACGTTGTTAGCTCAACAAATTTTATTTTATGCATTCATCTTGTCAACTTCGTGTGTTGCCTCTATTAAGCTCTTTCTAGTTGGGAAGAATTTAGTTCGCTTCTTACCTCTGTGCACCATTGCTGCTACAGAAACCATTCCATTCTGTTCGTTCTCTCTATGTCGTTATAATTTCCGTTTTCTAGTACATCGTACTATTTTTTAACGGCTATCCTGGATTCACGCTAGTCGATCTTGGCAAATAGTTCTTGCCCTAATTTTACCTAAGTAGGCCAGTTTCTTAGTGGTTATAACAAATAACCTTTATCTTAGTCGGCATGGCTTCAAAAAAGATTATTCATGTGACACTGAGTTATTTAGGTTCATGACTAATATTCACTTTAATCTAGACACAAACGATCGAAAGAATTGCCCCCTCTTTGATTTCGCTGGAAGTTCGATACTCAAACTAATTACCATTTGATTTCTATATTGTCTGTCCTTTGTATACCTTTATTACCACCATCTTGGCTACAAAAGCTTTCATTCTTGGTGGTCAGCTACATCTCGTCTAATGTTTTCGACATCACCTGCAGTGTTGCCCAAGGCAGTGTGCTAAGTCGGTTACTCTTTCTAATATACATTGAAGGGGCCCTGCAACACTTTTGAAATGGATGTCACTCTTGGTCATGATGCCTCACAAATCACATGCCAAAATATTTTTTTAAATATGCCGATTACGCCGATTTTAAAATATGCAAGCAAACAAGCGGAGTTCGAGGAATTTGCTGAATACTTCAAGCGGTTTCTCTTTTCGTACAAGCGAGTGCACTGAAGGCAACATGGGTAGGGACACAAGGGGGCAAAAAGATGCACCCTTTTGTCAGCGCACGTCATGACCTTGAGCACTTTCCTTTTTTCTTAGAACGCATGGCTACTTTCAGGGTGAGCACAAGCGCTGGCACATGGCAGCAGTTGCACTGGCCACAGTATTTGCATAGCCTATGATGCTCAAATCAGTCAATGGCTGTGGACTCGGGTATGACATAGTAATCCAAGTATAAGGCATCACCTGTAGAGAGACGAGGGAGCAATTGCTGGCTGACTTTGAGAATTAATTGTGAATTTTAGACTGCATGCTGCGCTCTAATGTTTGGCTTATGTGCTTTTGGGAGCTGCGACTACCGATCAGCAGTGTTTTCTGACAATGCTAAAAAAAAAGTTGCAGGGTCCCTTTAAGGACTTACCCGCCGACCTTTCATACTAGATTTAGTTACATGACAACAAGTCTATCATCTATTGCAGTATTAATTTATGGGCTAGTTTTTCTTTCTCTTTTTTGATGATCATTTCATTTCTCAAATAACCTTAACCTGATGTTCAGGTAGAGTGCGACTCGGCAGAACTCACTCATTGTACGATTAACAATACCATTATTTCAGCTGCCCCTTTATAGAAATAAATATCTTTGTGTTTAACTTTCATCAGATTTAGCCTATACTACGGCGTGTAGCAGCTATCTCAGCAAAAGCTTCTCAATCTGCAGGTTACCTCCACAGAAACTTGTGCAATGCATCTTCTAATGTATATGCATTATTATATCTTATCTTTACCCACATTTAGAGTATGCTTCATCTACATGGTCACCATAACGAGATTATCTAGTTCATATGTTGGAAGCCATTACAAATAGGGCAGGCAGATTCACCTACAATAAAACATGACATTGACATGACACCATAGAGTTTCCTAAATATACACTAGGGGGAACTCTAGCGATAGTGTCTATGGGAACTACCATGCATGGCGGATCAGCGAGCGAGGAATGATGCGTAGTACACGGATTCTTCTAATCTTCATACTTCTGGATTCGTGTGTATTCGTGTGGCTTGAAGCTGTCTTCTCACAAAACAAAAATCAGCAAATATTCAGTGATGGCACTTCACCACCTTATTCTTCTAGGCTTACCATTTCAAATCAGGTCATGAAGTTCAAAAAAGTTTGTTCTTTTCTTTGAAACAAAACTGCAGCAATATATGAAGCCACAAGCGGGGTTCACCACCCGCAAGTACGAAGAGTAGGCAAATCTATGTACTACCCATCATTCCCAGGGTCGCTGAATAATCACAGTGTCAGAGTCCCCTCTAGTTAATTTTAGTAAACTATGCATGACATGGCCCAGCCACATCACTGCTCTTATATGTCTCTTTCACTGGTAGAGTATTGTGATGAATTTCAGTGCTGCTTTATCCTCCTGTGTACACGTCTTGGCACATTCACAGCACACTTAGTTTCATGTGCACTCATGGTTACACGCAGGCATTTAAGCCGTCATTACAACCTAGGTGATTGCATATTCAAATCACAGTCTTTTAAATCGCATTGCATCTAACTGTAATTGTAAAACTTTTAGTAGACTTTCAGTGATAATCCGATTTATTGTGTAACATTGTTGCCCCTTGCCATTTGTAGTCTTTGTTTTACTGTTTTTTCCTTGTATTTTTTATCTGTCTTTCAGTTACTGATGTCCTCCTATCACCGTGTAAGGTATTTTGAATAAATAAATAAACTGGCTCTTGATCTTCTCACATTGAGGGCTACCCTCACCAGCCTATGATAATTACATTCTACCTTGCCCCTAACTTCTCTCATGTGCATTGCCTGGGTCCCAGAATTATATAAAATCTACGACTCCGTTTCTGTGTGAGGACTTTCCATATTCTCTTCCTATATATATAATTTCAGAAAATGGTGTTCATTATGCAGAGTTCATTTCATTCTTCTAGCATGTATATTATTTCAGGGTGTGTGAATATTCATGTTTAGAATTAAAATTGAGTGCTTCGATTAAACTTTCAAATACAGGAAAATAGCTAATGTCTAAACACAGGCTAATTGCGCAACTCTGTTAAAACGCCCATTGGGTAACTACTGCAAGCAAAGATGCATGATACCCACTAGGGTACTAATAATAAAATTTCTTTGGTAGTAGGCCGACATTCACTATGCTATTTTTCATCATTTTTCTGAAAAGAGTGTATCCGCTAAACACTTGCAAGGTATTTTGAGCCAATTGTTCATGCAGTGGCTGAAGACGATGAGGAATAATGGCTGAAGAGGGTATGTGCCACAGTTAATAGGGGAACAAGAACAAACTTTTGTAATCGGTTGGAGTACTGAATTACCCACTCGTTACACTATTCACATTGTGCGGCGACTGGTTGTTCTTTTGCTGTTTTAAAACGCTTTGTAAGTCATATTAACGCAATTGCTTTTCCGACATTAAGCCTGCCTAAGGCAAGTTTGCCGACGTCCCAAGCACCGGTGTGGCTCAGTGGTGGAATACTGGGCTGGCACCCAGCGGACCCGGGTTCGAGCCCCACTGTGGCATTGGTGCTAGGTTTAATTTCGAGCGATGTGGTTAAGGACACCAGCAGCGATGGCGGACAACAGCACGTGACCCGAGTTGTGATGACATAAGAGCTTTCGCTGTAAAAAGTATTGAACTTTCCTGATAGCTCGCCAACTACCAGAAGGAGCGGGCTGCAGCTACTAATTCCACATAGTGGCAGGTTTCAACCAAAACTGTCATTAGCCCTGTTTCACTCTGACCTTTAGTTTGCACGCTACAGCCGCTAAAGTGAGCACATAAACTAGCTTTTCTTTGAATTGGTGCCCAAATGGCAAAGAGCTGGAAGAACAATGTGTGTGTGTGTGTGTGAAGTACAGCTAAAATTTGGGAAAACTTTCACATAAAGATTTGGTTGCTTCATCAAGCATACGGTGGAGCATTATAGGAGTTGTACTCTGTGCTACGAGTGGTTCAAGCATTCTGATAATGACATAATGTAGATCGATAACGATGCCGAGTCTGGACGACCTTGTACATAAACATATAATGACCACATTGAGAGTTCGTGCACTGATTTCAGGATATCTCTATTGACTGTTGGAGAAATTGCTGACGAAGTGGGTGTTAGAACAGGTTAATGTCATGAAATTTCATTTTATTTTCTTTATTCCAAACATAAACTACATTAACAGATGCCATTTCCAAACCATACAGAAGGTCTTGGACAATACAAGAAGATACTTGCAGGCCATTAGTGCGTTCCAGGAAGCTTTCCCAAAATGGAAGAAACGATTGAAACATTGTATTGCCAGTAGAGGGGAATAGTTTGAGGGAAGCAATGCTTAAAATGTACCACAATCAGTGAAGGTGTTAGTGAAAGACATTATTTTTTCTAACACATTTCGTATATGCATGCAACTTGTGGGAGTCGTTTCAAGTTTCATGAGTGCTCGTACACATGTGGGGATAAACAAAATGGCAGCTACCTTGGGTCAGAAAAACGAGTTAAAATTTCCCATTTTTCTGTTGCATTTGGTTCAGAAAAATGTGACTGTGGCAAGGAGTTACAAGTGTGTAGCAAAATATGTGGTACTTGAAATAATACATATGTTAATCTTGATAATTATGCTTCTTCGATGATTAGAACCAAGCCACCCAAGGGAATCGGTCAAGACTCGGGCAGATGATTTGATCTTGAGTACCTGGATTCATACTAGAAATTATGGCATCTGGTAGAATGAACAGTTATTCTTAATTACTAAATTGTCCACTTTGATTAGTCATCAAGAAACAGAAAAACGCATGCAACCAATCTGCGTTTCGCATCGTAAGAAATACGTTCTACGTAATGATTTTAAAGAGAAGCGAGGTACAATACACACTGAAGAGGCATTATATGCACTTTGTTGATGCTCTAGCTGATGGCAAAATTATGGCTGAGCCATTTGTAATGGTTGGGCAGCTTTAATCACCCACTTGTTAAGTAACTTGCCATGTATGGCACCTTGTTGTCTTATTCTTCTAGCACACTATATAACCTGTGTTGATGTGGTTCCTTACCTTATACGACACCTGATTTGGATATTTTTGAAAAGTAGCTTCAAGCACAAGCGTGGCCCTGTGGTAAAACACTTGACTGCCACGTGGTTAAAATCCCAGATTAAAATCCCACACAATCTTAAACATTTCTTTCCTTATTGTGCATGCCAGCAGTAGACAGCTATGCAAAAAATATCAGCTGTTATCATGATCTCATAACTTTTCCTTTAAAATCATGAGCAATTTATGAAGCATGAAATTCAAGTGATTGACATAGGGATGTTTCCGCAGAAATGTGTATATTCCTGTCAAAGAGTGCCAGTATGGGATTCCCAAATGATAGCAGCACAATAGCATGCCAAGTTGCCGCATTATTTCATGGTTCATTTTTTAAAGGAGGTAATATGAATCTTGTAAACACTTTTCATGGCTTCGTGCTTTGTTTTCTTCATTTGTTGTCATTAGTACCATTATTATTGCGATATTGGAAGTGCTAGTTACATTCCCTCCTCACAAATTGGTAACTCGTAAGGTAGAAGCTTTTGAGGGTTTGGATTGTTTGTTAGGAGCACTATCAACTATCAAAAATATGCACAGTTGTGATTGTTGCTACCCTGTTATATAAATCCATGACTTGAAACAATGGACAAAGCAAGGTAGTGCTAAGAAGTTGGAGCTCATTAGCATAAAGTGCCCTCCTTCGTGGAGCATATTAGGCCGACCCAAACCAGAGGCATGATACTGCAGATGACAAGAAAAGACATTGATGACAGTACAAGATCTGATGCACTCTACATCTAAATGAAGCGCATACACATGTAGCAAGTGCTTTGATAAATCTTGTGCTAAATTATTTCAAGTGTTTTGAAATGGGAATTGTGGTTCACTATGCATATACTATGATCTGTGAGGGTGGTGATTTGGGCTAGTTACAATTGATGGTAGCGCAAACAAAGGACATCAACAAAAGAAGCCACATTCAAGACAACACAGTGCTCTGCGTTGTCTTAAATATGCCTTCTTTTACCGATGTCTTTTGTCTGCAATGATGAGAAAACACTGACAATGAACAGGCTAGTGTAGTGAAAGATATAGCAATGTATATCACAAGGCTGTTGTTTCCTTCGACTAACTGTTAAAGTCAACAATATCAATTGTAAGAGTACAATAAAATGAGATTGTTTTTCATTGACTGGAGCTCTTTCGAAAGTTAAAAAAATAATCAAAAACTGCACATGAGAAACAGAGGTGGTTAAACATGAAGAAAAAAAATACAGAAAGAACTCAGGAAGGAAAATTAAGGAGATTTCACACATTGTGGGAATCTATTTCATGCAAAGTAGTCCATAATAATGATGCCTATGATGCAATATTTGGCATTGAGCCAAGTGTCATTGCATGATTGAATGTGTTTTGATAAATCTAGCAGTTTCGTGCTCATCAAGGACTTACCAAAAACGTTAACTACACAGGAGTTCAGAGGGTAACTTATGGTCTGACACATCGGCACTAATCTTACAGCACAGCTGCCAGTTTCATCACAACAAAGTGCATGCTATGGTACGACAATGTGAAGATTGTTCATTAGCATATTCCTACGTGGTCGAGCAACACTTGAATGTAGCTTGCCTAGTCATATGAAATGTTTATTATGACTTACAAAAGTGGAGGCCACCCTGGAACCACAATTGGCATCAACCCAACATGACAGCTGTATTTTAAGTACACATATGTCGTTTACTACCTTTTAATCAGACTACAGTGCCGGCCCTACAGTCATAGTTAACATTACACTGATATGATACCTGCATAGAATCTTTTTTTAATAAGCCGTTTCAAGAAATGCCGTGGCTCTGTGGTAAAATACTTGACTGCTGTGCAGAATTACTTATTGTTATTCTTTGTATTATTTTGGTCAATGCTGCCAGTGCCAGATTTTATTTAAATTGCTCACATTTAAGTTGCCAATATTTATAAACTGTCACCATGTGCGACGCATACCACAGTGTATGGCATATGCTGCCTGTGACTGGAAAAAAGGGTTTCATGACGTATATAACAGGACACCCATCGTATACATATCATAACCAGACAGTCATGTTCGTCATATTGTCATTCCCTGCTGTGCCTTTTTCAGTTCATACCAAGTTAAGGAGGTGAGCTTGATAGCACCCAGACGCAGGCCTCTACATAGATATACGTGCTCAAAGTGCCTTTGTTCTTTAAAGAAATGCTTTAATTTCAAAAGGCTTTCTAACATAAAAAAGAAGCTGCTCAAGCATGCCACTGACTCACCCAAGGTGGGCAAAAAGCAATCAAACATCTCAGAGACTGGAAGATGCATTGAGTGAGTTAATAAAAGCACAGGTTTGGTATATGAAGAAATATCTGTTTGTGGCACACTGTTTTGCTTATTGTCAATGATATTTATTGTTTGAAGTGAATAAATATGCACTATATGCAAAGAAATAGCCAGTTACAAGTGAAAGTATTTATTATAATTACATCTGCTATTTCCATCAGTTTTAGCTTCCTTTCTGCTCTATTTCTCCCAACCGGCTCATAAAATATTCAACATTGTTAGGCATATCACTGGTACAAGATTATTGGTTCCACTGAGCACCTCGTGCTGAGCCACCATTATCTAGGTCTTCCTACTCCAAAAGTGTGCGTGTGTGTGACTTCTTTGTGTCGTCATTTTTAGTGCGCTATTAACATTTCACCTGGGTGTACTCCTAGTCACCAAAATTAATGCATAAGTTATGAAGCATCAGAGGCAATAGAAAACAGCCACAATACGCTGTGGAGCTTAAGGCAAACAAGCTGGCATATTGTTTCCTTTAAGCTGCCAAAACTGTTTTCTATTAGGACGCTTATTGCTGAAAACCACTTGCTAAAACCAATGGGTGTATTTCGCAAAACCACGCGATCTTTAAAAGTGTGAGTAAGAAGGAACATAGAAGGATGCCCTGCATATTCTGAAGCAAATGGCTAAGCTTTGCTTACATAGTTTCGGAAGTTTTATTAAAAGTGATGTTATATTGAATATTATAGGATAAAGATTTTTGCTTAATCTTCTAATATAGATGTTGAAGAATTGTATTCATCGCTACAGATCACTTAAAATTTAAAGCTTTCGGAGGAAGGAGTTTCAGTTCATGCAGTTGCACTTTATGCATACATGCAGTAATACACTTTGAGTACAAAACTTTCTGGGGCACAAATTGTTTTTTAAAAAGAATACTTGCGCATCTACCATCGTTGATTCACTGGACAGTCATTCTGTCAGATAGACTGATGGCGAGGAGAATGTCGGCCATCCTGAGAAGGATCCTTTGAACGGAGCTCTTCAAGCGGCTTGCCGCCTCTCTCGCGCTTGTTTTATTGGCTTCACACGGGCGCACACATAAGAAAAGTTAATTCCTAGAGAAGAAAAGAACGCTGGCCTGGATTATGACGCCGGGCGTTTATTACAAAAAAAAAAAAGTGCACGCCAAGAGAGCACAAGCGCGTTACGCAGACGTAGCTTGATCTCACCAGATAAATGCGAGTTTCTGCAGATCGCGCGGGCACTCGCATGCGGTAGCTTGTTGTTGACGAGCACGTACGCGAAACACAAGCGCTCACGACAGACAGAAGTTTGCCTGCGGAAGGCGCCCACAACACAGTATTGCTTTTTGATTTTCCTACAATACTTCCACTTTGTGATGTGCGGTACCTCGTCGTTCCTCGATGGAGTCCAAACGCGCTTAGACATCTCGACGGGCAGGCGGATCATAAGCCCTAATGTTCGGTGGTACAGTACCTTAGTAGCATCACAGTCAATCTAAACTTGCAACTCTTTCCCAACTGCTCCTACTAGAAACAAAGGTGCACGGAACGTCGTGTTTCCCATATTGGCTTCCTTGAAGTGGCGACAACGCGCAGGCGCCGAACATGCCGCACGTAAAAATGCGCAGTCGGCGCGCACTGAGTTGTTTTTTCCTCCATGTTTGGCCGGCGTGTTTCGCGGGCGCAACAGGGCGGCGGCGGCGCAACCTGGCAACGAGAGTACGGCGCGGAGGCCGTTGCTAGGCGCACGTCGCGGCGGCGTTCCTGCGAGAGTGCGACCAATAGCGCGCCGCTGCGGTTGCCATGCGTTGAGCCTACTGCCAGTGCCTCTGCTATTGCAGATTACAAATGCGCCACCCGGTTACTGTGTACTAGAAGAGGGCAGTGGGCTTCAAGGAGGTTATACTGAATCTTCTGGAGTGGCGGAGGGGCTCCGTGGCTGAAGCTTACCGCCGCCATATTGCCCAGGGCAGAAAGTGGATGGGCGCATTGTAGCGTACGTGGCTTTCGCGTTGTTCTAGTGCCAGTAATGTTGCGCGTGATGCCTCTAATTGAACAAGATGGTTTTGAACACGTCAGTGATGACTTTGATGGTGGGCTCTTGGGCAGCATTTGGCAGCGCGAATCGTGTGAAGTGGACACCGGGTACAACTTTTGATGTGCACGTAGGCACGCTTCGCCCGCTCACTTTTGCTCGCATATTTTCTTGACAACGACTGCATTCGTGACCACATATACTTCCTTTTTACGTCCGGGTGCACAGAGATACTTGGAATAAATTTTTTGTACGTTTCAGGGTTCCGAAGACGTCGTAATGCGCGGCACATGAGAGTGTGCTATGAGGGGAAAAGGTTAAGCGCCGAAAAAACAAATAATGACGAATGATGTTTAGTACACATGTTGAAGCATGCTGCTTCGATGAGACAAGGTAAATAGCGAGACGGCTGGCTTATAAAATTACTAGCATGTTTGCATCGTTTCCATGCGCACTTACGAAAGCCAGTACGCGAGTGAGCCTAACAGAAGTGAGCGCTTCGTTTTCGAAAGGTAGCTAATGTAGCACCGGCTCTGCATTTCTGGTTCTGGGATTTGGAGCTTCTTATATTTGCATTAGTACTACGCTCCCAGTCTCGAAATTTCTGATATGTTGCGATATGCATCTCTTTATGCAGGAGAAAAAGGAAACGAGCTCCTTTGAAAATTCAGGGAAGTACACTTTCGCCTAAAGCTCCTCTAATTGATGGAGCTGTCAAAATCCCGCCACCCCTGAACTTCACCCACAAAAGAATGGTACAGGCAAAAAACAAAAAATAAAAAAAAAATTGAAAAAATCACAAACAAGGTACAATTAACAGCTGAAAAAGAAGGGTACGACATCGTACGCAGCAGTGCCAATGGGGCATTTTAAAATGCATTGATGCTTCTCGGAATTTCATTGACCAGATAATGGAGCAGAACGTATCATCAGAGGAACGATTGCAAGTTTTCCAAGCATCGTTTTCCCTGTATTATCCAGGAGCTTCACAAACGAGTACGTGAAAACGTGAAAGACACCCCCCCCCCCCCCCTAATAAATAGAGTTTGCACACACGCTGCACTGTTGTTTGCCAAGGGCTTATGATCGCGTGCGAGTGAAACTTATACTTTCCTTGCATCTTCTAACCAGTCACTTCTGCTGTGAGAAAACTGTGTAAACTTTTATTGCGAATTGATATCCTTCAGTACTATTTTTTTTTACAGCGACAGTTGTTATGAGGTCAGAACACGGGTCACTTGCGACGCCGTAATTGTCCGCCGCCACCCTTAACCAGTATAGAAAAAAAAACTCGGTAAATAAAGAACACCAATAACACAATGGAATTCCAACCCAGGTCCTCTGCGTGCCGGTCCAGTATTCTATCACTGAGCCACGCCAGTGCTTGTAACTTGTTTCTAAAGTGACCATAGGCAGACTTGATGTCGGGAAAGGAATAAGATTGATTTGTGGCGTTTAACGTCCCAAAAACAACTTATGATTATGAGAGACGCCGTAGTGGAGGGCTCCGGAAGTTTTTACCACCTGCGGTTCTTTAACGTGCACTCAAATCTGAGCACATGGGCCTACAACATTTCCGCCTCCATCGGAAATGCAGCCGCCACAGCCGGGAATTGAACCCGCGACCTGTGGGTCAGCAGCCGAGTACCTTAGCCACTAGACCACCGCGGCAGGGCGGGAAAGGAATAAGAAAGCGTTTTATAACGTCGAAGCGACAGCCAGGTGTCACACAATACGAATTGCTCAACGACTGGGTCGTCTAATGCTCCAACTCATTGGAAAACTTGTTCTTTACCACCCTTAAACTGTGCCGCATACCCACTTTACGCATATTTCTTCATCGTCATCAGCCACTGCATAAAAAAATCTGCACAAACTTTCCAACAAGTGTGTAGCGGATACCGTGTACGCTTCTCCAAAGAACGACGGAAGATAGCATAGTGAATTCTGGCCTACTACACAAAGTGTATTAATATTTAAGGCGCTGTGGGTACACAGCAGTGTGCTTGTAGCATCCCAAAGAGTGTTTAGAAAATGCTCTGAAAGACCACTTTTCTAGCTGTAGGGGCGACTGTGCTGCGTGTTTCGTGCATGCCTGGCTTTTTTTTTTTTTCAAACACGCCTCAAACGCTAAGTGTCAAAGAAAAATTAAAGCATATATGCATTAGAGTCAATCCCACGTTCCCTCGCTGCCTAAGTATAATAAACCGGTGCTTTAATAGCTATAACGAAACGCACGGCTGCCAGCGACCACAGCATTACGGCGCTACAAGGCAGGCGCCACCGCCTTCTGCCCTGAGCAATATGGCCGCCGCGGCTTCACTTCGATACATTGGCGGCTATGCGGGACCGCCACTCCGGAAGATTTAGTATAACCTCCTTGGTGGGCTTACTCCCTGCGTAGGGTATGTGGTGAGTGGCTCCACATACGTCGCCTGTGCGTGTTTCTCTCTTCGCCCGGTCGGCGGCGCTGGCATCGCCATCAAAGGACTGTGGGACGCCTCGCATTGGGTGCTCACGGGAAGACGACAAACGAGGCTGTAAAGGGCGATATGGGGTGGGCAGGTTTTGAGGCGAGGGAAGCGCAGAGCAAAATAAGGTTCGAAGAAAGGCTAAGAAATATGAAGGAGAGTAGATGGGCAGAGAAGGTGTTCCGTTATTTGTATAGGAAGAGCGTGGACACACAGTGGAGAAAAAGAACTAGAAGACTCACTAGTAAATATACGGCTGGTATTGTAAGCCATATGTCAACAAAGAGCGTTAAGGGAAAAGTCAGGGAGGCGGAGAGGATTTACTGGATGGCAGCTATGGAGAAAAAACCGGCTTTGAGTAACTACCGAAAGGGCAAAAATGAAATAAGGAGGGAGGCATTTTACGATAATTCAAGGGGAAGCGCTTTACTGTTTGAAGCGAGATCGGGTTGCCTTAGAACGCGTAGTTATAAAGCAAGATTCAGTAAAGAAGAAGAACAATGCACATGCTGCGGGAAAGATAAGGAAACGGCGGAGCATGTTCTGATTGAATGTGGAGATATCCACCCAGGTGTACGTTTGGGCACGAGCCTACAGGAAGCCTTGGGTTTTAGGGACAACAATGGAAAGCTGAACACACCCGCGATTGAAATAAGTAAGAGACGGTTAGAGTATTGGTGGCAGAAAATTAGAGAGAAAGGACAAAAATAAATATTGGAAAAATAAAATATGGACAGTGTGCCGTAAATGGCAGAGAACTTAAGCTGAAAATTTACCTTTTTTTCCATTAAGATAGAATTTATCGAAGTAGAGGCATTAGGCCGACATCAAAAAAGAAAAACGGTTTTTTTTTTTTGTCGAGCTTGGTGGCATACTTGTCACCACCCCGTTATAAAGGGGACGCTCATAGCATCCATCCATCCATCCATGTAAGGCCCCTTACATCAGTGTAAGGCCCCTGTATTTTTCAAAGGTAGCGCAAACTCCCTTCTCCGCGCCGTTTCCTCCTCGCCCGCCACTCTCAGCCGCCATGAAGGAGCGACTCACGCGGAGCGCGCCGCCGGACGGTTTCGTTTTGTCGCGCGGCGCGTTGAAGTAAGGCCCCTAGGGGCCTTACGTTGAAGTGCTTGCTTAAAACGTGCCAATTCTTGGCGTAAAGCCCCGCCGCGGTGGTCTAGTGGCTAAGGTACTCGGCTGCTGACCCGCAGGTTGCGGGTTCAAATCCCGGCGGCGGCGGCTGCATTTCCGATGGAGGCGGAAATGTTGTAGGCCCGTGTGCTCAGATTTGGGTGCACGTTAAAGAACCCCAGGTGGTCGAAATTTCCGGAGCCCTCCACTACGGCGTCTCTCATAATCATATGGTGGTTTTGGGACGTTAAACCCCACATATCAATCAAATCAAATCTTGGCGTAAATGCACAATGGTGCTCGCAAATACTGTGAAAGAACAACAGTGTGCGATCGGCCAGTGCCTTAGCTATCATCTCGCGTTTTGATGGGAACCAAATGTACCAAATGCCGCCCTATCGCAATCTGCCTTTGCAGTACTCATGGTCGATTTAATCTGGGGCCTGCTTCACAAGATAGAAAAATCTAGTCTTCGTGTAATTTTTCTTGGGTTTATAAGTGTGGAACAGCCCCTCAAAAGTTAATATGAGTGCTCTTAGAGCTCGAGTTTGTACAGGAACAACAGAGCCCTACTGAAATTTGGGACATGCACGCCTGCTTCCATAATGGGACGTGTGTAAACGATTCATCCATAAAATACCACAAACGTTTAGTGGGATGAAGGTAGATTTTATTGAGTGCGCAAATAAAATGCAGGAAGCATCGAATGATCACGAACGCTGCAAAACAATCCAGTAGAGCGACGAAGGGGCCTCACCAGGAACCGTTTCATTCCCCCTTTTGCGGGGTGGCTTGCGCTCTTTCGGAAGAGGCCGATGCGCAAATATAGAAAGAACCGCATTTGGCTTGAGTTTCTTGATCCCAGTTTGTGCCAGAATTGCTGACTCATACTGATCCATCGTGAAGTGTTTCTGAAAAATACCGACATCCTCTATCGCATTTTTGCAGTTTGGCTGGTGTGATATTGCCGAAGGAAAATATTTTGCTTCGGCAATATCACGTCGACGGAAACTTCAAGCTGCTTTTGTTTAACATGAACCTGAACCAAGGATGAGCTTTATCTGAAAGTCTTCCGGAGGCATGTCTACGCGAAGAAGTTCTGTTGTGAGTGCTTACCTCGCAAAGCCTCCCTCGGTGACAATCGAAGTTTTTCCTGCCGATGCGATGCAGCCATACCGCTCTCCGCTCCTCATTATTTTTCCCTCGTGGAACCACAAAAAGCTTGTCGCCTTTTGCAATGCTGCTGGAGCAGCCAACGGCACAGCAGGTCGGCATTGCGCTGCATCCGAGGCCGCCTTGCTAAAGGCAACACACGTGGGAGCGAGATGCAGTGCGCTCACTCATGGCGTCGCTGCCCGGCGGAGCCGAACCTGACGAGGAGTCAACAAGGTTCATTGGTCACGTGTCGCGCCTGGTCCAATAGGGTAGCAGAAACGCGCGCCGGAGTGAGGAGAGCCGTAGAGAGCGGGGAGGAAATTCTCCTCCGCTTTTTGTACAACGGTTTGCGCTACCTTTGAAAAATACAGGGGCCTTATATCAGTGGAACCACGTGAGTGGAACTTTGGGTGAGCGTGGCTACAGTGTACTAGAAGTATTGGGTAGTGGCCGGAGCAGCGGCCTAGGCGTGATGCGTCGTGCATAGAAGGCCGCCAGATGACGCGAAAGCTCGTTTCCCGAACACAGGCCCCTGTGGCTAGCATTTTTGGATATCAAGGGAGCGTACGATAGCATGGTTCAGGAGGAATTGTGGAGAATACTGGACACACTAGGCGTGGAACATGGAGTCACTATTTTTTTAAAGGATATTTATAAAGGTAACAAGGTAGTGATAAAGTGGGAAAAAGAGGTATCCAAGCCTGCAGAGGTAAAACGGGGGCTGAGGCAGCGGTGTCCCCTGTCACCCGTATTATTCATGATGTACCTACAATGATTAGAGGCCAAATTAGAGGGAAGTGGACTGGGCTTCAACCTCTCTTTAGTCAAACAAGGGAAACTTATTGATCAGGCACTACCAGCATTATTGTACGCAGATGATATACTGCTAATGGCCAACAACAAGGAAGATTTGCAGAGATTGATAGACATCTGCGGTAATGAGGGAGATAGATTAGATTTTAGATTCAGTAAGGAAAAATCAGCAGTCATGATTTTCAATGACAACGAAGGTAGTGAGCTTAGAATACAGGAGGTCACGCTAGGGATAACAGATAAATACAAATATCTGGACGTATGGATAAGCAATGGGACCGAGTATTTGAGGGAACACGAAATATACGTGACGACTAAAGGTAACAGGAATGCAGCAGTCATGAAAAATAGGGCACTGTGGAATTACAATGGGTGTGATGTTGTGAGAGGAATATGGAAGGGGTCATGGTTCCTGGGCTGACGTTCGGCAATGCGGTCTTGTGCATGAGATCAGAAGTTCAAGCAAGATTAGAATATAAGCAACGTGGAATAGGTAGGCTTGCTTTAGGAGCTCACGGGAATACACCAAATCAGTGAGTACAAGGTGATATGGGATGGACATCATTTGAGGGCAGGGAAGCTAGCAGCAAGATAAAATTTGAGAAACGATTGAGAGAAATGGGGGAAGAGCGTTGGACTAGGAAGGTTTTCAGCTACTTGTACATGAAGAATGTCGATACAAAATGGAGGAAGCGAACCAGGAAATTGACTGGTAAATACTTAGAAAACAGCAGGTGGCCAAACCAAAAAGAACTATCGGTTAAGAAGAAAGTGAAGGAAACGGAGACTGACATGTGGAGAATGGGCATGATTAAGAAGTCCGCACTAGAGATCTATCAAACTTTTAAGCAGGAAATTGCCAAGGGAAGGATCTATGATAACACTCGGGGTAGTTCTCTACTGTTTGAGGCCAGGACAGGAGTACTGCGAACCAAGACATATCGGGCCAAATACGAAGGGGTAGACACAGTATGCAGTGCGCGTGGAGAGGAAGAAGAAACTGCCGAACACTTGATAATGTTCTGTAAAGGGCTTCACCTTATAGTTCAGGATGATGGCGCAAAGTTTTTCAAAGCACTGGGGTTTAGGGACCGGGAGGGCAAAATAAACTTTAGGCGGGTAGACTTACCTAGAAGGAGGTTATCTGATTGGTGGCTAAAGTCAAGCCACGAGTGAAAATTAAACTCTTCACTGCAAAGTACGAGTCCTCAAACTCACTTTTTAAGGAAAATAAATAAATCTAGTTTTAGGTTCATTAAGTATTACGGCTTGGTGGCGCTAGCCACCGCCCGATCTAAAGGGTACAGCCATATCCATCCATCCATCCATCCATCCATCCATCCATCCATCCATCCATCCATCCATCCATCCATCCATCCATCCATCCATCCATCCATCCATCCATCCATCCATCCATCCATCCATCCATCCATCCATCCATCCATCCATCCATCCATCCATCCATCCGAAGTGTGGCAGCTTGGGCTAGTTGGTATGGCATGACGATAGTTCTTGTCTCTGTGTCATCGTTTTGTTCTCGCGCTATAACTATCGTCGTTTCCCGAGCTTGCGCGGGGTTCAGTTCAGGCTGTCATGGTGGATGGACGTGTTTTGTGAGCGCTCCGGATCGACTGCGCAGATAAGTGTTTTTTCGTGTTTTAGCTTGTCTTTATAATTATAAGGCAGCGGTTGAAATCTTCGTAGCACTTATTTTGTGGTACGGCTTTTTCGGGGGCCAGTCACCAGGTATTTATTAGTTAGTGTGGGTGTGTGTTTGGAGTTTTTGTTTTTTTTTCTTTTGCCACCCCGTGGGGGAGGTGCGCGGACATTGAACACGCAAATTTTTGTAGTAGAGCTTATACTTTCTTTTTTTCTTCGTAGTGCAGGGCTCGAGTTTCGTAGTTATCGAGTATAGGGACAATTCGTGTCAGAAAGATACGGTTAAAGAGACTGTAAAGTGTTCAGGATATGGAGTGACTTTAAAGGTGAACCCGAGCGTAGAAGCGGATGGAGAAGAGGCTGACGCGAAGTGTAGGCAATGTGAGGTCGAGGAAAAAATGGAGAAAATGATGGCTGCCCAGAGTGAACTGCTGAAGAGAATCGCCGAGCTCGAGACTGCGTTGGCGACAGAGCAAGAGCAAACGAGGGCAATGGGAAAAAGACTGAAGTCCGCCGAGGAAGCACTAGCGAAGCTGAACAAAGAAGCGGCCTACGGAGAGAACAGTAGGGAACCGGCAACCAGAACGGTGGAGAAGGAAGAGCAAGCAAGTTTGGAAAAAACAGGTTCAGCCGGTTCAATTGTCGCAAGGCCCAGCTTCAGCGAGGTAGTGGTGGGGCTGGGAGGGGACAAAACAGCTGGCGTCACAGGTGCAAGTAGCCCCCAGGTGCAGGACGCTCCAGCTGAAAAGTCACAGCATGTGATAATCGCCGGGGACTCGAATTTAAATCGATGCACAGAAGCCATCAAAGAAAGGGTAAGAGGTGACAAGAGGGTTGCAGTAGGGGCGTTCCCAGGACGCAAAGCTTGAAGCATTCATGAGGCAAACGAGCGCAAAACTCAAAACTACAGCTGATAGACGAAACCTCGTGATAATTTCAGGCAGTTTAAACGATGTATTAAATGAAGATACAGCAGTACTAGCAACCACACTGGCGAAAGGCGTCAATGACATGCGCGCCACTTCTCCTAAGGTGCAGGTAGTGATATGCACGATACCGGAGGTACCGGTGCGTGATAGCAACCTGCAAAAAGTGGTTGTCAACGCAAACCAAAAGATATGGCGGATGAGTCGAGAGAAAGGCTTTGAGGTGGTGGAAATAAACAGAGAGGTGCATAGGTGGGGTGGTTTTCAACGAGACAGAATTCACTTCGATGGGCGGCTAGGTCCTGAGGTGGGTTGGCGACTTGCAGGACGCGCAGTAGCTTTTTTGGGGGGCAAGCGAGCCCTTCGGGGTGCAGGATAGCTAGTAATGAGGAAAACAACCAGGGAGACTCTTCGACAGGTGATATGGACAGATACGATTCCGAAGTGGCACCAATATCTAAGATAGGTAGAGTCCGGGGTATAAATAGACGTAGCCACGAGCGCCGAGCCAAATCAGACATAGGGTATATTAACATGCAGGGTGGTAGGAACAGGCTGCAGTGGGAAGAGATAGAACAGCTAAGGGAAGAGAGGCCGATGGTATACGGTTTTGTAGAAACACATCTCAGAGACATGGAACAACCTCCGAACAATCCGGACTATGCGTGGTAATATTGTAATAGAACAAAAGGCAGCAGAAAGGGGATGGTATTGGGGCATTCATTCATAAAAGTACAAACTGGCAAAGGGTCAAGCAGGAGTGCAAGGAACATTTATGGCTAAAAGGGAAAGTGGCAGGTCAAATGACACTCCTTGGTTTCGTGTACTAGTGGACGGGAGCAAAGGCCAGAGAGGAAAACCAGGCAATGGTAGAGTGTATATCAAAGGACATTCAGGAGTTAGGAAGAGAGTGCGAGATAATTATACTAGGAGACATGAATGCGCACATAGAAGATATAGATGGGTATACCGACCCGACAGGCAAAATGATCATGGATATGTGTGAAAGGCTTGATTTGATCATTTGCAACAGTACCGAGAAGTGTGAAGGGCAAATAACATGGGAGGTAGGAAGGCTGCAGTCGACTATAGATTATGCACTGATGTCACATAGGATATATGATAAGCTCAGGGGAATGCACATAGATGAAGGTGGTTCCAGACGTCTGGGTAGTGATCACAAACGTATCAAGACAAGTTTTGGAAGAGCAGTGAAAGTGGGAAGGAGACAAGATGAGCAACTACAGGAAAATTTTTATCCCGATGAGCAAATTGAGATAGCCAATAAACAAATTGAGAAAGTAATCACGGAGGATAATAAGACAGTGTGGACATACACGAATCTAATCAGACTCTTTGATCTAGAGCTTGCTAAGACGCGTGACAAGTCACCCCGGAAAAGAAGACACAAACCCAAAAGTTGGTGGGATGAGGAAGTTAAGAGAGCCATAACAAAACGTCAGGAAGCCTCTAGGGAACACAGAAATGCTAAGCAGCGGGGTGAACCGACAGATGATGTTGAAAGAAAATGGGAAACCTTTATAAGCTGTAGAAGGGAGGCATCCCTTCTGATCAATGAAAAGATTAGAAGAAAGGGAGCTCATTGGCTGGCAGAAGTACATAAAAAAGATAGAAAGGCAGCTGCGTAATTTAGGAACCATCTAAACTCCCTAAGAAATGAGACGAGCCTAGAGCAGAGTTTTATAACTACAGCCCAAGGTGCTAGGCTAGAAGGGGACGAAGCTATTGAATATATAAGAACAAGGGTGACAGGAAAATTTCAACAAAGAAGTACTTTATGCACCCCGATAGACAAGGACGAATCAAGTGGTGCAATGGCTCCATTTTCACAACGAAAGTGGGAAAGGGCTGAGAAAAGGGTTTGTAGTAGTACATCAACAGACCCAGATGGCATTCCAATTTGCTGATAAAGACATTAGGTCCGAAGTCTAAGCAGGCTTTGAGAGAGGCAGTGAGCAAAATAATAATCGATGGTGAAGTTCCCGATGGATGGAAACTTAGCAGGATGAGCATGATCTATAAAGGAAAGGGGGACAAAGCTGACATAAACAACTACCGTCCTATAACAGTGACATCAGTGGTCTACAGGCTGGCGATGCAGATTATAAACGAAAGACTGCAGGCATGGATAGAGGATGAGGGGGTGCTGGGGGAACTGCAGAATGGGTTTCGGAAACACAGGAGGTTGGAAGACAATCTGTTCTCACTGACGCAGTGCATAGAAATAGCAGAAAAGGAACACAGGCCCCTGTGGCTAGCATTTTTGGATATCAAGGGAGCGTACGATAGCGTGGTTCAAGAGGAATTGTGGGGAATACTGGACACACTAGGTGTGGAACATGGAGTCACTATTTTTTTAAAGGATATTTATAAAGATAACAAGGTAGTTATAAAGTGGGAAAAAGAGGTATCCAAGCCTGCAGAGGTAAAACGGGGGCTGAGGCAGCGGTGTCCCCTGTCACCCGTATTATTCATGATGTACCTACAATGATTAGAGGCCAAATTAGAGGGAAGTGGACTGGGCTTCAACCTCTCTTTAGTCAAACAAGGAAAACTTCTTGATCAGGCACTACCAGCATTATTGTACGCAGATGATATAGTGCTAATGGCCAACAACAAGGAAGATTTTCAGAGATTGATGGACATCTGCGGTAATGAGGGAGATAGGTTAGATTTTAGATTCAGTAAGGAAAAATCAGCAGTCATGATTTTTAATGACAATGAAGGTAGTGAGCTTAGAATACAGGAGGTCACGCTAGAGATATAAGATAAATACAAATGTCTGGGCGTATGGATAAGCATTGGGACTGAGTACCTGAGGGAACACGAAATATACGTGACGACTAAAGGTAAAAGGAATGTAGCAGTGATGAAAAATAGGGCACTTTGGAATTACAATAGGTATGATGTTGTGAGAGGAATATGGAAAGGAGTCATGGTTCCTGGGCTGACGTTCGGCAATGCAGTCTTGTGCATGAGATCAGAAGTTCAAGCAAGATTAGAAATTAAGCAACGTGGAATAGGTAGGCTTGCTTTAGGAGCTCACGGGAATACACCAAATCAGTGAGTACAAGGTGATATGGGATGGACATCATTTGAGGGCAGGGAAGCTAGCAGCAAGATAAAATTTGAGAAACGATTGAGAGAAATGGGGGAAGAGCGTTGGACTAGGAAGGTTTTCAGCTACTTGTACATGAAGAATGTCGATACAAAATGGAGGAAGCGAACCAGGAAATTGACTGGTAAATACTTAGAAAACAGCAGGTGGCCAAACCAAAAAGAACTATCGATTAAGAAGAAAGTGAAGGAAACGGAGACTGACATGTGGAGAATGGACATGATTAAGAAGTTCGCACTAGAGATCTATCAAACTTTTAAGCAGGAAATTGCCAAGGGAAGGATCTATGATAACACTCGGGGTAGTTCTCCACTGTTTGAGGCCAGGACGGGAGTACTGCGAACCAAGACATATCGGGCCAAATACGAAGGTGTAGACACAGTATGCAGTGCTTGTGGAGAGGAAGAGGAAACTGCCGAACACTTGATAATGTTCTGTAAAGTGCTTCACCCTATAGTTGAGGATGATGGCGCAGAGTTTTTCAAAGCACTGGGGTTTAGGGACCGGGAGGGCAAAATTGAGTTTAAGCGGGTAAACTTAACTAGAAGGAGGTTATCTGATTGGTGGCTAAAGTCAAGGCACGAGTGAAAATTAAACTCTTCACTGCAAAGTACGAGTCCTCAAAGTCACTTTTTAAGGAAAATAAATAAATCTAGTTTTAGGTTTATTAAGTATTACGGCTTGGTGACGCTAGCCACCGCCTGATATAAAGGGTACAGCCATATCCATCCATCCATCCATCCGAGCAGCGGCTGGTCGCTCCCCTATTCCGTGGTTTCACCTTTGCCGCCTATGCGTTGCGAGCGCTTGCGAGTTTCTACTCCATTATTTTTTTTAAATACTCGTTTACACACAAGCGCGTTGCATGAAGTGTAAAGCGCGTGCGCAGGACGATCGTGCGAGTGGTGGAACGCAGAACGCATCTCTCGCTCCGCTTGAAGGTAACTGTCCGGAGCGTTTGCCGTCGTTTTGCAGCCAAGCGGAGTCCGTCTCGGCAAGATGCGCTCCTGAAAAACGCGAAATGTATGCAGTTCCTTGAAGCATCTCGGGGAGCTACATCTGCGCGAGGCTGAGCGTAAGCGACGCTCAGCTGAATGTATCAATAGTTCATTCCTCCTCCAGGCTGGCCGCCACGAGCGAGTGCATCGTCGAAGCGTTTTAGAATGTCATGTTTATTTTTCCTCGTGCCAAATATGTCACTTAAAAGACAGTAGGATTGGACGTGCTGGTACAACAAGATTAAGAGTGCGTAGCAGCGCAAAACGACAAGACGGGACAGAATAGAAGACACAGAGCGCTGATGTGTCTTCTCTTCTGACCACTCTTGTCCTTTGCGCTGCTACGAACTCTTAATCCAATATGCCAGCAAGGTGTTATGTAAGCAACCCTAAAATCTTTAACGTGCGATGGTAGTACATGGCGCTTACCTGCAGGAATATCTGATCGGTATGCATGCACTTCGTGCTGCTGCAGCAGAACGCATAGAAATTTCATTGTGTTTATAAACTTTATTTAGCTGCACCAGTCAAAAGTCCTGTTGGAAACATGAAAAATATTTTTCTGCTGTATGAATGCATGCAATAAACGTACATTTCAGAAGCACGAGCCTCCTGCAGACACTTTTATTTAGGTCACATTATCAATGGAAGGGGGAGGCATATTCACGAAACATACTGCAGGCGAAGAGTTCCACGGAAGAAAGCACGCAATACCATTATACATACTTATGTACAGCGGCTCAACTTCAGGTATCTTGAGGTCTCCTGACTGTTACTCTTGGAACGATTTAAAGACTTCAGAAAAAAGTGCAGCCGAGTGGTGACATAAAAAGCCATAACCTTCACTGTCAACGATTCCGCATGGCTGGCACATCCAATGCGGTCTTGGCGGTTTCTCTTAACAAGAGCAATGATATCCATCACGCTCTCATGATGCAGCTCCTGTGTACTGAATGGGGCTGTGAACAGGTTTTCTAATCTTCGAATAAACCTGAAAAGTCATCCAGTTGGGTACAGAAGGCCACCATTGTCTCGCAGCCGGGTGTACTGAGCAGAAGCAAGATAATCCACATCATCCTTCTTTGTGAGAAGCAATTTGTGGCATTCATCACACTGCGATTTCAACAAAAACTTTCTTGCAACGTAACCACAAATATCAAAAATGAGGCGCTCATCACTTTTTGCTTCAACACATGAAGCATGGTCTTTGACGGGGCCCTGCTTTTGATGTCCTGCAGAGGGAATGTCATCGTCACTAATGAGACATTTGATGACGTCACTTTTTCCATGTGTTTGGTCTCCCATCAAGTCTGGCCTAAGCAGGGCGGTAAGAACACCAGGTTCAGCATTGCCGTTAGATACAGACCTGGCAAGCCCGTAAAAACTTAGGCAACACACGGTAATTAGAAACTGTTGGGGTGTTGGATCAGTACTGCAACCGCTTGATTGCCGTACTATGCCAAACAGATTTTCCACTGGGTCCTGACTAAGCTTGGCAGTCATTAGGTACTTGTAGCCAACGTTCTCTGTCAGATATGTCAGCAATGACAGAACGCTAGCAATTGTGACTCTCAGGCCAGCCGCAGTAGATGCCGAAAGAAAGCCACCTCGACCACCTGCATGCAGCTTCCATTCGGTCAGGTACGTCAAGAACGAAAGACGCTTGTCCTCCGACGCAGAGTCTGGCCGCAGGGCTTGTCTTGGAAATCTGGATGTCATTATTTCAATGACGTCTCGTATCATTCTGAAAAAAATACAAGAAGTTGGATTTTTAGATTTAGTTCATGGTTGAATATATAGTGCTGCGATTTTTTTCATAGCTGAATAAATGTACCTTCGAAAAAGCGTTGCGCGTAAACTTACCCAAAGAAGATGAGCACTGGTTGTATGCTTCCACAGTTGCGTTCCAGCTCTGTCTCATACAGTCGAAGACCATTGAGCACCTTGTCACCAAACACTTGAAATGCAAAGAGAACCCTCATTTTCTCAATGTTGTTCGGGTTTGTGTGACTGCTTGTTATTCCAGACATGGCTTGAAGGGTTACATTAGAGCCGTCAAGCTCCAGTGCTTTCCGTAGTGGACGAAGAGAGACCTGCGAAATAAACACAGAGAAAAGACAAGCCGTTTCCATTTAAAACCAATATACAGCCCTGTACATACAAACACGGCCTGCTTGCAACAGATGAAATGCAGGGAAAACCTACTGAACTATCTTACCTCACCTGCTGGTGTGTTGAAGCTGCTCTTCAGGAGGCCATTTCTGAGGCACTTAATTAAGTGCGGAAAGTCGGACACAAAGTGAAGTGAACAGTTTGCATCAACTGGGTGTTGCACTTTGAAATTTGTCAGTGTTGTAGTCGCTCCAATTCCCATCAGAGACCACATCTTCCTGTTCCAAGATGCGCCGTCACTAGTAATGAAGTCAACAAATAATCCCGCATTTTCTGCAAGGATAATTGCTTCTGTCATAATGTTTGCTAGCAGGTCTTCTTTCACGTTACCATGAGTGGCGAATACGGCTAGAATCTCCATCCACTTCCCAACAAACGGTACGAAAGAAATGAACATTCCATGGTCACACACAGTGTGTTTGTCAGTCTTAGGTGTGAAGGAGCCCAGATCAACGAATCCTTCAATGAGTGCACCGGAAGTAACAGCTAGGTTTTCTGACAGTTTCGTTTCGTCCACTAGCAGCCCTCCATGTCTTTTGAAATGACCCATCGTGCTTGTTTTTTTCCTTAATGACTATAAAATTTTTGGCATTAAAGCCAAATCCGGTCCTATAAGACTTCAGGTAATTGCACAGCATTGATTTTGCAGGGAGTGTAAGAATATTTTGCTTGCGCATGTGCTCATATAGTTTCGGGCCTTTCATTTTCATAATGACACACTCGAGGACCCAGCTCTTGCTGTAATGCCATTACCCGCATGCCTTTACGTTTAGCTGCTGCAAACATATGCATAGCGGCCTCTTTTTGTTTTGATGGCAATGTTTCAAGTTTGCTCTTGAGGGCGTCTTCAGTGATTTTCGAATTTGCATTTTTCATAGCGGAAACCATTTGTTACAGTGTGCTAGCACGTGAGGCCAAGCGCTTTGTCATTTGCCGAGCCAGCTTCAGGTGCTTAGTAATGTTCCTCTTCGCAAGCTTTCTTGTCTTGAACCAGGACTTTCTTGATTGTAGGCTCTTCCTTAGGTAGCGGCATGCTGCACAGATGGTACCTAAAGCAAAAAAAGTTTGGCTTTTATTTTCATATTCAGAGCCATATTTACGCAACACTTGTTACAATATGTAAGAAATTATTGAACAAATCAGCGAACAGCACAAGGCGAATTTTTCGATTTTTTGTAGCGGTCCAACATTATACTCACAGCCAATTCCCTATTTCACTTGTGCTTCCCTGTTATTGCCTTCTGGCACCTTTATTAATTTGTAATAACACATGACATAGGGTGAATCCAAATGGAGAGTTTCTTGTAAGTGCGTGGCAACATCTTTCAATTGCACGTTTAGTTTTCACTTGGATAAGCAGGATGACAAGATATGGTATTCATCTGGTTTGCTGAAACTTATGAGCCTCGAAGACGCATGAAGCGACATGATATTATACTGCAATGCACAAGCGAAGCTCTTTTTTTCACGTCTTAAAGGGTGCTTTTTCCCACATGAAAAAAAAAATTAATGGCACAGTGTCGCAGAACAAGCTGAGTGCTTACCTTCTTTGCTTACTATTCCTGAGCAAGATTTGCTGAGAACAATGCCGTATACAATGTCAACAGAGTGCTTGAGGTGGCATGTAATATCCTGCTGAAGTTGTTGTCAAACTCTGCTTGGCCCATGGCACCCTTGCAGAGAATAGCACTATCGGGGTACCTAAAAGTCTCCGCCGCTTCCTTTGCCGATCTGATTGGAACGTCCTTCCTCTCTTTTCCGCGAAAGTATAGGCGGGCGGTAACTATGTCTGCGCAGTCCGTTGCAAACATCAGCAGTCTTTCGTGAAGAAGAGCAAGTGGTTCTTTTTTACACTTGTCGTGGCAAACACAACACCATCAAAGTCCAGAGCATCAAGTCGCGCCTACCCGTTCGGGACACTCACAGTGTTCACAATCGTACGAAGATCATGCCGGGGCACCATCCCATCCAGGCTGTCGTCGCCATCCGCACCCACATCTGGGGATGATGTATCAAGGACATCGTGTTGAGACAAACGCAGCTTCTTTGTGCACGTAGCTGGGCACACAGCAACGCGTTTTCTATCTGGTCTTCGTTGACGCGTCTCCTTTGAGAGGTAGGCTGGCAAATCGGGCAGGAGAGTAGGGACCGCGTCGTCGGTCAGCGCCGGCTTACCTCGAGGAATTCTTACTTTCTGACCATTGACGACGTGCACATATTCGCGCAAAATAAAACGCTTTTCAAAGTGCCTCTCGCACACAGCTGAAGTCTCGGTAAGTGCCTTATCCTTGCGGTGAAGGTTTCTGTCCCATTGCTTCCGCCGTTCATTGTCCTAAGGCACTACAAAAAGAGACAGCGTGCGCCCGTTTGCTTCTCGAAAACCAGGATACCCGCTCTTGCATCCGGGTGCATAGCAATGCGTATCCGTTTTTTTCTTCTTCGTTTCTTTTACCCTAGAAGTGACATTAGCACAGCATCGAACACAGAGAGCGTCACGGATTCACTTGCAAAAAACACACTGACCCGTCGCAACGCCACGCGGTAAAGCATGCAAACGCTTACAGCCGGCATGGTCTCCTCAATGGATGGATGGATGGATGGATGGATGGATGGATGGATGGATGGATGGATATGGCTGTACCCTTTAGATCGGGTGGTGGCTAGCGCCACCAAGCCGTAATACTTAATGAACCAAAACTGGATTTCTTTTTTTATTTAAAAAGTGAGTTTGAGGACTCGTACTTTGCAGTGCAGGGTTTAATTTTCACTCGTGCCTTGACTTTGGCCATCAATCAGATAACCTCCTTCTAGTGAAGTCTACCCGCTTAAAGTCTATTTCGCCCTCCCGGTCCCTCAACCCCAGTACTTTGAAAAACTCTGCGCCATCAACCTGAACTTTAGGGTGAAGCCCTTTACAGAACATTATCAAGTGTTCGGCAGTTTCTTCTTCCTCTCCACACGCACTGCATACTGTGTCTACCCCTTCGTATTTGGCCCGATATGTCTTGGTTCGCAGTACTCCAGTCCTAGCCTCAAACAGTAGAGAACTACCCCGAGTATTATCATAGATCCTTTCCTTGGCAATTTCCTGCTTAAAAGTTCGATAGATCTCTAGTGCGGACTTCTCAATCATGCCCATTCTCCACATGTCAGTCTCCGTTTCCTTCACGTTCTTCTTAACCGATAGTTCTTTTTGGTTTGGCCACCTGCTGTTTTCTAAGCATTTACCAGTCAATTTCCTGGTTCGCTTCCTCCATTTTGTATCGACATCCTTCATGTACAAGTAGCTGAAAACCTTCCTAGCCCAACGCTCCTCCCCCATTTCCCTCAATCGCTTCTCAAATTTTATCTTGCTGCTAGCTTCCCTGCCCTCAAATGATGTCCATCCCATATCACCTTGTACTCCCTGATTTGGTGTATTCCCGTGAGCTCCTAAAGCAAGCCTACCTATTTCACGTTGCTTAATTTCTAATCTTGCTTGAACTTCTGATCTCATGCACAAGACCGCATTGCCGAACGTCAGCCCAGGAACCATGACCCCTTTCTATATTCCTCTCACAACATCATACCTATTGTAATTCCGCAGTGCCCTATTTTTCATCACTGCTGCATTCCTGTTACCTTTAGTCGTCACGTATATTTCGTGTTCCCTCAGGTACTCGGTCCCATTGCTTATCCATACGCCCAGATATTTGTATTTATCTGTTATCTCTAGCGTGACCTCCTGTATTCTAAGCTCACTACCTTCGTTGTCATTGAAAATCATGACTGCTGATTTTTCCTTACTGAATCTGAACCTCGGGAAGAGCACACCAGCACCCCTAGCGGGAGTTTGAGCTCTTGGCTTCACGAATCCTATGGCCGCCGCCCTCCGCTTTTTTCACTATCCAATACTTCTAGTACACTGTAAGCGTGGCGGCTCAAATTGTTGGCCAGCTCTTGCGCAGTAGCAGTTGTCAGGCACTGCTCCGTGTCGCCTGTAGGCAGACAGAAATTAGGTGCCTTCTTCCTTTTCCTTACGAACCACTAACCAACCAACCAGCAGTTGTCGAGCGACGTGGTATTGCTGTGGCTATTGTAGCGCCGAGTTGATGCCGTCAGCTGTGAGCCTTACGCACCACTAAAAAAATTGGTATGTTTTTTAGTGCCTAAGCCATGCCGGGATACCACTGCTACGCGCCTGGGTGCCAAACAGGCTATGTGCTCGTAAAGGGTGGGCCGAAGGTGTCGTTGTTTGGCGTCCCGAAGGATGAGAACAGACGTAAACAATAGGAGAAGAGCCTGCGCAGAGCGGACAAGCCCCTGGAACACACCAGCGCACTGTGCGAGCTCCACTTCGAGCCGCGTTATGTGCTCAGAGACTATGTACACATTATTGAGGGAAGAGAAGTGCGCATACTTCGCGGGAGACCCATTCTCCGCGCTGATGCTGTGCCGACGCTTCTACCCAATCTTCCAGCTTACCTTAGTAAAAAGCCGACGCAAGAAAGAGCCGCTCGTAAGAGGAAACGATCGAAATCTTCAGACGGACAATTAAAGCTCGCATTGTGTCCTTCCGACAATGCGGTGTCTGGGCCGTTTGCACACACCGGCGACGATGCTGATGCAGGCTGTGAAGAATGTCCACAGGCGTCTATATCTCCACTATCTGCCAATGTGAATCAGTTTTACTTCAACCTAGAAGTGCCTTCACCATACTGGAGTAAGCACAGTTTCCCCGGCCGCGCCGGTGTTGTATACTGCACGGCCGCGTTGAACACTAATGCCGAAGTGCTCTCCGAGAAGGTGGTAATGTTTTCAGAGTCGCATTGTGCCGCATACTGCAAAGTGCTTACTAGAGGCGTTTTGATAAAGGAAGGGCCGGTGCATAGAAAAACGGAGGCCGAGGACGAGTTGAGGAAGACTGACCGGATGCAGCTAGGTGCGGGTGCAATGAGACTCGAGGACTATGATGAAGCTCTTTTCACAACTAAGCTTAGGGACCACGTGTTGACGCGCCAAGGACTGTGCTTCAGCAGGAAGTGCCCAGGCCAGGTGCCTAAAGAAGGTAATTATCAGTCTTTATTTTTAGACAATGACACATCACGATGTTAGTGTAGAAGATGCTGTGCATTACCATGCTTTCGTGTCTTTTTCAGGAATGCCATGCGTTTCCTGTCGGTACCTAAGGCGAGCTCTGTTCACACGCCGAAGCCGAGTGCAGCATAGAAACACAAAGGCATGCCTCAACATTGCATAGAAACTTAAAACAGCCGTAAGAAGAAATAAGCGTCTCTCCACCCGTCTCTCTGATACAAGGGAGAGCCTTGCAAAACTGCAACAGCAAGCTGCAGCGAAAAAAGCAGATGTTCTCCAGGAACAGATTGCGAGCCTACCTACCCATCAACAAGAAGCTGTTAAACACTGCTTTGCAGCAGCTAAAGTGAAACATTATGGTCTTCGACACAGCAAGAGCTAGCTTCTCGACTGCATCATAATGAAGATGAAGGGTCCCCGCTTGTACGAACAGTTGCGTAAAAACAAAATTCTTGCCCTGCCAAGCAAATCAACTCTGAAACGTTATGTATCTGTTTACCGTACACTTTTTGACTTCAATGAGAAAATCCTGAAGAAATTGAATAGTAAAACAGTGGAGCTCGACGTGAGCAAGAGGCACGGAGGATTGCTCATCGATGAGCTGAAACTTTCTGAGAGCTTGTCTGTTAGGAGCAGTGGCACAATTGAAGGCTTTGTAGACTTGGGTCCATTTACCACACAAAAGGACAAGAGCACTCCATCTGACTATGGTATGGTGGTACTTTTTGTTCCATTCCAAGGAAAATGGAGTCAGGTCATAGGGTTCTTCGCAACGACTGGCAACATGCATGAAAGCAGATATTCTCTCCAAGGTTGTTGTAGAGGCTACAATACTAGCAGAAAAAAGTGGGCTCTTTGTCGATTTCATAACAACTGATGGGGCAAGCTGGAATCTAAAGATGTGGAGGATGATGGGAATGCATACATACAACTGCTAGTTCGAATAAAGGCAAGGTCCACCACGCTTCTGACCCAAAGCGGCACTTGTTCTTCAACTCAGACTTTCCTCATCTAATCAAATGCCTCCGGAACTCCCTGCTGAAGAGCGGCTTCAACGCCACAGCTGGCCATGTAGGTTTCTGCATGTGTAACATGTATCGCCTCTTTTAATAACTGCATATTTTGCCTAGTTTTTCAGTGTCGAGCTGTTTAGCAGTACAATGCAATATAATTTGTTCATTCCTCTCGAAAATTCGTTCTGCAGTAGCGGCCATTTGCCTAAAGGGCAGTTACTTTTCCTGTTGCTTGTCGATCATTGGAGGGTTTGCACTGTGCGTAGGGCTCTATTTATTTGGGGAAAATTAACCTGGAGGGTATCAACGAATATTTTGAAGGCTCATTTACATTTTTGCTGTAACTTGTGCGCATCGCAACAATTGTCTGGTTTTGTCTTCGAATAATATTCCAGGTCACCATTCGGCCAGTGAGGGAAGCCTACAAGATTGATGCCAATAACGTGAATCTCAAGGTTATGCCCGGAATCACCGAGAGCCATCTAAATCCAAATGGCTTTGAAAAAACGAGAGTGAGCACCGCGTTTCAACTGTGCGGTGCGAGAGTCCTCCAGGCTTTCCACCTCTACAGGAATGAGCTGGCAAAGATATTTGGAACCGTCAATGCCACCCAGGAATTCTTCAGGTAACTGTACCGCTATTTAATTCCATTCACTCGCTTATTCCAGACATAACTACCCAATGTGAATTATGTCCTTGAGCTTAGGCAAAAGATGACCCGCATGTCTCCTGACGAGGCCTTCACCCCTGACAACACCGTGCCCTAGACTAACCAATCTCCCTGCCAGCCAGCTTATAGAATGTTTTAGCAAACATTCTTTAACTTGAAAATAAAGGAGTTTGCATTTTTTTTGCCCGACTGCATGATGGTGACTGCAATCCGAGAGGTCATGTCAACAAGAATTCAAGTAATATTGTTTTATTCTATTTTTTCAGCAAGGGGAGCCAGTTGATACCAGTGATGACATCACGGTATGCTGCTGAAGCTCTCCGGCCAGACTCCTTGAAAGAACAAACCCTGAAGGACTTCCTGTCGTACCTTGATCACTGGGAAAGGCACGCCAAGGGAACTGGTGGATTTTTAAGTGACTCCACAGCAGCCGGCTTGCCTGTCACCATTTCAAGTACTCTCGAGTTACTTGCCTACTTAACATCCAAGGTTGGATACAAGTACCTAATGACATCAAGGACCAGCCAGGACTCACTCGAGAATTTCTTCGGAATTGTAAGACTAGCTTCTGGCAATAATGATCACCCGACTCCAACACAGTTCCTAATCACGGTGAATTCCCTCTCATTTTACGGTCTGGTAAAGTCTGTTAGCAATGGAAACTGCGAGAAGGGTATCCTGACCTCCTTGCTGGAAGTTGACTCGCTCGAATCATCAACTGATAGAGAGGAGTGCAGTCGAACTGCTTCTACCACTGCAGCTGAAGAGAAAACAAAAAAATCATGGTACACCAGCATAATGCTGGCCTGCAGGCTTCAAATGACCATAACCAGCACGTGGTCAGAAGCGACTCCAGGCTCATTTACCATATTTCTGGCTATGTTTCACGAAAATGCGTTGTCAATGCTAAAACCAAATGCCAAGATTGCGTCAAGCTGTTCACCGTGACCTCACCTGGTGAAAGTTTTCAGCTTGCTCGGCTAACAAACTATTGTGAACGAGGAGGCCTCCTCCATCCCTCGAGTCAGTTGTACGGCTTTGTGAAAAAGCTCGAAGATATATTCACAGATTGTTTCTGCCAGAGTGAGCTGCATTCTGACAGCATTATGGACATGCTGGCAGTTGTTCAGCACAGACTTTCCATCGAAATTCGTTGCAGT
Source organism: Rhipicephalus annulatus (assembly GCA_013436015.1). Taxonomy (NCBI): domain Eukaryota; kingdom Metazoa; phylum Arthropoda; class Arachnida; order Ixodida; family Ixodidae; genus Rhipicephalus; species Rhipicephalus annulatus. The sequence continues at coordinate 376,818 of WOVY01002816.1, forward strand.
GTGCATGCAGCTACTCTCGCAGCGAAAATAGTTAGTTTTTACATTGCCACGTTCCATTTCCCAAGTTTTTGTTATCGTCCCAAAACACCGCACGATTCTCAGCGTGAACCGCGCCTGCAGTTTTCCAGAAGATTCCGGACTGTGGTAGATCATTTCGATAAGATCACGCCCACTGTGCGAACGGTACAGATTGTTCTGGAACCTACGCCACCGCCAGCGATAACGCTAGAACATTCGACAGCAAGAGTATAAATGCCAACGCGCTTCGCCGCTTGTCAGTTGTTGATCGAAGGCCGACGCTGCGTTCGCCGGTCTAGCTGTCTCTTCTCGAGTCCTCAAGCGAGACCCGGGGTCACGTCACGCGGACGTCGACCCCAGGGTTTCAAGTCGGCAAAAGAAGTCTACGCGGCACCGGCGTCTTGTACGCGCGACCGCCGCCCCTGGGTCTCGGGCCTTGCTGCCTGGAGCCCGCCTACCCCATGCCAGGAGGAGGTGCAAGGTCCCCGGTTCACGCCCGCCATCCCGGAGTCCCCCTGCGGTCCACCTGGTACCACCAAGATCTGCGCGGCACTCACCTCGGCTGAGCCGCTTCCTACCAGAGTGCAGCTCGACTGCACGTTACAAGTCACCCACGAGCCACGCCCAACCGGCGGCTTGCGGGGTCCACCCACCAGAATGGCCACGCCATTTGAACTCCCGGTGAGGGAGAATTGTTTCATGTTTTCCGCACCCGAGGGCGATATCTCCGTCGATGAGTTAATTGACGCAATTGAAGAGACAGCTGGTGATGACAGCGTATTAGTACTGCAACATATGGGGGGCGCAAAATTTCTTGTATGCACCCGCAATGCTGGCCAGGCGACGAAGCTAATGGTGGCGGAAGGATTTGAAGTGAACGGGGCGAGGGTGCCAGTAGAGGCAGTCGGGCCGCCGGTCACATATGTGAACGTTTACCGTTACCCCGCTTTTCTATCAGACGAGGCCCTTAGCAACGCCTTAGCCCAGTTTGGTAAAGTGAAGGGCATTTCCTTCGCCACCCTAGCCACTCGCCAGACGAAGTTAAACGGGGTACGTGTGGTTAAAATTGAGATGTGCCGCCCAGTCCCCAACTTCATCACTATTGCGGGGCACAAAGTCATGTGCGAATACAGAGGCATGCGCCGGGTGTGCGCGCGTTGTGGTGAGGTCGGGCATATGGCAACTGCGTGCACCACGGCGTACTGTAAGCGGTGCGGCACCTTCGGCCACGATACTGAGGGCTGCTCGGCAGACTGTAAACGTTGCGGGGGTCACCACGGAACACGCGAGTGCTTTCGTAAGCGCTCATACGCTTCGGCCGCCCGCGGCTTCCCCTCGCTATCTGAATCCGCTTCGTCACACTCTCAGTCAAGCGGCCCCGCCTCTGCCCGAGCAACTAACTCGCCGCGTATGCAGGTCCTTACGTCCAGGTCTGCATCCCGCACAACCGAGAGGGGATCCCCTTCCGGGGACCGCGACTTAGACTCCGATCTGACTTCAGGTAGTGGCATGGGCGATCCGTCCGCCAGTGAGGGGGAGAGGCTCGGGAGTTTTGACGAGACTACCACCAGGTCGACTGAAACAGAGTCTAGCGATATCGAGACGGGTTCGGCGCAATCGTCCCCCCCTAAGCCGCCTCCACCCTCCGCGAGCCGGGATGACTGCGGGAATTCGCTGACCGCTGCTGAAGCAACCCCCGAGTCCAACGAGCAGGGAGAGGCCCTCCTTGCTTTATCAAACACACCCGTCAACGTCCGGGCCTCAGTGACCAGCCCGGCCTTGGAGGCCGGCACCCAAGACCCAGCCGGTGACGACGCCCCCATAAAAAGTAAAGGGTATTACTTTCTACCCGGCGACAGCGAATGCGACCATGCTGCACCGACTTCCTCCCCTGCCTCCCATTCGGCACGTTCAAGCCGGAAATCGGACGCGAAAACTGGACAGATGGCCACTGGTCTAGAGCAGAGAGCTCGCTCACGTTCACGAATACGCCCTGATGACGATATGCGGTATCTGGGTGAGAGGGCAGCCAGCAAGGAGGCCCGGCAGCGTAGACCCGGGCCAGCAGGCCAAAGCAGTGATAGCGACGCTCCACCACACGCGAAGGCTCAGAAGCTCGAGAAAGACGGTGTGGGTGAAGGGGAACCACCCCCCAAGCCCCGAGACGCAAGTCACTGAAGCGGCGCGCCTGCCCTGTCGGCTTCACAGCCCTTTTTCCTTCCTCTCGTTCGCTCTGGCCGCACTATGTCCCACTTGCCTTCCCTTCTCCTTCTTGTGCAGCGCCCCCCTCGCCCCTTTCTGTCGGCACGCGGCTGTCGGTTATCTTGCTCGGTGCATTCGCTCACCCCTCTTTCCTGCTCCCCTCCAGCGCTTGGCATCGTGCCCAATCGGCGGATGACGGCCACGCTGCTTGCTAGCTTCGATACTTCCCGCGTTTTGTTTCCTTCTTTTTAAGGTTTTTGATGGCCTTTTTGAAATTGGCTACGTGGAATATCCGAGGGTTTAGAGATAGGGCGAAACAAGCAGCCATCCTAGGTTTCGCTAGGAACCAGAACATAGACAAATCATTTTATTTTCCCAGAAAGAAACACCTCTCTTTATTCAAGAGGCGAATTTCCGAACGCCGCTGGATGTGGTTAATTTCCGCAGAGATCATCAGACCGACGCCTTTTTCTCTCTGGCGACCACGAAAGCATGCGGGGTCGGAGTAATATTTGTATCAGGCAGATTTCGATCAAAATCCCATTGTATTTTCGGGGCGAATGGTCGGTACATAATGATTGACATTTTCATCGAATGCAAAAAGATTCGCATTGTGAACGTCTATGCCCCCGTGACAAGAAAACACACGAATAAGTTCTTTCAAGAGATGCACGAACTCCTCCTCGAGCCTATTCCCCACGTACTGGTCGGTGATTTTAATTGCGTGGTAGATTCTAACCGGGACGTGAGGGGGCCAAGCCAAGGAAGATCAACCTACAATGCAAAAGAGTTGGTGAAAACCCTTCGGCACCTAAACCTCTCGGACATATGGGTACACCTCTATAAAGACCGCTTCGTAGCAACCCGTACCTCTAGATCAGCAGGAAGTAGAATAGACCGGATGTACTTTCCGGACCTCCTCCTCCCTTTGGTTGAAGGATGCGAAGCACTCGCGCTCCCGGCCAACCTGAAAGAGAAGACGGATCATGCCCCGCTCGTCACGATGGTAAAGGGATCCCCCGGCCCGCACTCTGATAACAATAGCTGGAGAATAGACGCTGAGTTGCTGAGAGATGAGACTTGCGTAGAAAACTTGAAAGCTGCCATCAGCGTATCAGTAGAAAATGCCGGACATATTACCCCCCCCCCTCTGTGGGATAAACTTAAGGAAGAATGGAAGGCCCTGTTACAAAAAGAAGGCAAAGCCAGAAAAAGACGTCATACACAAAAGATGAAAGAACTTCTTCGCCGAATGCAGATCATCAAGGCAGCCGACACGTTGACCTCATGTACAACAGAGTACCTGACCTCGCTCGAGGAGCAATACAATCAACTCCTCATAGATACCATGACGCGACCTAAAAGTGAGCATGGACTGTTGGGCACGGCGACCGGAGTTGATGTGAGGGAAGTACGTGGAAATGGCTGTTTGCGAATTACAGAGGCAAAGCGCTTAGACGGTTCTGTAACCGACGACCCAGCAGAAATTGAGAACATCTTCAGAGAGTACTTCAGCATACAGTTCCAAGACACCGAACCAATAGACACCAATCGGGGACCCGACCATGTCAAAGAACTTTGCAAACATCTGCAGCGAATTAAGGAGGAGGAGGAGCCAGCAACCCTTAGCGCTGAAGTCTCCCCTGCAGAGCTTCGCGAAGCCATAAGAAGCATGACCACCAATTCTGCCCCAGGCGCTGATGGCCTGACTGCAGCCTTCTATGTGACTTTTCTCGAAGTTCTCGAAGAACCCTTGCTCGCGATGGTAAATGCGATTTTCAGGTCTTTTAAGAAACCCGACTCATTCGGAGTGGGTAAAATTGTCCTACTACACAAAGAGGGTGCACAACCAAACGAGCCCACGGCGTGGCGTCCAATCACGCTATTGAACACCGATTACAAGCTGGTAGCCACCATACTGAACAACAGGCTCAAGCTCCTGTTACCGGACATCATTAGCCCGTACCAAACGTGCGCGATTCCAGGAAGGTCGCTTTTTGCGAACCTCACAGTGATCCGTGACTCTTTCGAATACGCGACGACAAGAGGTTTCAATGGTGTTTTCATTTCCCTAGACCAAGCTAAAGCTTTTGACAGGGTACGACACCATTACCTCTTCGACGTGATGCAGGAGTTTGGCTTACCGGCAAGTTTTATAAAACTGGCAAAAACTTTGTACGAGGACCTAACCTGCACAGTTCTGATAAACGGAGTCGCAACGCCGGCATTCAAGTACAGCAGAGGCATAAGGCAAGGATGCCCATTGGGCCCGACCTTTTTTGTCATGTCGTGCGAGCCGCTGATCACAAGTGTTATTGCGCATGAAGGCATTCGGGGCTTCCCACTGACGGGCCAGGAGCAGGTGAAAGTGCTGGCATACGCGGACGACATTTCCCTGTTTGTTCGGGATGAAAGCAGTCTCCAAGCCTTCAGTGCGACGTTCACAAGATACGCGCAGGCATCCGGAGCGGCGATAAATGGGGACAAGAGCAAGGCGATGCTATTTGGAACTTTCCCTAAAGAAGCCCTAGGAAACATCGAAGTGGTGTCCATCGTTAAAGTACTGGGAATCTACTTCTCCAGCGAAGGGGTGGCACCAGTCACGTGGCAGAGAGCCATCGAGAGGGCAAAGCAGGCAGCTGCCCGCATTCGCCTCCTAAACCTTACGTTACGTGAAAAAGCGCTGGCAGCAAGGACCACCGTTTGCGCGTTTGCTTTCTACGCCAGTAGGGTAGCGGTGATCCCTAGGAAAACCGCGAGCCAACTGAACGCCGTGATCACCGATTTGCTATGGGAAAGGAAACCGGCACCAGTCAAGCGACACCTCCTTCAACTACCCGAGGACAAAGGTGGCCTCGGCCTCCCACACGTACAAATGACCAGCCAGATACTGGCCCTCAAGATTACCCGCATGCTTTATTACGCAGCGAGTTACGTTGGGAAGAATCTAATCAACTACTGGACAAGCATCATCACACACTATCTGGAAAACCACAAACACACTGGCCCGCGCGCGGAAGCGCCCTCACACTTTTACAGGATGGCGGCAACTACGACAAAGATCATAGAAAAAGAAGCCCCGAACTGCGACATTGACAAGGACCCACCCGCCCGAATTGTCGAAGCGATAACAGAAAACCAGTTGTCCGAAGAAGAAAAGGAGCACATCAAAAGCCTAGGACTGTGCAAACAAAAAATCAATAAGTACCGACCGCGCGAAGTACATGACTTCGAGTGGAAGCGCAAGTGGCAAGTTTTGCCCACGAGACATCACCTGCACCGTTTCGGCATCACGCCGAATAGCCAGTGTCCTAATTGCCGCGCTGAGGAAACGATCTCCCACGCGTTGTTAGAATGCGGGGCGGCCAAGTCGGTACGGCGCCTGGTTGCGAGGTGCTTCAGCATCCGCCCTCCTCCGGCCCTCGAAAGGAATAGGGGCTGCTTCGCAAGGCTGGTGATTTCCATCACACTCTTTGTGATTTGGAAACGCCGGTGCCTTGCTGAGGTAAAGAACACCCCAGTGAGAGCGGCCTACCCAGCACTAGCCATGATCAGGCAGAAAATAGTGCAGTACTTGGCCAAGCAACTGGAAGCTGGCGGGGAGGACCAGTTCCTTCGCCGCTGGCACACAAAGTTTTTTTCGTCAGAGGTGCGAAACTCCGTACCCCCCTAATCCCCTACTAACCCCTTCTCCCCAAAACATTGTGTTACAAGTGTATGTATAGTGCCAGTCGAAGTATTGTAAATATGCCTACCCATGTTCACGATCTGTTGTAAATATATGTATATGTGATTGTAAATATATATTTGTGGTTTTTTTACGAATGTATGCGTAGTTCATATATATATGTATATATACATGTGTATGTGTGTGTGTATGTGTATGTGTGTATATATATGTATATATGTGTGTGTATATATATATATATATATATATATATATATATATATATATATATATATATATAGTGTATGTATATATATATTGTGAGCGCTGATTGTGTTGCTCATCATTTTCACTTTCACCTGCGCATACAAAGCACCGTGATCATCATCATCGTGGCCGCTCGCTGCTTGTTCGGTTGCTGGCTCGCGCGTCTGGGTTGACAATAAAACGGTCGCTCCTTCGTACCTGACGTCGTCTCACAAGTGGTGGAGCGTGCTGTGATTCCCAAGTCCTCGTGCACTACCGGTCACCTCTGGAGCTCCGATCAGGTCGACGGCTGTGCTTGCCAACAGTGATGGCGCAAAACGACCCACCCCCTGCCGCCTTCTTCGCACCACCCGCTCAGCCTGCTGGGCCTCTCCACACCGTGAGTACCTCGCAACGAGACCCTCCAGTGTTTTCTGGCCTTCGCGGTGAGGACGTAGAAGAATGGCTGGACAGTTACGACCGTACCAGTGCTTGCAATTACTGGGATGAGGCACATAAGCTGCGCTATGTACCCTTTTATCTGAAGGAGGTTGCTAAGACGTGGTATCATAACCACGAACGCGACTTTCCTGATTGGTCAGCATTCACGGTGCAGCTGCGTCAAATATTCGGCACTTCTACAGGACGCTCTGAGGTAGCTAAACAGAAGCTCGCTACCCGCATCCAGGGGCCTGACGAATCGTACACATCGTACATTGAAGACGTTCTGGCCCTCTGCCGCCGCGCCCAAAAGGACATGCCGGAGGCCGATCGTATTCGGCAAGTAATGAAAGGCATCAACTCCGTCGCCTTTAATGCTCTTGTCATGCAGAGCCCGACAACAGTTCAGGACATTATTACCACCTGCCAGCGCCTGGACGCACTTTACTCAATGCGCCTTCCACACGCCTCCTATGACACTCGTCTTACTGGCGAGCATGAGCTGCGAGCTCTAATTCGCACCATAGTGAGAGAGGAACTTCACAGCCTTGTTCCTGCCAGCGCACCGACTTCACCTGCCCGCTCACCCCCTCCTAACCTGCGGGAAATTATAAAGGACGAATTGGCGTCGATGACGAGCGTCGCACGTGCCCCGCCTCCTGTGCCCTTACATGTGCCTACGTATGCCGAAGTCGTGTCACGGCCTCCTCCACCTACTCCACCTGTAACTACGGACGTCGTATACGACCATTTGGCCGCGATGGCAGCCAAGGCACCACCACAACCACACTTTCCTGCCTGGCGCCCTACGCGCCCCGTCTGTTACTACTGTGGCATAAGAGGACATATCTCCCGCTTTTGCCGTCGGCGCCAGCAAGATGAACGACGAGGTTATTCTTCGTACGAGAGTGACCGGGCTGCGAGGTCTGACCCCTACGTTCCAGGAACCTACATTCCCTCGTCACGACGTTCGCCTTCGCCTCCTTTGTCCCACGGTGAACCTCGTTCTTCCCGCTCACCCCGCCGTCGTTCACCATCGCCCTTCCGCCGTACTACTTCGCCTTTACGTTCTGCCCGGATGCCCCTCGACAGCCACTCGGAAAACTAGCAGCTGCAGTTTTTGGAGGAGAAACTGCCTGTCGTCGAAGTGTCCCAATTCCTCCTGCGCGCCCTGCAAATTTACTAACTGTTTGTGTAGAAGGCATTTCGGTTGACGCACTCGTGGACACTGGAGCAGCCATTTCGGTCATTGATCGCGAACTATGTCATCGTCTACGAAAAGTGCAAACTCCATATGTTGGTCCGGTGTTATGTGGTGCTAATGAAAATAGAATTTACCCTATTGGACAATGCACTGTTCGTGTTCTGATCGACGGAATTCGTCACCATATACAATTGGCTGTGCTTTCTTCATGTGCTCATCCGATTATATTGGGCTGGGACTTCCTGTCAGCCGCTTCCGCTGTCATTTCGTGTGGTCCGCCCGTTATTCGCATTACGGACACTGAAAATTCTAGTGCTTACGATTTTTCGTCGCCTCACCTTGTTGCAGCTGCAGACTTTGTACTGCCCCCGGCCCAAGAACGTATCCTCACCATTAGATCCAGCGATACCATTGACGGTGACGCAGTGGTTGTCCCCGATCAGCGCTGCATTTTCCGAGGAATCGCCATCGCATGTTGTCTAGTGCGGTTTTCGCGTGGTCATGCCAGTATCACCGCCTACAACACGACAACAGAGCCACAACTACTGCCAGAGGGGTCCACTGTTGCCAGCCTTATCGACATAGCACCGGTATGTGTCGTCACTGTATCGTCTCCGCCGTCAGTCGCTAAGTGTACGCCACCAGGAGGCTCATCTAATGCGCTTAAAGCCACTTTGAGTCCATATCTCACTCCAACGCAAACTAATGACTTAATGGCCCTTTTAACAAAACACAAGACTTGTTTTGACGTTTGTTCGGACGGCTTAGGTCAAACTACGGTGACCTCTCATCACATCGCCACAGACGGTTCTCGTATTATCCGCCGTCGCCCTTACCGCGTGTCGTCTTCAGAACGCAAGGTCATCGAGGAACAAGTCAATGACATGCTCGCACGCAACGTTATCAGGCCTTCCACAAGCCCTTGGTCTTCTCCTGTTGTCCTAGTTAAGAAAAGGGACGGATCAGTGCGATTTTGCGTTGATTACAGGGCACTAAACAAAATTACGCGCAAGGATGTATATCCTATGCCTCGAATTGACGATGCACTTGACACCTTACAGGGTGCAGAATATTTCTCAAGTCTCGACCTACGATCTGGGTATTGGCAGATCCCGATGCATGAGTCTGATAAAGAGAAGACAGCGTTTGCTACTCCTGATGGTCTCTTCGAATTCAATGTGATGCCTTTTGGGCTCTGCAATGCCCCAGCCACATTTGAGCGGATGATCGATACGGTGCTGCGTGGCCTAAAATGGAAGACCTGTCTTTGTTACCTGGACGACATCGTCATCTTTTCATCCAGCTTCTCGCAACACCTAGAACGTCTAGACGAGGTGCTCACATGTCTAGCCAAAGCCGGTCTCCAGCTAAATACCAAGAAGTGTCGGTTTGCGAGCCGCAGCATCAAAGTGTTAGGCCACGTTGTCAGCAAGCTTGGCATCGAACCTGATCCCGACAAAGTGGCCGCTGTGCTGCACTTTCCTAAGCCCACCACGCTCAAAGACCTTCGCAGCTTCCTCGGCTTAGCCTCTTACTTCCGCCGTTTTGTCCGTGATTTTGCCACTATCGCGGCTCCTCTTCACAAACTCCTGACCACAAGTGCATCATTTCTTTGGACAGATGACTGTGAAGCTGCTTTCCAGACCCTGAAGCGATGCCTCACGTCAGGGCCAGTTCTTCGCCATTTTGATCCCACAGCCCCTACTATATTACACACTGACGCAAGTGGGCACGGAATCGGCGCTGTCCTGCTGCAGCGTGACCAGGCTTCACAAGAGCAAGTCGTGGCTTACGCGAGCCGTACTCTCTCCCCAGCGGAACGCAATTACAGCATCACTGAACAGGAATGTCTCGCTATCGTATGGTCCGTGCAAAAATTTCGCCCCTATTTGTATGGCCGCCGCTTCACGATCGTCACGGATCATCATGCGCTCTGTTGGTTGTCATCATTAAAAAACTTGTCAGGACGCCTCGGTCGTTGGGTGCTCCGACTGCAGGAGTATGACTACAGTGTCACATACCGGTCGGGTCGCAAACACCAAGATGCCGACGCTTTGTCACGCTGTCCGCTGTTGCAAAATCATGACGCATCTACCTGCTGCGCAGCACCTCCCAGCCAAGAGACCAAGCAGATGACCAGTCTTAGTCCCATCGAGCCCACTGCACCGGATGACTTCCTTCAATCCGCAGACCTCACCTCGCTCCAACGTGCAGACACATACTGCCGTACAATCATCGATCGGCTCACCGGCTCATCTCGTGCTCCCAACAGCCGCTTGCGACGACAACTCACGCGTTTCAAACTTCATGACGGAACGCTACTTCGACAAACTTACCATCCTCTCGGTAGCCGATGGGTCCCGGTCATACCTCGCTCACTTCGACTCCAAGTCTTAGAAGCCTTTCATGACGACCCGACGGCTGGCCACTTGGGTTTTCATAAAACCTACGATCGCATTAAGACTCGCTGCTTCTGGCCTGGCCTCTCCACTAGTGTTTCCAGGTACGTCACTTCCTGTTCATCATGTCAGCACCGAAAACGTTCGACATCTCTTCCCGCCGGCCCTCTACAACCTCTCCCGTGCCCATCCGCTCCCTTCGAGTTCGTCGGCATAGACTTATACGGACCCCTTCCGCTTACCGCCGCCGGTCACCGCTGGATTGTTACTGCCGTAGACCATCTTACTCGCTACGCTGAGACGGCAGCTCTTCCTACTGGAGCTGCCAGCGAAGTAGCCGACTTTGTTCTGCGTGCCATTATCCTGCGCCACGGCGCCCCTCGTGTTCTCCTGAGTGACCGTGGCAAGACATTTCTTTCTCGTGTGCTCGCTGAAGTTTTACAGGCCTCTGACACAATCCATAAGACCACCTCGGCATATCATCCGCAAACAAATGGTCTTACTGAGCGTTTTCATAGAACTTTGTCAGACATGATCTCTATGTATGTCCAACCCGATCACAAGAACTGGGACACAATACTACCTTTCGTCACGTTTGCCTATAACACTGCCCTACAACGCACTACAAGTTACAGCCCGTTTTTTCTTGTGTATGGCCGTGCACCATCTTTTGTTCTAGACACCAGCTTTTTGTCCACGCCTTCTGTCCCATCTGCGTCCCTTCCGGAAGAATTCGCTGCCCGTGTCAACCACTGCCGCACAATCGCCCGCGCCAACACCTCTACCATTCAGGCCCAGCGAAAAGTTCGTTGTGATGCGACACGTCGAGTTGTGTCATTCTACCCAGGCGACGAAGTGCTCCTCTGGACACCTGTTCGCACACCCGGCCTCTGTGAAAAATTCATTCACAGATACCTGGGTCCTTACACCGTGCTTGAACGAACATCGGCCGTAAATTATCGCGTCGCTCCGGTTACTTCGGCTTCTGATCGCCGTCGTCGCGGGACCGAGATCGTCCATGTGTCTCGCCTGAAACCTTACATCCGGCGCTCATACACTTACTAAATGAACGTCTTGCAGACCGCTTTCGTGTAGGGGGGAAATAGTGTGAGCGCTGATTGTGTTGCTCATCATTTTCACTTTCACCTGCGCATACAAAGCACCGTGATCATCATCATCGTGGCCGCTCGCTGCTTGTTCGGTTGCTGGCTCGCGCGTCTGGGTTGACAATAAAACGGTCGCTCCTTCGTACCTGACGTCGTCTCACAATATATATATATATATATATATATATATATATATATATATATATATATATATATATATATATATATATATATATATAGATCTGTGTATGTGCCCCTAGTTTCCTCTATGGATAATGGAGTTTGTATGCCCCATAGTGCACAAGAGGGGTGCCTAAACGAGCACTGTGTGAATAAATGATGTAAAGAGTTTTTTTGAGTTTGAAGTTGATAAACTTCTCTTTGTATCAGTCCGAGGGGTGTCTAAACGAACACTGTATGTATAAATTGATGTAAAGAGTTTTTTTGAGTTGAAGTCAATAAACTTCTCTTTGTATCAGTCCGAGACTGCTATCTGTGCGAGACTGCTGCTGTAATTGGACTTTCCGTTTACCGGGCACAGGTTTGCCCAAATAAACAGTTAAATCCCAACACGAAGTCTCCTGTCTTTGGCCACGTCACGACCCCGTGACATCTGGTGGAGGTGCTGGGTAAAGGCCGAAGGGCATCACCTTAAACTCGAAGAGGCCGTCCGGTGTTATAAACGACGTCTTCTCTCGGTCTCTTTCGTCGACTTCGATTTGCTGATAGCCAGTATTGAGGTCCATTGACGAAAAGTACTTGGCGTTATGAAGCCGATCAAGTGCGTCGTCTATTCGTGGGAGAGGATATACGTCCTTTCTTGTGATTTTGTTCAGGTGGCGATAATCGACGCAGAAACGTAGGGTCCCATCCTTTTTCTTCACTAACACCACGGGGGATGCCCATGGACTCTTGGACGGCTGGATAATGTCATCCCGCAGCATTTCATCAACTTGTCTCTTCATGGCCTCACGTTCTCGCGTCGAAACCCTGTACGGACTCTGACGGAGTGGTCTGGCATTTTCTTCGGTTATGATGCGATGTTTGGTGATTGGGGTCTGCCGAATTTTCGATGACGACGAAAAGCAATCTTCGTATTGCAGGAGCAGGCCCTTAAGCTGTTCTTGCTTATCGTTCGGAAGCCTGGGATTGACGTCGAAAGCTATGGGAGGGGCTTGGTTCCTCTGAGCAGCTTCCTCAGAATCGGTGAGGGCGAAAGCACTGGTGGCTTCGACAATTTCTTCGATGTATGCGACCGTTGTTCCTTTGTTCACATGTTTGTTCTCATTGCTGAAATTCGTGAGCATAACCGTTGCTTTACCTCCCCGCAGCTCTGCAATTCCTCTTGCGACGCAAATATTTCGGGTGACCAACAGATGCTGACTGCCTTCGATGACGCCTTCCAAGTCAGGTGATTTAGGAGCGCCGACTGAAATAATGACGTTTGAGCGAGGCGAAATGGTGACTTGTTCTTCCAGCACATTCAAGGCATGGTGTCTTGACGGCGTGCGCGGTGGTAGTGCTTCTTCTGTGGATAACGTTATCGACTTTGTTTTTAGGTTGATGACAGCACCATGGAGGCATAAGAAGTCCATGCCAAGGATGACATCTCTCGAGCAACGCTGTAGGACTACGAAGTCTGTAGGATAAATACGGCCGTTAATGGTGACTCTCGCTGTGCAGATTCCTGCAGGCGTTACGAGATGACCTCCGGCTGTGCGGATTTCAGGGCCTTTCGAAGCTGTCCTAACATTCTTTAACTTCGCGGCGAACGACCCACTGATGATAGAATAGTCGGCTCCAGTATCGACGAGAGCGGTCACACTGTGGCCGTCGATAAGAACGTCGATGTCGCTAGTTCACCGTCTCGCATTACAGTTAGGGCGTGGCGTCGGGTCGCGGCTGCGTCGGCTTGTTCCACTGCTTCCATGTTGCGTCGTCAGGCCACCTCCGGACAGTGATCTTTCGCCGCCAGGGCTTTGCTTGGTTGGCATTGTGTTCGGAAAGCTCCATCACGGCGTCGCCGTCGTCCGAGGATCTTCGGTAGTTCGTCGCACAGCAACCGCACCTCCACCGGTTGCTGCCCTTAGTTTCCCGGATACGGGCTAGGAGACCGGCCCCGCGTAGGGCCAGAGTACTGCCGGTGGTGCGGTGACGTGAGGCGGCTGGGCGACGGGGAACGCGAAGGGCTTCGTGGTGTCCACCGAGGTTCCTGTCAGGTAGTCGGCGATGTCGCGTGGTCGTTCTCCTGGCTGTGGACGCGGTGCATTGACGGCGAAGCCACGCAGTCCCATCTGTCGGTACTGGCAACGGCGGTATGTGTGTCCGGCCTCGCCGCAGTGGTAGCAGAGCGGGCGATGGTCAGGGGTGCGCCAGACGTCAGTCTTCCTCGGTGCACTGCGCTGGGCCGCTGACGAACGGTATGACGTCGGTGGGGGTGGTGGCGTCTGTCGAGGGAAGTGCGACGGGGCGGCGTTTTGGCGTGGACGGGAAGGAGCGTTGTGGCGCAGTGCAGCGACGTAGCTCATAGCTTCCGGCTCGGGCAGTGGTGCGTGGGGAATTGGAAGCGATTGCCGAACTTCTTCTCGCACAATGTCGGCGATTGAATCCACTTGAGGCTGCGCCGAAGGCAACAGCTTGCGCAGCTCTTCCCGCACGATCGCTCGGATCGTTTCACGCAGGTCTCCGGAGTTACTGGCTTGAGCAGCAGCGCAGTCTGCAGTCAGGCGACGATTATACTGTCTGGTGCGCATGTCCAGGGTCTTTTCGATAGTGGTCGCTTCGGCTACAAATTCTTGGACGGTTTTCGGTGGGTTTCTCATCAGTCCCGCGAAGAGCTCCTGTTTGACCCCTCGCATGAGGAAACGAACTTTTTTCTCCTCAGGCATGTCTGGGTCAGCGTGACGGAATAGTCGGGTCATTTCTTCTGTGAAAATGGTGACATTTTCATTTGGTAGATGAACCAGGATTCCTGTTCCCGGAATCCTGAACCCGGAATCCTGTTCAGCCGGCTGAACCCGGCTGAACAGGACGACGTCGTCGTGTTTTCCTCGAGTTTCGACGAGCATCTTCGGCGCCTTGAAGCTGTACTTCCAGCCATCAAGACGTCCGGGCTCACACTGAAGCCAGAAAAGTGCAGATTTGCGTATGAGGAGCTCTTGTTTCTGGGACACGTTATCAGCAAGTCTGGAGTTCGTCCCGATCCACGGAAAACAGCCGCCATCGCCGACTTCCCGCCGCCCACTGACAAGAAGGCCGTGCGCTGATTTCTGGGCCTGTGCGCCTATTATAGGCGGTTCGTGAAAAACTTCGCCCGCATCGCCGATCCTCTCACTAACCTTACCAAGGCCGACGTGAAGTTCAAGTGGTAAACGCCACAGGAACACGCTTTTCAGGAGCTTAAACATCGCCTCCAGACGCCTCCGTTACTTGCCCATTTCGACGAATTCGCCGACACAGAAATACATACTGACGCAAGCAGCGTAGGTCTTGGCGCCGTTCTTGTGCAGAGGGCTGACGGACTTGAAAGGGTTATTAGTTACGCCAGCCGATCGCTATCCAAAGCAGAAGCAAATTATTCCACAACAGAAAAGGAGTGCCTCGCCATCATCTGGGCTACGTCGAAATTTCGCCCCTACCTCTACGGCAGGCCCTTCAAAGTTGTGAGCGACCACCACGCCTTGTGTTGGCTAGCCATCTTGAAGGACCCTTCAGGTCGCCTCGCACGATGGAGCCTGAGACTTCAAGAGTATGACATTACTGTCATTTACAAGTCCGGCAAAAAAACACACCGACGCCGACTGTCTCTCTCGTGCGCCTGTCGACCAACCGCTACCCGATGACCCGGATGACGAGTACTTCTTGGGAACGATAACTACCGATGACTTCGCTGAACGACAGCGGGCCGACCCGGAACTTAAGGCCCTAATAGAATACCTCGAAGTCAAGACCACCGAAGTCCCGAAGGTATTCAAGCGCGCCTTTGCGCCATTCTTTCTACGAAACGGTCTTCTACAAAAGAAAAAATTGCCCGCAGCTTCCCTCGGGGGAACACTGAGGAGGATGCGGAGCATATAATTGGTTAACGGGGTGTTAAAGTGCGACTTACTTGGGTCGATGGCTAAATTGGTTAACGTGGTTGTGAAATGGGGTGTTAAATTGCGACTTACTTGGGTCGATGGCTAAATTGGTTAACGTAGTTGTGAAATGGGGTGTTAAATTGCGACTTACTTGGGTTGATGGCTAAATTGGTTAACGTGGTTGTAGGAGGGGGTGTTAAATGAGTGAACACGTACACACGTATGCGAAAGGGCGGCGCTGGTCGAGGGGACGTCGATCATTGTGTTTGTGGATTCGTTGGAATTCATTTCACCGCGAACTTGGACGTCGACGCGCCGTACAAACCAACCGACGAGCGGCAACTGAGCGAGCGAGCACCGACCTTGAGTATATATACAGCGCGACGGCGCATGCACTGTCAGCTGTTGAATGTTCTCGAAGCGCGACGGCGCATGCGCGTCCACTGGAGAATCAGGAGAATTGTAGAATGTTCTCGAAGGGGAGAAGCGCGCGCGGCACAGATGGTGGGTGACGGTGCATGCGCGCGTCAGCTGTCGAATGTTCGAGAAGGGGGAGAAGCGCAACGGCGCATGCGCGCGAGTCAGCTGCTGATGTTCTCGAAGCGCGACGGCGCATGCGCGCGCGTCAGCTGCCGATGTTCTCGAAGCGTGACGGCGCATGCGCGCTACATTATACAGCTAGCGAATGTTCGTGAAGAGGAGAAGCGCACGCGGTGTGTAGAGGAGGAAGGGTGCACAGATGGTGGAGGAGTGAAGCGCGCGCGGTGTGTAGAGGAGGAAGGGATGCACAGATGGTGGAAGAAGGAGGAGGAAGCTTGCGGACAGCGCCGCACTACAAGCCTCGAGTATTAGATGCTTCGCATCTAAAACTTTTCACCACTTCGAGCTAAGTACCTCCTTGTGGTGCCTTCAGCTCTGCGACCAGAACTCTTGCAGGCCCTGCACGACGATCCGACGGCAGGGCACCTCGGTGTTTCTCGCACGCTCTCGAGGATACAAGAAAGCTACTACTGGCCACGTCTTAGCACCGACGTCACTCGTTATGTGAGGACATGCCGGGACTGTCAGCGACGCAAAACACCGCCGACAAGGCGAGCGGGACTTCTGCAGCCAATTGATCCACCTTGCCGACCTTTCCAGCAGATTGGTATGGACCTACTGGGGCCGTTCCCGACGTCGGCTTTCGGAAACAAGTGGATCGTGGTAGCTACCGACTACCTCACCCGCTACGCCGAGACAAAAGCCCTGCCAAAAGGCAGTGCATCCGAGATAGCTAAGTTCTTCGTCGGAAATATTGTCCTACGTCACGGCGCCCCGGAGGTCCTTATCACCGACAGCGGAACGGCATTCACTGCCGACTTAACTCAAGCGATCTTGGCATACAGCCAAACAAACCACCGCCGGGCGACAACGTACCACCCACAGACCAACGGCCTCACCGAGCAGCTTAACAAGACGATCGCCGACATGCTGGCAATGTACGTCGATGTCGAACACAAGACGTGGGACGCCATTCTTCCTTATGTGACCTTCGCATACAACACGGCGGTGCAGGAGACGACGCAGATATCTCCGTACAAATTGGTCTACGGAAGGAGCCCGGCAACGACGCTCGATGCCATGTTACCCAACGTCACCGACGAAGAAAACCTCGATGTGAGCGAGTACCTTCAACGCACCGAAGAAGCCCGACAACTTGCGCCTCTTCGTATCAAGAATCAACAGACGACCGACAGCCACCATTACAACCTTCGACGACGCTTCGTGGAATACCAGCCCGGTGAACGTGTTTGGGTGTGGATGCCGATACGCCGACGTGGACTAAGTGAAAAGCTTCTGCGACGGTACTTCGGACCGTACAGGGTGGTTCGACGTCTCGGCCCACTTGATTACGAGGTTGTCCCTGACGGCATCACGAACTCTCAACGACGCCGATCGCGACCTGAAGTCGTCCATGTCGCGCGCCTCAAGCCGTTTCATGCGCGTTAACAAACTGAAACAGTGTTTTTTGTATTATAGTTGTATCGTAATTTATTCATTGTACTTTCTTGCCTTATTATTGTACCTTCATCTTTAATTAAATCATCTGGACGATGCCTTTTTTCAGAGGGGGGCAATGCCACGTTCCATTTCCCAAGTTTTTGTTATCGTCCCAAAACACCGCACGATTCTCAGCGTGAACCGCGCCTGCAGTTTTCCAGAAGATTCCGGACTGTGGTAGATCATTTCGATAAGATCACGCCCACTGTGCGAACGGTACAGATTGTTCTGGAACCTACGCCACCGCCAGCGATAACGCTAGAACATTCGACAGCAAGAGTATAAATGCCGACGCGCTTCACGGCTTGTCATTTGTTGATCGAAGGCCGACGCTCCGTTCGCCGCTATCAGTCCGAGACTGCTATCTGTGCGAGACTGCTGCTGTAATTGGACTTTCCGTTTAAAGGGCACAGGTTCGCCCAAATAAACAGTTAAATCCCAACACGAAGTCTCCTGTCTTCGGCCACGTCACGACCCCGTGACAACATTGTCACACGCCTTCATTTTTATGTGAAAGGACTGAACAGTGACAAAGGAGGAAAGCGGCCGAGGCCCAAGCTGAAGCTGAGCCGTTGCGCATGGAGTAAATAAAGTGTGTGTGAATCAGTGGTTGAATACTACGCTTCAGTTTTTGAAATAAGAGCTTCATGTCAAGAACAGAAGCTTGTACATAGGCTTTATAGATGTCTAACTGCGTAATTATAGTTATTAAAAACCCGAGAAACTACTGTGCCATGTGCAACAACCGAATTAAAACAAAAAATATTTCAGCTACAATTTCGTTTCATTATAGCAAAGGCACAAACTCAGCCAGCACGCCTGAATGTTAGAGCTCGGCTAGGAAGCGAGCGTACACTGTTTTCTAATTTTCTGGTGAAAGGCAGGGCACAATCTTGCTACAAAATTATTTTAGGTTAGGTCTATGCAGCGTGTAACCGTATATCTGGTCACCGTAATAATAATAATATTTGGGGTTTAACGTCCCAAAACCACGACATGATTATGTGAGACGCCGTAGTAGAGGGCTCTGGAAATTTCGACAATCTGGGGTTCTTTAACGTGCACTTAGATCGAAGTACACGGCTGGTCACTGTATGAAACCGCATATTTTAAAGGGTACACCATTCTTTTGGGCATGGCGAGGTGTTATATTGGGGAAAGTACGATGTGGCCTGAACAAATGTAGGGCTTGTCAAAATGTGCAAGAAACTCAAGCTCCCCCACCTTCAAGAAAAAAAAATGACAGCATATCCACGGAGTGAATGATGGGGAGTGGGGCGAAGCATTCATCCGTCCATTCGTTCTTGCTTCCGTCCGTTCCTGCGTACGTCTGTGTAACCGTTCATGCGTCCATCCACCCGTCCGTGCGTGCGTCTGTTCGTGCGTCCGTCCCTGCGTTCGCCCATGCATCCGCGCCTGCGTCCGTTCATGCGTCCATCCATGCATCTGTCTGTGTGTCCGTTCATCCATCTATTCAGCACTCCAAGTACCACCATCTCGCATCTTTTCATCATATATTCTCCATATAGAAGCAGTGCCATCCAGCGGACATTTCAAGAACTAAACGGGAGGTGGCACATGCACACTTTCTTACGGCTCGCGCTTCGGGTTTACTTCTCACCTTTAACCACCTCGAGTTAATGGTATATACTCGTTCACTGTATTCATGGCTATGCGGCCTAACGCTCGCTAAACTTTTCTAAAACCAAGGAGGTTACACCCAGCGAGTATAACGTAGCAACCCTTTCTTGTCAGATCGTGCTCAATGTACATGCCAATAGCTGCTAATGGGGATCGCAGCGTGCGCGTTACCTAAAGGCCGAATGCTCCTGTCTCTCATTCCCCCTTAGCAGCCATTAACATGTGCATTGAGCACTATCTTTTATTGTTCAACAACGCACAGAAGAAATCGCTCACCGGAACCACCTTGGAGGTAAAAATCGTAAGGACTGCTATTTCGGGTATGTGCCTTTGGTGGTTACGTACTACGAGGGATGCACAAGCCACGCCATAAGGAGCTTCGCCCCTAAAAAAGAATTAACTGTGTCGCACTAGAAAGGAGCAAGCGCTGCCACCGGACTGACTTTCGGCAAATCTATCGAAAAAAAAGGAAATAATGGCGAACCGAGAGCAACATATGCTCTCAGTGCAGTCAAAAGGAATTATATACAAGCAAGCTTATTACAAATATCGAAGAAACGCGCGTCGCAACTTGTACGAGCGGCCAGCGGCGAGCAGTTCTGCAGGCGAAGCTTCCAGTGAAGTAGGGAGCCTTCACGTGCGCGCGTCTCCGTGTTTTAGTGTGGTGTCAGCCTTTGACCCACCATTTGCCGCCACAGAGTTTCCCACAATACTTACTAGAGGGAACTCTGGCGCTACTGTCTATGGGAGCTGCAACGCACGGCGCTTCAGCAAGCATGGGAATGATGGGTAGTACACACATTTGTCTAATATTCGTACTTCTGGCCTGCCTTTGGCTCCGTGTGTGTTCGTGTGGCTTGGAGCTGTTTTCTTACGAAACAAGTATTAGCAAATGTTCAGCGGTTGCGCTTCACCATTTTATTTTTTTAGACTTACTCTGCAAATTGGCTCACGAAGTTCAAAAGCATTCAATTTTTATTTCAAAGCAATACCGAAACACAGCTATAAACGAAGCCGCAAGTACGATTCGCCGCCCGCAAGAACGAAGAGCAATTGTGTGTACTACCAACACCACCTAGATTTTTTAAGGCCCCTCCACGAATTCTCCTTTGACGCGTGACGTCACCACACTACGACGGCGGGAGCAACCGGTGCGGTAGCGCCATCTGACGGCAGCGGCTGCCGTTCCTGCTCGAGCGGCAGCCAGCCGCCGTTCATGCTGATTACTGTGAGCCATGGTTTCGTAGACAAAATGAAAATACTTAATTTAACTCTTTTAGAAAATAAAAAAATATAAAAAAGTGAGAAGTATTTTGTTTTATTTTTTTAAACTGTGTAATTTTTAAAAGTTAAATTGAGTAGTTTTTTTGTAATCTTTCGAAAGAAGCATTTCAGAAAGGGCATCACTATTGCTGTAAACATCACCATCGTCGTGTTTTTCTTTTCATTTGAGTGCTTTGTTTGCACCGTGGCACGTGCGTTTCATATGCATTACGTGCTGTTTCTCCGTTCTTTCCTTGCCATTTGCTGAAGCTTTGTTGACGGCCGTGATTACTTGAAGGGAACTACTGGACAACGTCCGAGAAAGTGATGTGTGCCTGTGTGACAGTTACTGAGTGATTTGTGAAAATGCCTGGGCACTGTTGTGTTCCCGGCTGCCGCGGGAATTACGACGGAGAAAAGACTGTGCGAGTCTTCACTTTCCCAGCTGATGCCGACAGAAGGAGGAGGTGGTTGAAAGCCATTCCGCGTGCCGACTTTGAACCCGGAAAGCGCTCAGTGGTAAGTCTAAAACGCGTGATATTTATAGCGCGACGTTTTTGTGGTGACGTATTGAACTATGCTAGTTTTAAGTTATGAATTTGCTGTTTCGCTCATGAAATTAACTGTCTTAATAACGCTAACATTATTTGGGTTTGGTTTTACAGGTCTGCGAGCGGCACTTTAGAGAGTCAGACATTCTGACTTCCTCTAAGTATGTGGACTCAAAAACCGGCAAAGTGGCCGGCACAGCAGCAATGTGGCCGGCAACGTGGCCGGCACAGCAGAGTTTTTAGAACTCATAACTAAGTGGTGGAGCATTGTTAATGTAAAAACATGCAACAAGGGCATTAGACTTCGGGATGAGCTGCAGTCACCGATTGCATCAGTGACAAGTCCACAGGTTCACTTTCTGCTGAATATAGTGGAGTGGCTAGATCTGTGGCAGTCCCTAAGATTTGACGCAGGTGTGCTCACAAGAGAGACTCACAGTGCCCTCCGTCTCACGACAGAAACCTTAGTAAAGGTTGCTGAGTATTGCCTGAATGAGCTGAACTTTGATTATGTGCTTTTAGGGAAGTTTCAGACGGACTCTTTGGAAGAGAGGTTCGGCAAATACCGCCAACTCTCCGGTGCTCAGTACCACATTTCCATCAGACAAGTGTATGAGTCTGAGCGAAAGCTTCGTCTGCAGAACGTTCTGGAGCTCCCAGAAATGGAGGCTGCAGCAGACTCGGTGGCAGTGAATAATGCTGTACTTGATGATTTTGAGATTGAAATAACGGATGAGGACTATGACGTGAAGGTGCCAAATCTCCCAGCAATCACATACGTTGCTGGCTACTGCGCCCATGCTGCATTCAAGAAGCTTTTGTGCATGGCTTGCAAAGAAAGTTTAATGCTGGATGACGACATTGAAGTTGAAGGCGGAGAGTTGATCAAGTCCATGACACGTGGTGGTCTCAAGTTTCCGCAGCCTGCCATAATAAATGCCGTTGTTACTGCGGAAATAGTTCTTGACAAACTGAGGAGCGAACAGCATGCACAGCAATTTCATGCGTTACCGAATCAAAAGGAGGCTCTCTTGGCACTCACTCATGATGCGATAAACAACAATGTTGACTTTGATGTGTGTGAAAATGGGCACAGTCCCCAGTTGGTAATGCATTATGTCCTAAGTGCAGCAGCAAACACGCTTTTGAATAACCTGTGCAAACGAAAAAATGATCAGTTGGTTGTTGAAAAGGCCGCAAGAGATAAAGAGCGAAAATTGAAGACATTGAAGAAGTGACTACTCTGCTAGTGGGTGTTGGCTTGTGACTGTTGTTCTTTTTTATGCGAGAGTTTAGAAACTGATTTTTCATTGTATTTTCATATTCTGCATCTTTTCTTGTGTGTACTGAGAAATTTGTGGCAGCCTTCACGTATTTCATATGAGTTATTTTTGTAGCAGTTTGATAACCTTTTGCTGGCTGTTTCTTTTCCTAAAATAAAACATGACTTGTCAAAATCGCGTGCGTGGTCCTTAAAAATTATTACGAACGTGTTTTCGTACACCTGCGCATCGATACAAAATCAGTAATGATATGCCTGAATGTTACTCGTTATACGATCAAGGAAACCAGAAGAAACATTCATTTAAACTCTGTGCAATTAAACCACGATTCTGCGACCGAGTAAAACGTTTATTGGAGCCGACTGAAAAAAAAACGTCACTGGCCCTTCCTCAGCTTCGAAAGCCTTCAGGCGCACGCGGAACTGCGTCGGAAAGCTGTGCGCACGCGCAAGCCGAACCTCCAGAGCCGTCGTAGTGCGGTGACGTCATGGAGCCGTGGAGGGGCCTTAAAAAATCTAGGTGGTGTTGGTACTACCCATCATTCCCATGGCCACTGAACAATCGCAGCGCCAGAGTAACCTCTCGTTAATTTTGAAAAACTCTATGCATGCCGCCACACACTAAAACACAATGTTGCCAGTCCCGGTTTCCCTGGCAACAGGCGCCGTGTTGGTTCTTGCGGCCAGGCGTTCCTGCTCCGTCGCACTGCACCAGCTGCATGTTGGTGCGGGTGTGCAAGCTGCGGTATGAGCTGCGTTTGATTACCCCATAGACGTAGCTTCCACTACGACACCATCCTCATGCTAACCACACATAAAAGAACTTTGAAGTCTATATGCCAGGGTGCTGCGTGCTACAATGCAAAACTATCTGGATACCTTCCCGCTTCCGACTTGCTCTAGCCAACAGAAACGCTGGGCTACACAAGTAAAGTGAGACTGCTTAAAGGCGACTACTTCTCGCCGTGTTTGTGAGGTGAGTACCCGTTGTATTGCGATTGGGTTGAGTATATCACCGTACATTTCGTGAAATGGCTGACTTAGCCATGGAACGAAGAGCAGTTTGAGCAAAGAAAGCACGACAACGTGTACAATATAATAATGAATTAGGCTTCGTTCGGCTACGCTGTGCGAGCGGAAGATGGTTGAGTATGGCTTGTTTATCCTTGTAGTCTAAGCGTAGTTCCTCAATCGAATGATATAACTAGTCGTATGTGTGGTCCTGCATGCATTCACTATCTGCACTTTGTCGGTTTCCGAAGCCGTCACTGCATTCGTCGCGGAAAATGCCAGGCCCGTAAACCACCTACAGACGCTCCGTTCGCTTATTCCTTTTCTGGCAGATGTTCGCATTCTTGCAATTTTACTTCGGTTGCTGAGGAAGGGCATTTGGAGAGGGTAGACAGACGAGCCGATGAACGCGTTCCCTGTAGGCGCTTGTCTTGCACAGTTGCAACGCAACTAACTTTTTGTGTGGCTTGCCATGGGGTATTCGTTCTTCGCTTCAATGACACGCGCAACCACACCGAAACTCGCTCAATAATTGCAAACAGGACTTGTATTTAATAACATAGATGCGACAGATTCACTATTCTTGTCCGCCCATCCTCTGTTTATCTGTCGGTCCTGAACGGAGCAGTATATGTGCACTGAGCAAGTCGGTTGTCAGCCCATAACTCAAATATGGCCCTATGTGACGCATCGTTTTTTGTGTCGTCCTTTTGTTTCATAACCAGACACACAAATTATTTGATATCGTAAAATCCACTTTTATTAGTGCTTGTAGAGAAAATGTGTATGGACTCCGTATGTGATCGGAGCCGTGTATGATTTTTTGTCTTATTGCTTTACTCTAGGCCCACTGCGAGGACACAAGCTTCCAGCGAAGGAGGCAGTATGGTTTGAAGACACAAGGCCAGATGCCGTTTGAATGCTGTTTGCAATAAAATCTGGCCTGAAAAAACTTGATTTGTTCCTCGTTGGTCCCCTTTGCTTTTCTTCTAGCCTAATATACAGGCTTGTGGGCATAGGGGGAGGGCGGTGTAATGTGATTGAATGCCCTACTTTTTCGGGCAATGCTTACAGCTTGTAAGGGTTTTAAGCAGTCATTGTACCGATTCGTTCGCAGGAACTAAAATTGCTGCAGGAAATTATATTACGGAGAAACGCAACGTTTAGGGTATGAGAAACAGGCTAGCTGAGCTATTCGGTTTACAGAGAACATCGCGAGCTACCCGGTTGTTTGTTCTGCCTTCCCTGTCGTTACGAGTTGCATCATATAAACAGCACGTTTTCGAGCCTTGCACTAGTAAGCCTTTGAGGTATTTGCAGTGGTAAGGTGAATATGCTTCATGAATGGCGCGCAGACATTGAAGTCCATTCATAGTGACATCGAGGTTCTCCCCCTCGCAAATATAGGCTTCCTAAATAACCTCACTCCACCAATGCGGTGGGTCTGCCAAGTGGGAAAAAAGAACTGTTTAACAGTATTTTATACAAACTCGAGGCATGAACATGTCTTTCCTGTTCTACCAAACCACGGCTAACTTCAGAAAACAACTCTTCAGTCTTCAGCACTTGCTATAAAAAAAAAGAAACCCTCTTCTCGTTGAAACCCGCGCTGCCGTCAATGTAAATGAGCGACCACTGAGAACCAACACGGCGGCCCGTCAAGTAAGGGGACCGTTTTAGCCAGTTTTAAAGCAACCATGATCAGAGTTGTCACCACCCTAAAACATGGAGACGCGCGCGCACATCAAGGTTCCCTACAGTGAAGATGCCTGTGGCACCACCTCTCCTATGCGACACAACTGCGTCAGAGGAGCGGCGGAGTAAGCCCACTGCCCTCTTCTAGTACACTGTAACCAGGTGGCAAGAACTTTTGAGGCTGAACCTTTTGAGGCTTTCCTTTCTCCGTGTATTGAGGGCACCTTTCCTTCTTCCGTGTTTTGAGGGCGAAAACGCTCGGTTCACCCAATAGCCGTTTAAAACCGGCTTGACTTGGCTTAAGTGTATAAATAGACGTTAGAACAGCTGTGTTGTATTGTGACAAGGCTTGTGAATAGGATTGTGACTTGGCTTCAACCTTTCTTTAGTCAAACAAGGAAAACTCATTGATTAGGCACTACCAGCATTAATGTACGCAGATGGTATAGTGCTAATGGCCGACAACAAGGAAGATTTGCAGAGATTGATGGACATCTGTGGTAATGAGGGAGATAGGTTAGATTTTAGATTTAGTAAGAAAAATCAGCAGTCATGATTTTTAATGATAACGAAGGCAGTGAGCTTAGAATACAGGAGTTCACGCTAGAGATAACAGATAATACAAATATCTGGGCGTATGGATAAGCAATGGGACCGAGTACCTGAGGGAACACGAAATATACGTCACGACTAAAGGTAACAGGAATGCAGCAGTGATGAAAAACAAGGCACTGTGGAATTACAATCGGTATGATTACAGTGAACTATAATCATACCGATTGTTATTCCACAGTGCCCTGTTGTATGATGTTGTGAGAAAATATGGAAAGGGATCATGGTTCCTAGTCTAACGTTAGGCAACGCAGTCTTGTGCATGAGATCAGAAGTTCAAGCAAGATTAGAAATTAAGCAAGGTGGAATAGGTAGGTGCCTTAGGAGCTCACTGGAATACACCAAATCAGGGAGTACAAGGTGATATGGGATGGACATCATTTGAGGGCAGGGAAGCTAGCAGCAAGATAAAATTTGAGAAGTGATGGAGAGAAATGGGGGAGGAGCGTTGGGCAAGGAAAGTTTTTAGCTACTTGTACACGAAGAATGTCGATACAAAATGGAGGAAGCGAACCGGAAATTGACTAATAAATACTAAGAAAACAGCGGGTGGCCAAAAAACAACTATCGGTTAAGAAGAAAGTGAAGGAAACGAAGACTCACATGGGGAGAATTGACATGACTATGAAGTCCGCACTAGAGATCTATCGAACTTTTAAGCAGGAAATTGCCAAGGAAAGGATCTATGATAGTACTCGGGACAGTTCTTTACTGTTTGAGGTCAGGACGGGAGTATTGCGAACCAAGACATATCGGGCCAAATACGAAGGGGTAGACACGGTATGCAGTGCGTGTGGAGAGGAAGAGGAAAGTGCCGAACACTTGGTAATATTCTGTAAAGGCTTCACCCTATAGTTCAGGATGATGGCGCAGAGTTTTTCAAAGCACTGGGATTTCGGGACAGGAAGGGCAAAATAGACTTTAAGCGGGTAGAATTAACTAGAAGAACATTATCTGATTGGTGGTTAAAGTCAAGGCATGAGTGAAAATTAAACCCTTCACTGCAAAGTACGAATCCTCAACCTCACTATTTAAAGAAAAAAAAAGGACAAATATAATGGTTAGTTCACTAATTATTACGGCTAGGTGGCGTTAGCCGCCGCCCGTTCTACAGGGTACAGCCACATCCATCCATCCAACCATCCATGGAAAACTTTTTTTTTCAGGTGATTTAGGCGTTCTTTATTCTGTGGTTCAGGTAGAGTTTCTCACTTGTGACACACAGTGACACACACAGTCTGTGGCGGGTTCATCGTATTCTAGTCGTGATGTGTTTTCTCCGATGTTTGATTGGTCTGTAATCTGTTTGAAATGGCGAGAACTGCCTCTGTACGTGGGGATGTGGTCGTTTTCTGTTGTTAGAAAGTGATTCATAGGTAAGTCGCTGCCGCTTTTGTTAATTCCTTTGATGTCGCCGTGTTCAGGAGCTTCTCATCCGTGCTTATCGAGTAGTTAATGGCATTCACCCGATGTGTTTGCCACCAAATCTACAAGCAATGACAACGAGCATAAAATAAAGGTCTTTGGCACGCGATTTGTGAATGTTGGTCTGATGCATGTATTACGCGGATTTATGGTAGGTGCATGCGTGTTGCTTGAAGACCGATCAAACAGCTGGTGTCACTTGGGAGGAAGTATATACTGTGCCAACGCTTTCATTGAAGCTTGTTTTTGCGTAAGTGCGCGAGATAGATACGGAATACCAAGTTGGATTAGAGAACGTTCTTGTCCGAGTGGCTTTATTAAGCAGTCGCAGATGATGGCAATTTGTTGGCTTAGCAGTGGTGTTTAGATTGGGGTAACCAACACTGAAGTTAGTTGTGTGTGGGTGAGGACATTAGTTTTCTTTGTTGCGGTGCCATCCAAACAAATCCGTTATTTCTTCTCTTCATTGCGTCGGTCTCTTGATGTGGCACTAAATCTTGCTATGTGCTCTTCGTGACACTTCCTCTCGCTCTAGAATGCTCTAGTAAAAGTTGACGCTGAAGTTCAGCTGAAGTGTTTAATGTTCCTGGCAGCTAACCACAGCAACATTTCTTTGTCTATGTGATCAGATGGACGCTCGTTATTTGGCATGCCCTTTATAACGCAAAACGTTTCTTTTTTTGTAACAGTCCGGAAAAATCGGGGACATTTGTCCCGACTGGGACAGCGCGGCCAAGTGGTGGACAGTCCAGCAAAATTCGAGACGGCTGGTAACAGTAGTTAGGCAAGTGTATAGAAATGAAAAAAAATGTAATAAAATAGAAATTTCATTGTGGGAGCATTGTCGAGCTTCAATTGCTAACCCGTAAAGGTCTCTTCAAAGTTAAACATTGCCGTAATACAGCAGTGTCATGGGGTGAAGAAGTGCTTGCAGTGTATTGCAGAAAGGCACACATAACGCGCGCGCGGCGCGCGCGCGCGTGTGTGTGTGTGTAAATGGAAGCGTAGCACTGCTATTAGGCCTAATGCGATGCGCCGCGCTTTGTCTCATTACTGGTCAGTGACAGACGGCATCAGACACAACTTCAACCTTTATAAAGATTCACATTTGTTCCCCCATAATTTTTTAAATTGTGGCAAGTGATTCACATGCAAGTAAACTTCTAGTTATATTCACATGAATAATTTAAAATTGTTGCACGGCCCCCAATAAAGAAGTGAAAAATACCTGTGACAGACTCCTTGGTACTCCAGATTTTGTGCCATCAGATATGTGCTCTAAAATGAAAACGACCATTATTATTGAAAGATATACTCAGGCTATGTAATGGAGA